>JARHVA010001026.1:2830000-3167500 GCA_037957365.1 Torreya grandis
GTGTGTGATGCATAGAATATTTGTATAATGTATATCATTTTTTATGTATTCAACACATGATTTTATATCAAAAGTCTATAAGAATATGAAAATACCTCTTCAAATAGAAATGAAAGGTTAGGAATGTGAAGTGATAGAGACTTTGTAAACTCTATAAATACTACTCAATTTTAAAGGAAAAGAGTTCCAAGTTTAAAATTATGAGAGATTAATATAGAGATGTATTAATGGTTCTATTTAATGTCCTATATATTTGTTTTATGTGCATTTATCCCATGTTTCATTTTATTTTACTTATTAATATGAAAATAATGAATGTTCTCTAGGTTATAGACAACATTTTAATGAACAATAACTAAGTATGATTAGAATGAAGGAATCAACTTGTCATATCCTCTTCTAAGGTCCTTCATCTATAAATAAATTCATGAAAATAAACATTGGCATGTACTAATGGGAATTTATAAAAACCTCTACAAATAATGGTGCAATGAGAGTGGATTTTTGAAACATGTGAAATGGTCACCAGGTCAAATGGATTTATAATAATGATTAGATGAAGGAATGCATAAATTAACTAAAGAGGAGGCCATAAGAAGTATAAAATGATTAAGGAAATCATAACTAAACACATTTATGGTGAAATATATGAATTTTTTTGGTGTGAGTTGTCTGAGTTGTTAGCTTCTAAGTTTTCATTAATTAAATGTTATTCTTTTAAGCCAAAAGAGAAAAAACACTTTGTATATACTAAAAAATTTAGAAAAGTTATGAAACCCAAACATTGATCTACCATGTATGATAGACCATTGGCTAAAATACACTATTGATGGATATGTCATTGAGTTTTTCATGTAAGGGTACATTGTGTATGATTATGCATAGGGTTTATTTTTAAGAGGCATCATAGGTAAAATTTTCTAATAAATACCTATAATTTTGAATATGTTGGTTTTGGAGAAGGCCATGGTGTTAATCCCAACTGATATGGAGTAGTCATTCAAGGTTATATGGGGATGTAGACTAAAGGGAGTGAATGATGAGGAGTGTAGAGATGAAACTTCAACCTAAACCCATAAGATGGAAGATGCAAAAAAATAAAACAAAATAAAATTATTAGGATTAAGAGAGAGATGAAAAAAAAAAATTAATGGATTAAATATAATGATTCTCATATAAATGTGAGTATGATTCAAATAACACGGGAGGAGATAGACATCTAAGGGAAGCTGGAGACTTTGAAGAACATGAAATACGAACACCCAAAGGAATGGAGGGCACCAAAGATATTGAATGGAATGTGTGAGAAGGGGAAGTTATTTAGATATTTTGGAATCAAAATGACTGGGGGTGAATCATTCTTCAAAAACTTTCTTATCAATTTTACTTAAGCAATCATGAAGCATATAAATCTAGCAGGCATAAACACATATCCACATAAACATGAAACACACGAACACATAAAATATGTGGAAAAACATCAAGTGGAATAAAACCCATTGATATATGAAAAAATAACTATAATATTATAATAAAAACACTAAATTTATTGAAGCACCAACTTCACATGGAACACCAACCTTAACTAGCTAAGCATCAACCCAACTAGACTTTAGCAAGCACCAACTTATAAGGAGGCACCAAAACCCTAGATGAATCATCACCAATTCATCCAATTGATTTATTTTATAAAATTTAGAATAAATTATTTCTCAACCAATTGATGATGACCAGCTCTTTAGCTATTCACCCTCTTATTCCTCTCAAACTGCCTTCTAGGCTTGTTTGCTCAACTAGTCTTCTTATTGAGTTGATTAGGTCATATGACCTTGATTTTAATACATATAAATTTATTAAAAACTTTTTAATAGTTTATTTATTCTCTTTATATGGTATACAATACCTCCTTCTACTTACCAATACTCTATTTCATTCGCTTGCTCACTACACACACAAATAGGCTTGAAACTGCCTTGTATTTATACAAGCCTCTTGCTCATATATTTTTTATTTAGACATACATAATTTAAAAATTGAACTATCCTTTAAATAGGTATTATAAAAAAAATCATACATTTATCAATAATTAAAATAGGTCATCCATCACTCAAAAGACCAAAAGCTCTTTTAGGCCTTAAAGAGATATAATTCAATTAGGCCTCCATTAGCACACATTACCCTTTGATCTCCTTGGAACACTTTAAAAAACCAAAAATAGAATGAAAAATTCATATGAAACTAAAATATACCCCTAATGATCTCATATTATGTCCATGACACATTTTATCTTCAACCACCACTTGAAGCATGCCATTAACACCATTCACAATTAGGTTTGTGAACCTATAGAAAGTCTATCTTAATCTACAAGATATTAAACATAAATTATTTAAAAAACCATGGAAATAAATAATGTATAAAAAAAATAAATTAACTCATGGTCACCACCTTATTATTTATACTTCACTACTTAGAGTAAAAGGACTCAAACACTTCTCTGTAAATAACCCACTCAGAACTGCCAGAACATTTCAAAACCCAGTCATGAACAAATTGATCTTCAATACCTAAAGGAAAAATTCCCATGATAAATAATAATTTAAAAATATAATTTTAAATAT
This sequence comes from Torreya grandis, assembly GCA_037957365.1. Lineage (NCBI taxonomy): Eukaryota > Viridiplantae > Streptophyta > Pinopsida > Cupressales > Taxaceae > Torreya > Torreya grandis. The sequence goes on from JARHVA010001026.1 coordinate 2,832,622, forward strand.
ATATATACCACTATCATATAAAAAAATTCAAGGTTTAATGTCAAATATTAGTCTTGTAGACCAATCTTTTGACCTCATTACACATAGTCAGACTAAAACCAGACAAGCAATTTTGGATTCAATGTTTCAACCACTTTAAATAACTTAAAATATTTTAAAAATCATGAAAAATAATTTAAATTCATAAAAACAAAAACATATGCATCAGATACATAAAATCAGAGCACGGATCCTCAAACTCATCACTGCAACTTGCTTACCTAAAACTGCCAGTTTGCATTAAAGCACAATCATGGTGACAATGACATTTAACACATAAAAGACCATTTTAAAATAATTATGATTCATGTGGATGTTATTATGATATATTTATTCCATTTTTAGACATAAATATAATATGGTCAAATTAAAATATTGGTCTTACAGAGCAATCTCATAACCTCACTATACACAAAGCTTACTGAGCCAGACAAGTCAATGTGTGAGCGACTTTTTAACTATAAAAAATGACCTCCAAAATTTATACCAAACATGATCATGTCTTATAAATACTAAAAAATTTATCCATGCACTTGGTTTCATCCCTATTCCATGATAACACATTCCTAATCATCTTCCCACTGTTGCCTGGGTTTCTCATTATTTCCACCATTAGGCTTATTAGTGACTAGCTAACTTAGATGACCATTTTAGCACACTTGATGGATATAACCAATCCATAAAACACATAAGACATCAAATATTAGTCTCAATATTTAATGTTGATTTATTTTAAAACTTTGACTTGGTCAACTCTGACTACTATAGTAAATCTTCAAGAAATGTACACTTTTTTATAGGGTCTTCTCACACACTTGATAACTAAATCACGCATAAAGGTACCTTGAAGAGTTTAATACAACATAAAATATATTTAATTATCATACCAATACATTATAGGCACTTTTGAATCATATCTTCAACATTGGGTTAGTATTAGGGTTCTAAGAGGATTTAAACACATTTCCACTGGTAACGATTATTCATACAACATAGCCCCTCAATACAAAAGATAATGCATGTAATTTTGAGTTAGGAACTTTACCCATATATAATGAATATATTATTTTCACATGTAAAGGTTACACCTACCAATAAAAACCTAAAATTCCTTCTTGGGTTTGCATGCCTTCATTTTGTGTACTTGAGGAAACCACTTTTCATGCCTTTTATTGAAAACATGACCTAAAAATTTGTGAAAATTAATGAGAAAACATTTAATACATATGAAACACTAAATTATCCATACTTTCCTTGGAATCAAAACTTTAAACTTGATTATGTAATACTCTCTCTTTGTTTGCGTAGACCTTGACCTTCAAACCACATTAGGCCTTGAAACTAACCTTAATGAATATTTACATGAACTTTAAACCTTAATAACATAATAAATTAACTTGTCTCATTATTAAATAGTTCCATACATCCTTCATATGCCTTGAAACTAGATCATGATACTTCATTACTCCAGGTAGGGTCTAGAAATGGTCTAGATGCAGATTAGGTCTGACGGTCCTACCCTTGTAGGCTCACCCTAAGACTCTCATGAGTGATAAATTACCTCAAATAAATGTTAAAGAAACCTCATAAATACTTTTATTCCTTCTTTCATTCATCTCACCAAGCCACCTTGCTCAAACCTTCTCACTAGGACTTTACATGCCATGACTAGGCTTCTTAAGCACTTGAAACTTGACAACTAATCTTGAAACATTATTTGATGCTTCTAAACATTGATTACATGACTTACATGATCCTATAACAATGTCATACCTCTACACATACCCGTTCATTCTCACCATTCACATGTCTATGATATGACTATGCTTGTTATGACTATGCTTCTCAAGACACTTTGTACTCAAGGACTAATACTCAAACATGCTTACCTTAATGATGCTATTAAACAGGAACATTAATAAAAAATCAATCTCACACCACTAAAATAGCCTTAACAACAAGTTATATAAGAATCATTAGGTTACTTTCAAATTCTCTTTCAATATAAAGACATTAGGTTGCCTTTAAATTATCTCTCAATAGTAGAGACATTAGGTTACCTTCAAATTCTCTCTTGTCACATGGCTTCCATGTCATATCAAGCACACAAGCTCATACTTCAAAGACCACTCATCATGAATCTTCACCAGATGCACCTTGATATTAATGACATAAACCTTGACATCAATGACAACACTTCTCAACAAACTCTCCCTTTGTAATTGATGGCAAAACAATCTTCAATCTGATGACTCTCATCTTCCCCAAACTGGTCAAACTCCCTTGAACCTTCTCCCCATTTTACATTAATGACAAAGGGTCATATATACTAAAACTTTTATAATCTCAACACATATAATATGAAGCATTAAAATAACATGATCCCCCTTACTCCATGCATACCTCCTTTAAATGAACTTAGATTACAAGACCACTTCTCAACACATATCAAGCTTAGTCAACAACCTAAATAACTCCCCCTCAAACCAAACATACACCATGCTTCTGCTAATTGAATAGTACTCCATGAAGCCTAATGGAGTCACCCCTTTACATAGAGAACTAAAACAACACAATCTCAGAATATTCATAGATCTCCATGCTCTCATAAGATTAAAAATCCTTCAAGATCCTGTTAGGCTTGATTGGCACCTTAGGTTTGACCTTTTCATCAACCATTTAATAAAAATTATGAGCTGATAATGAACATTTTTGACTTTATTTCACATCTAAAGTATGATCTACCATAGAAAATTGTCCACTTGAGCTTGTAGACTGATCATGACTTACCTTTAGTGTATTTGGTTTTCACACATTCATGTGCCTTCTCTCTTGCATTCTAGGAGCTTCAAACCTCTTATTTTGACATGATGACCTTGTAAGTCTATTAGGATAAAATCTTGTAATGTGTCATACATTATGATAGCTATATCAAACAACTTTATACATACCTCTTGACTGATGATTCTTTTCATAATCCCATGCATATTCATTTTTAGATATTCTTGTACACTCTCTTTCTCTATGACCAAATTAATTACATGAATAATAGTAACCATTGAATTAATTAGCATACCTCATAACATTAGGTTGTTTGATTGGTATTTTCATGTTGCCCTTCTTATTTTCATTAGCTTTCTTCTTGACTTGATCTACCTCTTTTTTTGTCTTATTTGAAAATAAGACCTATCTTATCACTTACAGACTTATGACTACTCAAGATGTCATCTAGAGCCTCAGTGCTCTTTTCAAACTTCAAAAAGTTCTTAAACTTGATATATTCTTGATCTAGCTCAATTTTGAATTATTCTTAGTTTCATACTTGTTGCATTTTGGCTCTTTAAATTTTAACCTAGCAGTGACTATTTCCATCTATGCTTCAATTTGATTGATGATCTCATCATACTCCTTGGATGTGATACTCAGTCTCTCCTAAAAAAAACCTATCTTCTCTTCATAGTCCTTAAATAATGATCTTAGCTTATGATTATTCCTTCTTTGGAACTTCAATTCCTCTAGATCACTCACCAATTCTTCCTCAAGATTCACCTCACCCTCTTCATCATCTGATTCATCATTATGGATAAGGTATTTCCATTTTGAGCAAATCTCATTGTATATTTTTATAGATATGAATAAGGTTTAATTGTCATGTTCATGTTCATTACTATCATCATCACTATTAGATGTGCTTGTGTTACTTACATCATATGAGTTATTCTCTTTGGTATAGAACTTCTCTTGTTCTTGAATGATCCTTTCTTACCTTCATATTTCTTGAAGTCATTCTTATGTTTAAAAGGATTATAGGCCATATTATCATTTCCATGATGTTGATCATGTTATTAATCATACTAAATCTTATCCTTGTTAAGACACGTGGATGCAAAATGACCAATCTTACCATGATTGAAACATTTAAAGGGAAACTTACCCTTATACTTTCTAGATCCAAACCTCAATTTTTTTAAAAATATGGCTATTAGTTGATCATTATAAACATATGAGAATTACTCATCCTTAACCTTATTGGATTTTGACTTCTTCTCAGCTTTGAATGCTGCTTCCTTCTTGGGAGGCCTTCATTTGTTCTCATCTCATAGGCAATCAAGATGCCATGAAGCCCATCCATTTCAAGCTTGTCTAAATCTTACATATCTTTTACTTCAGATACCTTAGAATAAAAATAAATATTTAGTGCTCTCAATTCTTTTTGAATAATTATAGACTCTTTCACTTCTTCTCCTAATCCTCTAATGGCATTGACAACTTCATCAACTTTTGACAGGTAAGATGCAATAGTTTCATATTCACTCATATTTAAACTTTCAAACTATCTCTAGTGGATTTACAACTTATACATATTAAGTTTTGTGTATCATTAATATATAGTATTCAATTTTTCCCATATCACTTTGGCTGACTCACAATGCATCACCTTCACAAATTATACCTTTGATAGGCCACATAGAATGGCATTCATTGCCTTGGAATTACTTTCACTCTCCTTCTTGCTTGTTGCATTAGTTGGTGGTATAGTGGGTGGAGTGTATCCATTAAAAAATTAATACCATATTTCATGAACCATTGACATTAGATATGTTCTAATTTTGATACTCCAAAAATCATAATTAGTTCCATCTAAAAATGGAGACTTATTAGTAGAGAAACCACCTTGAGCTTGTTGACTAGACATCCTTCCTTCTTGGATCTCCTTTAGGATATTAGGCCTAATTTAAAGGAACTAATATGATAAAAAAAATTGAAAGAAAAATTACTAAGATAGGGGGTTTGAATCATTGACTTTCTTATCAATTTTACTTAAGCAATCATGAACCATTCAAGCAAACATCTAGATCTAGAAAGCATAAGCACCTATCCACATAAGAATGAAACATATGAACACATCACATATGTGGGAAACCATAAATGGGAATAAAACCCAATGATATATTAATATGTAATATAGTACTATAATATAAACACAAAATTTATTGAAGCACCAAATTTACATGGAGCACTAACCCCAACTAGCTTAGTACCAACCTAGCTAGGCTTTAATAAGTACCAATTTATAAGGAGGAACCAACCCCCATGACTCATCACCAATTAATAAACCTAATTGATTTTATAACCTTAATAATACCTTGTTTCTTAACCAACTAATGATGACCACCTCTTCATCTCTTCACCCTCTTATTCCCCTCAAACTGCCTTCTAGGCTTCTTCGCTCAACTAGTCCTCTTCTTAATTTAATTAGGTCACATGACATTGATATTAATACACATAACCTATGAAAAATATTTATCATAATTTATATATTTTATTTATATGGTCCAAAATAACTCATTCTATTTAACAATACTCTTTTTCATTCGCTTGCTTATTACACACACAAATAGGCCTAAAACTGCCTTATATTTATACAAGCCTCTCGATCATATAATTTTTGGTCAGACATACATAATTTAATACTTGGATTATAATTTTAATATGTCTTATAACATGTTTAATACATTTATAAATAATTATAATAGCTCATCCATAACTCAAAAGAACAAAACCTCTTTTAGGCCTTAAGGAGACCTAATTTAATTAGGTCTTCATTAGCACACATTACCTTTGATCTCCTTCAAACACTTTGAAACATAATGCACGATAGGAAAAATTCATATTAAAATAAAATACAACCATAAAAATATCATCTTAGGTCCATGAATTTTTTTATCTTCAACCACCACTTGAAGCATGCCATTAGCACTGTTCATAATTAGGTCTATGATCCTACATAAAGTCTATCTTGATCTACAGGATATTAAACATAAATCAATTAAAAAAACATGGAAATAAATAATATATAAATAAAATAAATGACATAATGGTCACCACCATATTATTTATACTTCACTACTCAGAGCAAAAGGACTCAAACACTTCTCTGTAAATAGTCCACTCAAAACTGCCAGAACACTACAAAACCTAGTCATGAACAACTTGATCTTCAATACCTAAGGAAAACTTCCCATGATCACTAATACTTAAAAAATATCATTTGGAATATATATAAAAATATTTGATACAAAAATAATGTCTAATGTCAAATATTGGTCTTGAATACCAATCTTTTGACCTCATTATACACAATCAGATCGGAACTAGACAAGCCATTTTGGCTTCAATGTTTCAACCACTTTCATTGAATTAAAATATTTAAAAAATCATGATCATTAATTAAAATTAAAAAAATAAACACCATATGAATTATATACATAAAATCATAGAATAAATCCTCAAACTCATCACTGTAACTTACTTACCTAGAACCACTAGTTTGCCTTAAAGCACATTCGTGGTGATAATGACTTTTAACACATGTAATACCATTTATAGAGACTTATGATTCATGTAGATGAAATTATGAGATAATTATACTATTATTATATATAAATATATTTTGGTAAAATATAAATATTGGTCTTGCAAACCAATCTCATAACCTCAGTGTACATAGACCTTATTAAGCTAGACAAGTCAACTTGTAAGCAACTTTTTCACTATAGTCACTGACCTCCAAAAAATACTAGAAATTATAATGTATTAAAATTATTAAAAAATATATCCATTTAATTTATTTCATCCCTATTCCATGATAACACATTCCTAATCATCTTCTCACTACTGCTTGGGTTTCTCACTATTTTCACCATTAGGCCTATTAGTGACTAGCTAAATTAGATGTGTGGTTTAAAAAAATTGATGGATAAAAACAATAAAAAAACAACCAAGGACATAAAATATGAGTATTAATCTTAAATATACATCTATTTTCAAACTTTAACTTGGTCAACTCTTACTAATACAAGAAATCGTTGAAAAATGTGCATTTCTTGTAGGGTTTTCTCATACACTTGACAACTCAATCACACCTGACAGTGACTGGGAGAGTTGAATATAAAATCCAAGCTTGAATTACCATAACAATACACTATAATAACTTTTTAATCATATCTTCAACATCAGGTCACTGTTAGGGTTCTAAGAGGGTTTAAACACACTTTCACTATAAATAATTATTCATATAACATAGCCCCTCAATCCAAAAAATAATGCTTATAATTTTGATATAAGAACCTTAACCATCTACCATTAATATATAAATTTAACATTCATATGTTAAAGGTTCCAATGAACACTGGAAAGTCCTTTTGGGGTTTGTATGTTTTCATTCTATGTACTCGAGAGATCTCAAAACCACATTTCATGCCTTTTCTTGAAAAACATGACCTAAATTTTTTTGAACATGCTTGATAAAACATGTCATACCTATGAAAATAATCACCTATCCATAATTTCATTGGAAATATAACTCCATACCCCATTAGGCCATACTCTCTCTCTTTACTTGCTTAGACCTTGACCTACAAACCACATTAGGCCTTGAAATTAACCTTAATTCCTCTTTACATGAACTATAAACCTCACTCACATACTAAATAAGAATATCTCATGCTTACAAAGTGTCATACATCCTTGATATGCCTTGACACCATATCATGATACTTCATTAGGCTAGGCATGATCTAGAAATGGTCTAGGTATAGACTAGGTCTAAAGGTCCTACCCATGTAGGATCACCCTAAGACTCTCATGAGTGTAATGCCTAAAATACATGTTTAATAAACCTAATATATCCTCTTATTCCTCTATTCATTCATCTCATAAAGACACCATGCTCAAACCTTCTCACTAGGACTTTACATGCCATGATTAGGCTTCTCAAGCACTTAAAACTTGACAACTAATATTGAAACATTATTTGATGATTTTACACCTTGATTACATACCTTAAATTATACTCAAATAATTTCATACCTCTATACATACTTTTTCATTCTCACCATGGACATTCTCATGCTATGACTATGCTTGTTATGACTAGCTTCTCAAGATACTTTGTACTTAGGGACTAGTACTCAAACATAATTACCTAAATGATGATATTAAAAAGAACATTCATCAAAAAATAATCTCACACCACTAAAAAAACATTGATAATAACCAACATAAGAATTGTTAGGTTTCCTACAAATTCTCTCTCAATAGAAAGACATTAGGTTGCCTTCAAATTCTCTCTTGTCACATGGATTCCTTATCATAGCAAGCACAAAATCTCATACCTCAAAGACCACTCACCATGCATCTTCACTATATGCACCTTGACATCAATTATATCAACCTTAACATCAATGATAACACTTGTTAACAAGATAAAGTAAAATAATGAGAATGTGGAGAGTTGTAGAGAAGAAATTAGATAAACTAGAGGGTAGTTTTAGGAAGTAGTTATAGGGGAGCATATTATTTAGAGAAGATGAAGGACAATATCTTGAAGAAGTGATGAAATTTCATAGAGTAAAGTTAGGTTCAATTTTATGTGAGGAAATTACCTTAGGAAGGGATCATTCATTCTCAAGGGAATGCATCCCCCATGCCTAATTTGTTAACAAGATTAATCAGTGTAGAAGTTGAGAGGCACACTAAGTTATTTGATGATTTTACAATGAAATTTGGGAAGCTAAGTGTATAAAATATAAATTAGGTATAAATTATGAATATTGATACTCTAAACATAACTACATCAAATTCTAAGACACTAATAATGTTTAATCCAAAGCATCCAATTATTTTAGGTGTAATCATAGGAAATATGGCTCTCAATCTAGGAATTTTTTTTAATTTGATACCTTATGATGGTTCTGTTAACCTTGAATAATGTTTTTTAACCTAAAAAATGAAATTTAGGCTAAGGGTGTCACCACCAATTATGCAAAGAAGTTTGAGTTAATAGGATCTTTGATAGGCATAACTATATAATTCTTATACAAGAATAACCCAACTACAATGGATTTACAATATGTCAATGAAAAAATTATTGGGGAATTCAAGATGTAGAATTGCCTAAGCCAAACCATTCAATACTTGAAGTAAATTCACCATAAAATAGGAAAATAAGTATGGGATTATGATTGTAAATTATCAGATGTTATAAACTAATTAAGTTTTTAGTTCATAGACATAGACAAAACTGTGTGGTTCATTAAAGACCTATGACCTAGGATTTGATTTGATATTGCATAACCTCATTTCCCCTATAAGGTTGATGCTTGATTAAATAGATATAATACCATGGGAAAATTATATAACCTACTACAAATATAGATGTTAAGAAATATGTTTTCCAATTCAAAATGAAAAAAATTCATAAAAGTAGTAGACCCAAACTATCTATATGGTTTATGGATTGTGGTAAGGAAGGAAATCATAAGAATGCTTATCTAAAAATAAATACAATGGAGTTATGTGAGATTTATCACATAATGGGAATCCAAATACCAAATGTCTTTTGTTGCATCAATACATACAACAATCACATAACATGTATTATAATTTTTGTAAATATCATAATCATGATGAGAATAATTATAGAGCAATTCAAAATTTGAAGGTGGGCATCAATAGAAATGACTTTACCATAGATATGTAACAAGTTTCATTAAATAAACTAGGAGTTCTAAGTCTGAGTGTAGATATGACCTCAACTACATAGGCTACTCCTATATAGAAGCCCCAAAATTCATAATACCTGGCTATGTAGTATCTTAAATATCATCCATGAGGTCTCATAGGATGGACATAAAATTCACCTCAATACCACAATGGATGGACACTTAAATATCCATAATATCATTAGCCTTGGAATTTTGCATCTCTGACACAATAGTTAAGATGGGATCCACCTTCTCCTTAGTGAAACTATAGGGGATATAATAGCCAATGAAAATAAAGGTGAGGTTATCCAAAAATACAAAGAGGCTACCACATAGGCTATATATGAGGATACCTATGAGGCAATTAAAATCAAAGAAAAGATAATAGATATGATAAAAAACTTAATATTTACAACATGTGTGGTGAATATAATCACATCACATGAAATTATACCTATAATCCACATAGACAAATTCATTATTTTTATTGAAAAATATATGTAAAACACCATGTAGAGGATTATTTAGTCTTAAATAAGTAAAGAAAGGAAAATCCAGTTTACTAAAAGATTCTATGTATTTATAAGCTATGACTTAAACCTAGTGTGAACATAGGATTGCAATAAGGGGAGATTAGTATGGTGTTTGTGAATGAAAGTAAGATCCAAAAAAAACACACTAATGCTAAAACCATAAGCCTATCTCAAGGGGGGAGCATGATGAAGGATACAAATGAACACAGCACAACTAAAATTAAAAAAACTTACCTCTATTACCTTCCTTAATGCTCCAAGAGTATCCTTCGATTGGCTTTCTTGGATTGTGCCTAAGAGGTATTCATCAATGGAGTGTGGCTACCTTTATCTCCTCTTGGCACCATTATTTGGCTTTTGATGGATTTGGATCAATATTTTGGCATAATAACGCTACATCAAGATGTGTCTTGAAGATATTTAGGCATGGTAACTTTGGTTTGAAAGAGATTTTTAATTCAATAGGTAAGGCCTCCTATTTATAGATTTTGCAAAATGATCATAATGAACCTAAACCATCCATATCAAGATGGAGATGTGTGGCTAAGGATATATTTAATTTTGGAGGCAATTCTCAATAAAAGGCTTCATAAATATTTGGGATAGAGAGGCATTAAAGAGGCATGGGAGGGTTTAATGAGATATTTTATGTATTTATGGCCAATGCCTTCCCAAAAAATGATGTCACCTGATGATGTAGATAATCAATATCAATCTTTGAAAATAAATATTCAACAAGTTTCATGGAATTATTAATTAAGCTATTTATTTATATTAATTAGTCTTAAACATGATTTATCACTTTTTATGCAAATCTTGGAAATTGGTGCACAAATTAATCAAATTGGTCAGAATGTCATATTATTGGCTCAAAATTTGACTAGATTAGAATTAGGATGTGATGTTAGATGCATTGTATTTGTTATCCCATTTAGGATGTTGCCAAAAAAAACAATAAAGGCACATGTATTATGCAAGAAAATTGGTAAAAAAGAGCAATCCAGAGTACCTAGGTGCAAAAATGTCATTTTGACTCAAAATGATCAGATAAAAGTTAGTTGCTCCATAAAATGGATTGCCTCATTTAGTGATAATCTAGCCAAAATTAGTACTTATATATAAAAATTTCAACTCATTTATTATGTTTTAGTGTTTCAGGCCAAATTGTGCATATCTAATAGAAATTGGTCAAAAGCCTAGTTGGAGGTAATTGGTGGCTAGTTTTAGTTATCTATAGTTTGACCCTATTTGGGAAGATGTTGAAAATTATAGGGATAGTAATGTATTCTAAAATAATGATAAAAAGGCCTGTATGCCAAAAAGAATATGATGGTTGAAAAAAAAGCTCTAAGGAATGTTTGGGAAGCTTATAATGATGCCCCCTCGAGGGAGTGGCCATCACATTTATTGATGGATGATCCCTTGAAAATAAGAAAGAAGAAAGGTGGAATTAACCCATGGGTGAGATTAATCCAAATGAGAAAATAATTGCATGCATTGATGTAAAAAGTACTAATTTGCCCAAAGGTAGTTATAATCAAGAATAAAAGTCAAAATAATGATTTTTCCATAGGTAGTTATAATCATTAAGAGGACCCAGATTGGCTAAAGATGATGTTTGATATGGTTCTACCCTAGTTAGGGATGATTAACAAGTATAACTCAAGGATATAACTTGTTACATAAATTAAATATGAGTGGGTGCAAACATAGATGTGATGGTCTAATGACTAAAGAAGCCATAAAAAACCAAGCATACAAGGATGCAAAGTGATGAAAGATATAGATAGAGGAATGAGATTGATCAATAAAATAGATTTAGTTGTACCTATCAATGAGGGGATGCTCATCCTTATTATAAATAATATAACTAGAATGGTTAATGGGTTAATTTGATCAAGATGGGTGGAAGGATTTGATAAGGTGCCAAGGAGAAAATTCTATGGGTCCATTGATTGTAGACCTTCTTGAAGCTAATTTTCGATTCAACACATGACAATATGCATCATGATAGAACACCATGAAGACTATCCTAAAATATACATAAAAATTGACTCCCAATCCAATAAATAATTGAAAATAATGCACTAATGATAGAAACCATGATCCTAATGTTGACATATGAATATGGATGGACTCAAGAATAATGTGCACAAGGAATCACCTAATGAACACATATAGACTAAGTTGAGGCAACAATATCAAAAACAAATAAATAGGCAAGTAAAAAAATAAAGAAATAAAAAAAAAAACACAAATAAATAAACAACTTGAAATAAATAAACAAATAGAAACCCTAAAAATAAAAGCAAAAAAAACATCCTACCAATGACTTTGCCCTAGTAGGGAGGATCGAGGATAACTAACTAGGCTTAAACAAGATAAATGTTTTTGGATTTTTAAATATTTGAATGTTTTTATAATTTTGAGGTATCTTAACTTGTTAGAGAATGATAATATACCTACTCCTAAAATGGCAAGAGCATTTGGCTTAGGTTTCTCACGAAACAACAAGAGCACATGGAAAAGTAGACTGAGGTGACCTCAACATGAATTAGACACAACCCACATAGTTTTGAAATGACCTCAAATCACAATAATTATATCCACATAAAAGGTGAGGAAAAACTTGACTAGGTAAAAAAAAGTTCTCAAATCTAGTAAATGGCCAGTCAAATTAAAACAACAATGACAAGGCGATGCAACAATGCATGATAAAAAAATGTTGCCCCTAGTTTACCCATAGATAATTATAACTAGGATATAATGGATTAGATCAATGATACTAATTTTCTCATAGGTGGTTATAATTATTAGTAAGATTGGTGAACATTGGTTTTCCCCAAGAGGTGATATAATCAATCTCACATAAATAAATAATTGTTACCAAATCTTGTACCCTAAAAGAGAGTGTTCAAGTCTCTTCAAGATTTGGAAATGTTGGAACATTTATAGGCATGTGGTTATACCTATAGAGGAAATGAAACTCTATATTTAAAGGGCTAGTTCCTTGAATGTATCTCTACAAAACAACTTCTATCTAAACTAGTTTTCTTGAAGGGAAAAGACTTAGAAATTGCATAAAAGGAAACCTACTCTAAGAGTGGTGATTCACTAAGATTATCTTCCATGTAAGTATCATATTAGAGTGCACAATATATAAAAACACATAGACCATCTTCAAAATCTAATGATTCTAACATAAGTATTTCAGTATAGAGGTAAGATGTATTAAATAACATAAGGCAAATGAACTAAAAGGAAAGTTTCACATTCCAAGAATATTTATACACTTATAACAATTTAACACACTTGAATGCACTCTATATGACCTGTTATACTAAGAAAATTTGCTCAGGCATGAAGGATAAAGGATGGAAAATCATCACTTGCTATCACTATACATCACTTACACACTCAGATAATTGTTTAAAACTTGAAATAACAAAGACTTGTACTAATGCTTAAAGGCAAAATATGACATCAATCTAGTAGGGCTTCACCATACATTGTGTGGAACTTCTTTTTACTAGTCTAAGAGCTCTATTTATAGTAGAAAGGAAGTGAGAGGGGAGGATTTTTTGGCACTCAAAAGAGGAATCAATCTGTTAGAAGCCTCTAACTATGGTTACAACTATCTCTACAAATGATGCTCATATGGGCCATTTAATTGATCCATGTCACCTCAAGTGGTTACACAGATAGCTTTCTCTCTCAAAGATGCTTCCTTAAAGTTGTACCAGTAGAATCAAGATATTTTGAGTTGAGTAATCGCATTAATGTGGTTATTTCAAATGAGTCCACCTGTTGTAGATTTATCTTGATGCTAACAGCTTATCACTAGCTCACTGAGGTGTGTAATGGTGTAAGGGAAAGTCCTTTTCATTATGTTGGCCTTGGAGATGAAACTACTTGAAGCCTACATGTATACCTTCATGGCATTTGTCAGAATGATAACTCCATGTGTATGTTTAAAAGTATCCCTTGAAAGCTCATCCCAACTTGACCTTAGTTGAATGCTCAATCCCTTGAGAGCCCCTCAACCTTTCTTCTTTTGATTAGCCATCAAAACTGACTCAAATCTTGATCTGATCAAGGTGATGTGATCCCTCTAATCTAATTTATTTTGCTCTATCTGATATTCAATGGATGAAGAATGTGAGCCCTTGGATCTTTGAGCATTTGAGTGAGGACCATCAATCTGCTGGGACCCACTATTTAAATGCTAATGGCTAGGCCATCACCTTGAAATTTGATGTCTGTGCAACTATCACTCTATTGAAACCATTCTTTTAGGGAATTTTCCTTGGACCCAATGCTTTGGCATCTTTCCTGGATAATTTTCCCATAGATAATTCTTTTAGCAAATCTTTTGAAAAGTACCCTTTGGATTTCTTGAAAATGCCTCTTCAGAAACCCTGAACATGCCCTTTAGCTTTTTGAAATGTCCCTTTAGAAATCTTAAAAATGCCTCTTCAAAAATCCTGAAAAGGATACTTTCCTACGAAAAGACCCTTTTGGAAAGTGTGTAGGGAACTTGTATGAGAAATGATCTTTCAAATTTTTTGAAATGTCCCTTCAGACTTTTGGAAATGTCCCTTCAAATTTTTTGAAAGGAATAATTACTTCAAACTTTTTGCAAGTGCATTTTCTTGTAGAACAATTCCTTTGAAAAAATTGTTTTAGACAAAATGTTCGAAACAATTCCTTTGGAAAAATTATTTTGGACAAAATGTCTGAAACATAACTTTGCTGAAGGAAATAACACTTGGCCAAAAGATCAAACAAAAGCTTCTTCAGGGAAATTATTTTAGATAAAATGTTTGAAATAATTCCTGACAATTGTGCAAAAAGCTCAAAACAAAACTTCTAAAGGAAATAACACTTATGCAAAAATACCAAACAAAAGCTTCCTTTGATTGACAAATTATGAATACTGGACTTAGCCAAAATGAAAGAAAAGATGCAAAACTTGGGAGTGAAAATTGGCTAACATTCTTGGTGACTCCTATGGGTGGAATGCCTACTATGCCTAAGATCGGTTGCCTAAATCCTTCCATTGGGCATGGAGTCATGCATATAGGCACCCAAAATGACTCGAACAAACATTTGGCTAAAAAAACATAAGCCTGTTGATTCACACATACAAAGGCAAAGCCACACACCAAATAAAAGGAAGGAAATACACCTATTCTACAAAACACTTAGGGAACACAATAACAAACCAAAAGAACCACACATGTGTTCAACTAGAACACTTAGGTAACACAACCAATCTGAAACACAACTAGACTAAAAACACACACCTATGCTGCTATTTACAAAATAGACTTATAAGGACTAATATTAAACCTCTAGATGTACCCCATTCATAATGATAGGAAATTTTTCTCCATTCATCTTGGTTAATTGAAAGGAGTTGATTTACTTGCACTTGGTAATGAGGTAAGGGCCACTCCATAAAGCATCAAACTTTGTATGTCTACCCAATTTTACTTTATCCTCATCCCATTTTAGAACTAAGTCACCTTCCTTGAACACTCTTGTAATTGCTCTTTTATCAAAGGAATTCTTCATGAGTACTTGGTGGTGTTCCATGGCCTTTTGTACACTATCTCTTGCTTCTTCCAGCTACATTAGTTCTATGAATCTAACTTCTATTGGAGTCTTTTCAAGTAGTTCCAACTGATGTACAAGATCTAGAGCAAGAAGTTATTGAGATATGGACAACCTAGCTTCTCTCTCATAAACAAGCACAAAGGGAGAGTTACCAATTGATCTCTTAGGAGTAATCCTATCAACCCATAATATTGTGTTCAACTTGGTGTTCCATGCTCTTTGATTATTCTCCAATGTCCTCTTAATGATCTTGATGAGATTCTTGTTAGTAGACTTAGCCAATTCATTACCTTGAGGGTAATAGTTGGATGAGGTACTCAAGTAAACTCCAATCTTATTTGCCCAATAAAAAGTTTTAGCACTTATGAAAGCAAGTGTATTATCAAAAATGATAACATGGGAGACTCCAAACCTTGTTATAATGTTCTCATAAAACTCCAAGATAGAATTTTCACTTGCCTCCTTTAATGAAATAGCCTCTACCCACCTTGTGAAGTAGTCAGTAGTAGTTAATATCTATTTATGTCTATCACTTGATGGAGGGTTGATCACACCAATGAAATCAAGGCCCCATTACATGAAAGTTTGGTCTAATTGGATAGAATTCAATGGAAGGGTTACAAGTTTCTATTTTCCTACAAAGAAGGCACATTAAAGACACATATTAGCCCAATGGTAATAGTCCTTAAAAAGACTAGGCCAATAGTAACCAGCCCTCATTATCTTTTTAGCCATCATCTTAGGAGAGAAATGACCTCTATTTGCACCATTATGAAAATTTTCTAGTAGCATATCAAATTGATCATTATTAACATGCCTCAACAACACACCATTCATGTCTTTCCTAAAGAGAACACCATCTAAAAGATAGTAAGGAATGGTCTACAATCTAAAATACCTTCTTTGAGACTTGTTCAAGCCATTCAGGCACCCACCATTTTGAAGAAAACTAATGATGTCCTGTGTCCAACTTTGAAATCGTATGTGATCAGCTGATTGGGGGCAAACTTGGTTGATCAAGACTTCCTCTTTTGGCTCTTTAAAATTTGAAGCTAAATGCTCACATAACCCTTTTCCTCTTACCAAGTTTGTCACCTTAATATCCACATCATACTCCATTACCTTTGTAATCCACCCAACTCTCTTTTCATTGAGGTCTTTGCTTAGGAGAACTCCTTGGTGCTAAGATGAGAAACCATGACATGTATCTTTTTTTTTGAAACCACGTGTCTAAAATTTTTCAATCCTCTTATCACAACTAGAGCTTGTTTTTCAACAAATGTATACTTGACCTCATAATCTTCCAGTCCTTGGCTACAGAATGTAATTGGTTACTCTACGTATTCATAATTCTTTTGCATAAGCATAGCTAAGATTGTATCAATGTTAGCAAAGGTATAGAGTATGGAATATTTGGCAAATTTTGGGTTCAAGAGAGTAGGAGATTTTTCAATTACTTGTTTGATTGCCTCAAATATACTCTTACCTTCATTTGTCCAAGCAAAAGCTTGGTTCTTCTTGAGCCTGGCTGTGATAGGATTTACCAAAGCTGAAAAGCCTAGAATAAACCTTTTTACAAAGTTTATTTTACCTAAAAATCTTTGAAGTCCTTTTTTGTGTTGAGGCAAATACAATCCTAGAATAGCCTCAATCCTTTTGGGGTCAATAGACAAGCCTTATTTTGAAATAATATGACCTAATAACTTACCTTTATGGTGCATAAGATGCACTTTTTCAGATTAAGGGATATTCCATACTCCCTAAAATTTTCAAACACTTGCCTTAGATGTTCCATATGATCATCAACATATTTTGAAAAATAGTTATATCATCAAGGTACACAAGCAAAAACTCATTGATTAAACCTTTAAAAGTCATGTCCATTGCCCTTTAAAATTTAGCTCCAACATTGGATAAACCAAATGGCATATTCTTATAGGTAAAGGTCCCCCATTTTATAGTGAACATTTTCTCAAACTGATCCTCTCCATTCACCATTATTTGATTGTAACCTAAATAACCATCAAGAAGTGAAAAGTGTTGAGAACCTAAAACAACCTGCAAAATTTATTCCATAGAAGGTAGTGGATAATTATCCTTGAGAGACACCCTAAGGTCTAAAAAATACACAAAAATTATGATCTCTCCATTCTTATTTTGGATAGGTATAAGATTATCAACCCAAGTTGAGTGTTTGATAGGAAAGATGATCCTACACTCAATCAACTTGGTCAGTTCTTTCTTCATGAGTTCCTCTATCTTGGGATTGATAGGCCTTTGTTTCTTCCTAACTGGTTAGCCCTAGGTTATAAATCAATGGTGTGATGAGTTATAATTGGATCAAAACCTTTCAAATATTTACATTCCCAAGCAATAATGTCATGAAACTCTTTGCATAATTTAATAAAGGCCTGCCTCTCAAACAGAGAACATGTCTTACCAATTTTTAGAAGCTTGTCCTTTTAAATCATGACTCTCTCATAGTTCTCTTATTTTATGGAAATTATAACTCTTTATTTCTTATTTTGATCATATTAATTGAAAACACTCTCCAAAGTAATCAGCCCTTTAGGTGTCTTATTTGTCTTTAGCTGAATAACTTATTCTTCATATTTATCATGCAGTCTCTTTTAGTTCCTTGAGGAGAATTCTACCTCATTTTTTAAGAAGTGTGCAACATTTTCATCACATTCAAATAGTTTTCATGACACTTAATTATATAAAATAGAAGGCATCATAATGACCTTGATATGAGACTGATCTTTCTCCTTCCCTATATCAACAATTGCATCAAACTATGCTCTTATGGCAGCCAATTTATCAACATGTTTATTTGAATCCCTTGGTATGGGTTGTATGTTTAAGGCATCAAAGTCTTCAAGTAGATCCCATACCCTATGATTTTAAGATTTAAGAAAGGGATTCTTGGCTGTAACTTGATTTTTCAATTGATGTATGACCAATTCACTATCCCCATAAACCTTCAAATTCTTGATCCCTCTCTTCTTTGGACATTGAAGGCCATGAACCAGGCCTTCATATTCTACCACATTGTAGGTGTGGTTGAAGTGAAATATATATGAGGATTAGTATTGATTATTTTATGGAGAAACTAACATAGCACCAAATCCTACACCTACTTTAATTTTTGAGCCAAAAAACATTTCCTATATCCCTTTGAGTTCATGATTTTCATTAGTGAGTGAAGGAATAGAATCATCTTTTTTGGGCATATAATAAAATATCAAATTAGTCTCTTCTATGAATGTTTATGGATCAATTCCATGCATTTAAATGTTATACTTATCAAGGAAAAGATCAAAATTACATTCAAGGGGGGAGGATGCTTCACCATCCATGATGTCTTCTTCTTTGCTAATTAGACAATTCTGATTTGAATTTGTCTCCATGTATGGCTCAATATGAAACCTTGCTAAGGGATATATAATTATATTCACCTTGGTTCCATATATCATTTTAAAATCTAGAAAATACCAATTAGTATAAAGGTACCCTCCTATCTTAGCCATGAAGTCCATTGACAAGTAGATAACAAAATGAGCTGAAAGGTCTACCACCACAATGTCTTGTATAATGGGGAAACTTGGACAATCATGTAGAAAGAATTTCAAACCTATGAAAAATCCCACTATCCTAGTTGGAGTCCCATCAAGCTAAAACACACCTTTAATATGTGGTTCATACTTCAATCTGAACTTATTAGCCACCACCTTAGGCATGACAGTGGTACTAGCTCCACTATCTATAATATAATTGCGAACCAACATGTCTCCCACAATGAGTGAGGTAGAAGGGTGGAGGCTTTTCAGATTTAGTGGAGGGATCTAAGACATAATTTAGAGTATTTATAAGGGCTACAATATTATGTTTTAAAGTTTGAGGGGATACATAAATTCTCACAAACTATTCTTGTAAGAGCTTCTTTTAACTAGGCATATGCAAGACTTCCCAGAGAGATATGCTTGTATTGGTATTCTTCAAAGAATCAATAATGTTTAGAAGGAAGGTATTCACCTTTTATTGTATTCTTGAAGGTATTGAGGGAGCTTGAACTTGTTATGTCTGTATTGTAGGCTTGACAACCCTACTTGCATTCTGACTTTGTTGAGGAACATGATTAGTAGTAGGTATTACACTAGGATTCACACTTTGTGGCCTTATGTTGTAGTCACATGTACTCCCAGAACATCTCTAAAATCTCTCTTTTTGGCTCTTGTGTTGGATGAAATTGATGTTATTTGATTCAACACATAATCATCCTTTACTTGAATGTTCATCATACCTACACTTTGGATGCTACCTTCTCCATGAATATCCCTTTTTATGAGATTTGCTTCTTTTGATGTCCCATAAGGAGTAACTTCTTCTTGTGCCATGAAAGTTTGGATGTCTTCTTCATCATCATACTTAGACTGACCTTGAGGTTGTCCCCATTAGTCTAAATGATCCTCTCCTTAGACCAGATTAACATGTACTAAAATAACAACCTTCATGGAAGGAGTGGAATTAGGATTATAGGCATTGGGCTGCCTATTTAAAACTTATTGATCTTGTCCTCTTCCTTGATATTTGTATTGGGGTGGAGCTCTATAGCCTTGTTGAGGATAGTATTGAGGGTTAGGTGAATCACTTTCCTATAATTGGGCTTACTTGACTTGAACTTGTAATGATTGGATCTATTCATATTTTTCCACAACATTATCCATCTTCTTAGGAATGGTTTTTAACTTAGCATTAGCATAAGGAACTTGTGATACACTTGGAGCTTCAACCAAACTATGAGATAATAAAGGCATATAACCTCTTAGAGGTAAATTTCTAGCCTATATCAAGCTATTCTCAGCTTCAATAGATATCTCATATGTGTCTGGTAGAGTAAATCCTCCCATTGAATACAACATTACCACTAAATTAGTAAAAATAGCCTTGAGATAACTGGGAAACACAAAGCTTGGAGGTCTCATGATAGGTGGCAACCTATGCCATGCCCTTTGAAATATTTATTTAAAATCTCCCATGGATTCATTAAGACCTCTCTTTATCACATTCAGCTAGTGGATTAGTGAAGTATGGTCAATATTTTCTAAAATATAGTTACCAATAATTCCCCAAAGCCATCCCAACTTGTAATGAAACCACCTTTCAAGGTTCTATACCAGTCAAGTGCCTTACCTTTTAGAGACAACAAGTAATCTAATGGCTATGTTGGCTCAAGTGACATTATGAAAGTTATAAAAATTTGAAATGTCCCTAATATGTTTAGATTGGGTAATGGACCCTCTCCATGGAAAATAGGGAGATTATTGGTAGCATTGGGAGGAATAGGGTCATATGCAAGAAAGTCAATTAGATTTTGGGTGTGGAAGGCTGGGAAACGTTGATGCCTATCCATTTCTCCTCTTTCCTCTTAATCTCCTATCTCTTCAATCTCCTCAAATTATTATTCAAAACCTCCTTACCTAGTATCTCTAAGAATTAGGAATGATTCAAGGTGCTGTTCTTCAAGAAGAGCTGTAGCTAGAGGGGCTTGATCGAATATCTTATATGACCTAGTGAGGACCATGAAGTATAATTTGGGAAACTTGATCTACAACCAAATATTCTCACCTTTTAGAGTCATCAAATGATATATTAATAATATTTTTACAACTTTAGGCTTGTTGAGACCATCATTCACCTTAACATGTAAATGATTAGGACTAACAGTCCCATCAGGCATGCCAAAACTATTATCACCAAATATTGCACCCTAGAAGAGAGTGTTCAAGTATCTTCTAGATTTGGGAAATATTTGAACATTTTTAGGCATGTGCATATACCTATAGAGGAAATTAACCTCTAGATTTAAAGGGCTAGCTCCCTGAATGTATCTCTGCAAAACAACTTCTGTCTAAACTAGTTTGCTTAAAGGGAAAAGAATTAGAAATTGCATAAAATAAAACATACTCTAAGAGTTGTGATGCACTGAGATTATCTTCCACATGAATATTATATTCTAGTAAACAATACATCACAACACATATACCATCTTCAATCTCTAAGGATTCTAACACAAGTATTTCAGTATAGAGGTGAGATGTATAAAATAACACAAGGTAAATGAACTAAAAGGCAAGTTGCACATTCCAAGAATAATTATACACTTACAATAATTTAACACACTTGAAAGCACTTTATAAGACCTATTAGACTAATAAATTTTACTCGAGCATGAAGGATAAAGGATATAAGGATGGAAAATCATCACTTGCTATCACTATATGTCACTTACATGCTCAGACAATTGTTTAGAACTTGAAATAAAAAAAAACTTGTACTAATGCTTAAAGGCAAACTATGACATCAATCCATTAGGGCTTCACCATACATTGTGTGGAAATTATTTTTAATATCCTAAGGGATATATTTATAGTAGAAATAAAGTGAGAGGGGAGGATTTTTTGGCACTAAAAAGAGGAATCAATATGTTAGAAGCCTCCAACCATGGCTGTAACTATCTCTACAAATGATGCTCATTTAGGTCATTAAATTGATCCATGTTACCTCAAGTGGTTACACAGTTATCTTGCTCTCTCAAACATACTTCCCCAATGGTTACACCAATATAATCAATATATTTTGAGCCAAGTAATGGCATCAATGTGGTTATTATAAATGATTCCACCTGTTGTAGATTTGTCATGATGCTGACAACTTCTCACTAGTTCATTGATGTGTGTAACAGTGTATGGGAGAGTCCTTTTCATTAATTGGCCTTGGAGATGAAATCACCTAAAGCTTACATGTATGCCTTCATGGCATTTTTCATAATGCTGGCTCCATGTGTATGTTTTAAAACATCCTTTGAAAGCTCATCCTATCTTGATCTTAGTCAAATGTTTAATCCCTGTAGAGGTCCTCAGCCTTTCTTATTTTTATTGGCCATCAAAATTGACTCAAATATTTATCTACTCAAGGTTATGTGAGCCCTATGATCTACTTTATTTCACTCCATTTGATATTTAATAGAGCAAGAACATGAGCCCTTGGATCTTTGAGTGTTTGAGCGAAAAGCATCAATCTTCTTGGGACCCACTATTAAAATGCCAATGGCTATCCCATCACCCTAAAGTTTGATGTCCGTGATATTGTCACTTTACTAGAACTATTATTTCAAGGTATTTTCCTTGGACCCATTGCTTTGGCATCTTTCTTAGACAATTTTCCTTTGTATAATTCTTTTGGCTATTCTTCCAAAAATTACCCTTTAGATTTCTTGAAAATGCCTCTTTAAAAATCTAGAACATGCCCTTAAGCTTTTTGAAATGTCCCTTCAGAAAAATTGAAAATGCCTCTTTGGAAAGCTTGAAAAGGACACTTTCTCAAGAAAAGACCCTTTGAAAAAGTGTGTAGGGCACTGGCATGAGAAATGATCTTTCAATTTTTTTGAAATGTCCCTTCACACTTTTTGAAATGTCCTTTCAAAATTTTTGGAAGCACCAATTCCTTCATAACTTTTACAAGTGCCTTTACCTATAGAATAATTCCTTCAAAAAGTTTGTTTTAGACAAAATGTCCAAACCAATTCCTTCAAAAAAATTATTTCAAACAAAATATCTGAAACATAACTTTGCTAAAGGAAATAACACTTGGCCAAAAGATTGAACAAAAGCTTCTTCGAGGAAATTGTCTCAGAAAAATGTTCAAAATAATTATTGACACTTGTGAAAAAAACTCAAAACAAAATTTTTGAAGGAAATAACACTTGTGTAAAAATACGGAACAAAATCTTCCTCTGATAGACAAATTCTAAATGCTACACTTAGCCAAAATGAAAGAAAATATGCAAAACTTGGGAGTGAAAATTAGCCAACATAAACTTGATAAGATGGAAAATGAAAGATATCTTACCAGATCAACTATCCTAATACTTTCATATATTGTCATTATAATCATGGATTTGATTCATTATTAGAACTTGATCAGAATCCCCTAACAAAAAGTGAAATAAGAACAAAAGTAACCAATATCAAAATACGATTGGATAAGATGACTAAAAATAGGCTTTGGTCTAGATAGGAATGATATGGTAAAATGTAATGGTCCTACTTAGGATAATGATGGGTTTTGATAGATTAGATAAAATGGTATTAGAGTTTCCCCCAAGTGGTAAGGGGATTGGCTAGGAATGTGATAATGGAAAAAGGAATATGGTAAATAAAATGGTATGGTACATATTTTTGGCCTAGGTGATGGTTGATTTTTGATGTGTTTGGCCTGACTATGGTAAAATGGCATATGATTCTATTATTCTTGTTGAATTGGAGATGCACATCTTAATCAAAAAATAATACACACAAAATAATCAATCATGTTAATTGCTACCCCACACCTCATCTAAATAGTTACTCTATCAAGAATTGCCTATATATTTAGATTCAAAGAATGTTGTTGTGATCTTCATTGGTCATTGATTTTGATGCCTTTAAACTTCAAGACAAGATATCTTTTTAGCCTCTATAAAGGAAAATGTGACCATGGATCATAAATAGGGATAAATGTTGGTTGATAGGTTTGATTGGGAAATATAATGGTGGATGATAATGGAAAGTGGAATAGTTAGAAAATAAATGAAGATCAAGACTTTAAATCACATGTAATGTTGTTGATGCTAGATTCAACATAACTTTGGATGTGGTAGGGTCAAATACTTTTGAATATTCTCTTGATAGGACCACCAAATTTTTGTATTATTTGGGCCTAAGAGTAGCTACCATATGATTAGGCTATAAATTGGAAGTTATTTTGATTTTTTCTTTGATAATGTCTTCATTAATAAGAGAAGAACTTTTGTGCTCAATGATTGGCACCTCGATGAGGTTTATACCAATAAATTTGTCTTGATGGTTCCATAGTGCCTTCGAGAAGGTTTCACTAAGGATTATTAAATTTTGAATTTGATTATCTTCTAACACCTCAGAAAATGTTTCACTAAAAGATGTTGAGTTTGAGATTTGATTATCATCTAACACCTCTAAAAAGGTTTCACTAAGAGATTGTTCTTCTACACAATCTTGGTCTTAGCCTCCTTTCTCTTCAACTATTACATCACCATGGATGCAGTTTAACAAGGTGTGATTTTGTCAATCCTAATCAACACTTACAAGAGATGAAATGTTAATGATATGGATATGTTGGTTGGTGGTAATGACATGTGGAATAGTAATGGAATAGGGAGAGGCTACACAATCCTCATAGAAAATATGACGATAACTTGTGTCAAAACTGAAGTACTCATCCTCAAAAACTATGGAAGGATCACAAATGTATTTAAACTAATCTACAAGGCACACATAACCAATATTGTAATAGCCATAAATGTATTCTCCTTCTAAATCTGATTTTGACTCAAGGGACTCTGAATCTAATGTTGAGACTGATGTCAATTTTGATTTTGATGCTAAATCTGATGCTAGTTTAATAATAACACTTAACTCTAATTCTAATTATTCATTTGATGGGTACTCTATTACAATTATGTCTTGTTAAATTTTTGGTATTGGATAAGTAACAAATTATGATGGCATAATGGGCTCTACAAATATTTGCTTGCCAAAGTGAGACTCCTCAACGATAGGAAAAAGTTCAAGAGACAACTCCTTAGATTCTTGTTTTTCAAGGGGAGGTTCTTAAAAAATAGGAATATCATCAAGGTAATGATTTTACAAAAGGTGATTATAATCATTAAGAAATGACTCAACAAAGATTGGGTCATTAGAGTGAGACTCCTTGATAACTGGTATAGAAAAGTGATTCATCACGGGTTGGCTTATCAAAAATGGTTGGTTCAACAAAAACATCTTGAATTGGTTGGTTTTTTTGGCCTTGGTTTTTAACGAGTTAGAAAATACCTATTTGGAACACAACTTTGTCTTAAAATGATTGGATTTGTTGAGGGATTTATTGGCTTAGTTGGATATGTGATGACTAGATTGGCTGTGGTTTGAGTTGGATTAGTTGGGGTTTTCTAAAGTAGGGAAGAGATGGCAAAAGTTCAATAATGACTGATTGTTGGATAATGGTAAGGCATTGTGAATCTTGATTGCTCTCACAAGATAAAGGATGAAGTATTAAAATGGTAACAATAGGGTGGTGTGGAGGTTTATAGCTCGCAAAAGCCAAAGGACTAGGTCCTAGAATGATGAAGGGGCATTGTGGAACTTGATTGCTCACACAAGCCAAAGGATGAGGTCCTAGTATAGAAATGGTATGGCATCATGGAACTTGGTTGTTCACACAAACTAAAGGAAGAGGTCCTAAAATAAAAATAAAATGACATTGTGTAACCTAATTACTTACATGAGCCAAAAGATAAGTTCCTAGAAGGATAAAGCTAGGGTGTCATAAAACTCAATAGGTCTTAGAATGGTAATGGCATTACTTTGATACTGTGGAGCTTAGAATCTCATATAGTCTAAAAGAGGGTTAGTGATAGCTGATGATTAGATAATGAAAGAACATCATGTATCTTGGTTTCTTGCACAAGCCAAAGCATCTAAGTCCTCTTGATAAACCATATTATCCCAATATCGAGTTAGATCATAATCTAGTTCTTGACTATGTTTCTTGTAATAATTTTTGTAAAGAGGGTATGCATCCATATCCCAAACAACATTATCTATAGTTGGGTCTTCAATAAAGTCTTCCTTATAAACCTCTTCATACCAATTAAGGTCTTGAGTTAGATCATAAACAGGTATTTGGTTATAGTAAATTTGTGCAACCATTCTATCATAACTTGGATTATACATGACTCCACCATAAGTGTAACTAGACATATCCACATAAATGATTAAATCTCAAAAAATAAAAAGGCTTAGAGTTTTATAAACTCTTAAAAATAATGTCTAAAAAATAAAAGGTTCAAACTTGGTCTAACTTGGTTGAAGGTGGAGCTGTATCTCCAACATGGTCTAAAAATGGAGTTATATCTCCAAAATTGTTTGTGCTAAAACTTAGCATAAAATAGTTTAATGTCAAATGTCATAAACACAAAAATTTAGGCATATAAATAAAAAATGACATGTCAAAGGTCTAGGCCAAAGTGTTCCAAACAAAGTCTAAACTAGGATAGGGAAAAGAGCTTCTAGGTCTTTTGTCCAAATGTGGAGTCAAAAGCTAGCTCAAACAAACATGATCTGATAGAAATTTTGGCCAAATATAGTGTCAAAGGCTATAATTGAAACAAGGGATGATTTTATTTGGTTTAATCTAACAAGTTTGGAACAAATTTGACATAGACCTAACACATAAAATCGAACATAAACATGATCAGTTGGTATAAGGCATGAGGTAAAAGGCACCTAGAGAAAAGATTATTTTCCAAAATAAAGGCACAAAAAATGATGAAGATTGGGATACCAAAAATAAACAAGTGATAAAAATAAGGCTCTTTGAATAAATAATCAATAGTTTTCAAATTAGGGTAATCAATTAATTGAAGTTACGCAACCCAAAAGAGAAAGATCTATGTATCAAACCCTACAAAGTGAGGCCTAACTAGAAATCAATCAATTTTTGAATTCAAACTTGACAATGTTAATTAAAAACTCAATGTTTGAATACTAGGATTTTATTGACCAAACAACCTAGACAAGATTGGATGGTATGACAACACATAAACAAAGTCCAAATGGCATATGTGACATGGTTTTAAATAATGGTTTTGGTACAAGTCAAATGCGTTTTGAAATAATTCAAGTAGCATAATAGCATAAGCATACTCTAATGATGTGATCAAATGTTATGTTTCAAAGACTCAAAGGCACAAACTTGAAATCTAATTTGGGTAGCATAACGACACCCATATCAGTAAATTAACATACACAAATAAGTTAAGAAAAAATTACAAGGCACAAGTGTGGTGTAAAACAACTAGCATAACACCTCATTGATAAGGGAGTGATGTATAAAAAAATTAGTATTAACATGGTTTATAAACAAACACATAATTTTAGTCTCAAAACACCAAGAAAGAAAAAAATGACAAAAATATAATTAAGTAAATCACCCTAAATCCTATTAAGGATGTGGCAAAATAGGGTTGACTAAAACTAATTAGTTTTCAATTGTCTAGATGGATCCCATGCACAAGACTTTCACATCAAAATTCAAGAGAAATAACATGTCAATTGGGTCTATGATACTCGACTTATTGTAAAAAGGTCTTACCTTTTTTACAACCACTATATCTATCACTTGCTCAATGTAGTATGATGTCCAATGTGCTCAAATGTCTTTATCTTAGCCCCAGTGATAGGATATGGTTTAATCATTCAAACCACCATCCCAGTGGGGTGATCCCAATTTATATACCCTCGTATGGAGAGGGGTTGAATACAATTCCAAGAGATGAAGCCTTGAGTCAAAGCTTCCCTAAATAACTCATGGTAGATAATGAAGTCTCCCTCATAAGACAAGATGAAATGAAAGAAAAAAACCAAGTAAAAGAGATTTAAAGGTTGTTTATAGATCACTCAAACCTTGTGAGTCTTGGGGAAAACCTTCACAACTTCTATTTTATGCCTTTGGACTAAGGCACTTTGAAATGAAGTTGGCACTTTTGATCCCATAAATTACCTATCGGGGTCAGGGGGAGAGCATACACACACAACTCCCTATTTGCTTAATCAAAACTAATTAAAACATAATGAGAAACAAGTTGTGAAAATTTAAAGTGTGTCCAATTTTAAAGCACTAAACAAAATATGTGGTGATGTTCTTTATCCCCTTAGCTTTAAGATGTAAAAACTTATAAAGAATAACCAAAAAACATTCAAACAAACATCTACATGTTTCCTTAATCACCAAAATTAATGTTCCTAATCCTTTTTAAGAACTTAAAAAGAGATTAAAAAATCTATCTTAAGCTTATTTATATCTCTTTTTCAAGTTGGCCTTGCAAGGAAAAAGTCAGAGTTTTGTTTAACCTTGAAGCACTTGTTCAAATGAAACAAAAAACTTTGCAAAATGAGCTCTCAAGTTTCACACAATGCAATCCCATTACTCCACAATGCAATCCTATTACTCTGCAAAATCGACTCAAAGAGGCAATATCGCTACTTAGGTTAGTTTAATAGAAATCATAATATCATTATTCGGTCTAACAATCTTGCTACTCAAGTTAAAAATCTCATAACTTGAGTTGATATTACTACTACTCATGATGAGATTACCATAACTTGGGTTGATAAACCCATAAGTTATAGTGTAAAACTACCACTATGAGACTTGTGGTATTATCACTTAATCGCTAATAGTTTACCAATAATACTATGACTCGACAAGGAAATCCTA
The DNA here is from genome assembly GCA_037957365.1 of Torreya grandis. Classification (NCBI taxonomy): domain Eukaryota; kingdom Viridiplantae; phylum Streptophyta; class Pinopsida; order Cupressales; family Taxaceae; genus Torreya; species Torreya grandis. Next base: position 2,861,717 of record JARHVA010001026.1, read on the forward strand.
TGACTATTAAGCTGTAGTATTAAAATATCATGACTAGCTAGTAGTGGGGTTACAAAATGAATACGAGATATGTAGATAGACAAAATTAGTCCAAAAACATAGCTTAAAGATAATACCACAACTTAAAATGATAAATTTGTGATTGTGTAAGTTATAAGATTGTAGTCTAGAGGACAAAACTGTGACTCCATAGTGACAAAATTATGACTTTCAAAAAAATGGATTTTTGCTTAAATTTTTACCTTCTTTGCTTCCACACTCCAAGATCCTGCATGACAATGGTTAGTAGTTTTCTTGTAGGTGCTATTTGACCAAATTTGTGAGACTAGGTCTGATCAGGTGTGCCATTTATGAACATAGGATTTCAATAAGGGGAGATTAGTATGGTCTGAGTGAATGAAATAAAAATTAAAAAAACAAACAAACTAATGCCAACACCTTAAGCCTATCTCAAGGGGGGAGCATGATAAAGAATAAAAATGAATAAAGCATAACTAAAATACAAGAAACTTACCTTTCTTACTTTCTTTGATGCTTCAAGAGACTCATTCAATTGGCTTGCTTAGGTTATGCCTATGAGGTCTTTATCAATGGAGTGTGGCTACCTTAATCTCCTCTTCACACCATTATTTGGCTTGTGATGGATTAGGCTCAATATTTTGGCATAATAACACTACATCAAGATGCGACTTGAAGATATTTGGGCATGGTAACTTTGGATTGAAAGATATTTTTAATTTAATAGGCAAGACCTCCTATTTAAAGATTTTACAAAAAGATCAAAATAAACCTAAACCATCTATCTCAAGATGAATATGTGTGGCTAAGGATCCATTCAATTTTGGAGGTCATCCTCATTAAATGCCTTCATAAATATTTGGGATAGAGAGGCATTAAAGATGCATGGGAGGGATCAATGATATATTTTATGCATTTATGGCCTAGGGATACCTTCCCAAAAAAAGATGTCACCTGATGATGCAGATATTCAATATCAATTTCCAAAAAGAAATATTCAAGTTCTATGGAATTCTTAATTAGGCTCTTGATTCAGATTAATTAGCTTTAAACATGATATATCACTTTTTATGCAAATCTTGGCAATTGGTGCACCAATTATTCAAATTGGTTAAAATGTCAAATTATCAACTAAAATTTGAATGGATTAGAATTAGGATGCAATTTTAGATGCATTGGATCCATTATCCCATTTAAGATGTTTCCAACATAAAATAACAAATGCACATGTCTCATGTAAGAAAATTGGTTAAAAAGAGCAAAATGTCATTTTGGCTCAAAATGATCTGACCAAAGTTAGCTACTTCATAGAATGCATTACCTTATTTAGTGATACTCTAGCCATAATCAGAACTTGTATATAACAATTTCAACTCATTTAAAGTGGTTTAGTGTTTTAGGCCATATTGTGCATATCTAATAGAAATTGGTCAAAACCCTGGTTGGAGGTCATTGGTGACCAATTTTAGGTGTTTACAACTAACACATGAAACAAAGATTTCCACCTTTGCAAATGCCATAGGATCCTATAATCATATTGGTTTAGTTGGAAAAGTATCTAGCACTAGTTAAGGAAAAGGTTTTGATGTCGAAATAAGAATAGTTTTTTTTAAATTAATAAAGATGCATAGAACATCATAATATATATATATATATATATATATATATAAAGTTTTTAAAAATTACAAAAGAGCCCTTTCTGCCCAAGATCAAAACATGAGAAACATGTAGAGAGGATAGAACTGAAAGATAAAACAAAAGGCCCTAACTAGCCAATTTTAAAACATTGAAATTCAAATGCCAAAAAACCCTAAGAGGAGAACTAGTTCAGGGATTTCCAACATTAAATTTTACAACTCTAAACCCTTGATAAGCTACTATATCATCATCAACCATAACTGTGTCACCATCATTAGTGAATGGATCAGCTAATGGATAAAAGTGAGCCAAGAAGAACCAAGCATTAAAGACTTCTTCTAATTTCCTCGTCACATACATCTACCAGAGCTTCCTTGTCACATACATCTGCCAGAGTGTCTATTCCCATTGCTAGATTGAGAAGAGAAGTTGACTATTATGAGGAATAATAGACATTATGAATAAACAAGAAAATAAATTGGCTACAGGGGATGAATAACATAGAAACCATTCTCACCTGCATAAAAAGAGCTCCACATGAACCATCATAATGAACCCAAGTCCTTCAAGCAAGAGAATAAATAATGGAAATAAAATAAAAATCACTTTGAAAGATAAAGGATTAATTTATAGGACACATCATACCAAGGATTTAATAAACCCAAGAGAAGGATATGTGTGCAATGTTGAGTAAGCATTGCCAGTTGGGTGTTGACACAAAGTGCCATGAAGTAAACAAAAAAGCTCAAATAGACTGCTATGAAACCTGCCATGAAACCAAAAAAATTATAGAAAAACATTTTAACCACCTAAGGGGATGTTTAGGAAGGTGTCTCCACCCTAATCAACCCACAAAGAGTAGGGTATTTGTCAATATTCTTTAGATAAATCTCTAAAGAGTCCTTCAAATTAAGAAGATAGGCCATGTTAACTAGAAGATCAGCTACTTTTTTGCCCTCTCTTAGGGTATGAATACACATAAAACCATCAAACCAATTTAAAATACCCCAAGCTTCATTTAAAATATAGCTAATTTTCTAGTTTCCCCTTGATCTTTTCTAAAAGGCATGAACAATGATCTGGGAATCACCTTCTATAATTAAGTTCTTAATCCCCATGCTTAAGGATGTATATATACCTAATAAAAAAACTTGTGCTTCTACAACATTATTTATACCATCAATCACTCAAACATCTTTAGCATAAATAAGATTACCCTATTGATTTATTACAACACAACTAATTCCAGATTTCCTTGGATTACCTTTAGAAGCACCATCTACATTATTTTTGATCCAAGCAAATGGATGGGGAATCTAATGGATGTTTTGACAAACATCTAAAGAAGCAGAGGAATTAGAACACAGGTAGCTAGGGGTAATCACATAGATATATTTCCATTTTTTCAACATAGCATCATCCCATATAGAAAAAAAAATCCAAAATTCCCAAACACATGATTCATGACTAGCTCCAAAATGGATATCTCAATTTTAACAATAACATTATCCTAAATCATAATTTCCTTTCTAAAAATCCTTCTATTTATTTTGAGCCATATGTTCTAGATAATGATAGAGGGGGATACAGTACAAAGGGAGGAAAACAAATATTTTTTGAAGAGAATAGACCATCCTTGGAATAATTTGAAGAGAGTATCTAGAACTAGATCCATCCAATTAACTTTCTTGAAAAACCAACTCCAGTAGTTAAAAGAAAAAGGATAATGGAGAAAAAGATGATTCAAATATTCATTATGTAGACCACACATTAATCATTTGAAAGGAGTGGTTAAACCCAACTTTTCCAATCAGTCACTTGTAAGAATTTTATTCTTCAAAGCCATCCAAGAGAATGCTCCTGCTTTAGGCAAAAAAGACTTACCCCAACATAGGAGTGAAGGCCAAGATGATTCCTTAGAAGAAGAAGAAACCAAACATAAATATCCTTGTTTGATAGAATAAGATATTGACTTTGAGAGGAACCAAAATAATTTGTCAGATTTAGTGGAGAAGAAGACCTTTCTTTGTCTTAACAAATTTGTAAGAGTGTCTTTTTGTTCTTGAGGAAAATATAGATTTGACAAGTCTCTCCAAGAAACCAAATTATAAAAATCCTTGAATGATCATCTTGCCTAACCAATTAATCCTTGAAATGAATACCCCAAATCTAATAAAGAACTTTCTTAGCTTGTTGAAGTCCTGGAGTTGAGTCTATATTCACACAACCATTCCAAGAATCTACCCAAAAGAGATCTTTTTACCCATTATAAATAGTCCAGGAAAGAAAAGGAGGATGAATTCTCTACATTTGACAATAAAGTTACAAATATTTGATCTAGAAGGTGGATTTACCATAATGAATATTCTCTCAAGATCTTGAGAGTCAAGCTACTTAGCTTGCATAACTTGCACCATTTTTGATGTGGCTTGTCAAACATTTTCCAGGCCAACTTAGCCCCCAAAGCTAAATTATGAGCCTCAAGATTTTGGACTCTAGTTAATATAAAATATACAAAACTATAATGGTTCGAAAGGAGACATTATAGTCATAAATGCACAAATATATTGAAAAATTATTCACATACCACAACAAGATAGAGTAGTTACAACTTTGATATATCTGGTTAAACTAGTAATCACTCTACACAATGAGGATATATCACATAATATCTCTAGTTTTTTGCATAATCAATTAGAATATGAAAAATGAGGGTAACATCAAACCAAAAAGGTAGTCTAGTACATGAAAACTCAAAAGTTATGGGATGTTTATTCTTGAATAGATATTAAAATTACAAGATATGAAGTTCTAAACATTGTTTTAAACTTGGAAGCATAGTTAATATTATTCCTCGATCTACATGAGAGGCCATTGGATGACCTAATCTTAGCTATAACCTAGTTACATTGAATCAAGTAGATTATGGAAGGGTAAAACCCATTGGAAGGTTGGAATATGTAGAAATAAAATTTGATGATCTATCTCTATGATGTGAATTTGAAGTTATTGACATGAATATCATTGAAATGCACTACCTTATGTTGATTGGGGAAAAAGTGGGCCTATGATGTTCATATGACCATCAATATAATAGATAATAAATTTTAGGCTCATCAAGGGTACAAGATCATCATTATACCCTTGAACAATGTTGAAATTAAACCATACATTATTCCTAAAGAATCTACATCACCATATGCCTATATATTAGAAATCTAGGTTAAATTAGGCACATGACACAAATATCAAGATTTACACACTAGAGTTTTATCAAATTTTCATAACAAACACAATTGATTCCATAGTTTCAATAAATAGATAAATTCTCATACCAACCTATCAAAACCATGGACCAAGTACCATAATTCCACATGGAGGAATGGAAGTCTTCATGCATGTCATCCCCCACCAAATCAAAGGTGGATCTATTATATTAGGTGAATCTAACATAAATGGATTATAGAGAGTCTAATTAGGAGGGTATTATACCATGGTGAGCTATGTATTTTGTTATTAATGATTCATATGCACATTTTTGAACTAGGCATGAGGAGACCATGAAGTAAGACCAATGATAATTATTTTGGGTAATGAATGAAAATTTTCATAGTAATTTACAATAGAAGATTTAGTTCAATTAATTTTTGGGTTGGAACACCATCTTCCTAATGTATATCTTTAGGTTAGTGTGTTGAATTATTTACTCAAATGTGTTTCTATGACATGGTGGGTAGTTCACCATTCCAAGAAATTACATTGGGAAGAATATTGTGAATTGATGCAATCTCGATTCTAAGTAGCATATGAAATATATGATCTATGGAAATTATTCCAATAATTTTAGTGACCTAAATTACACATTCATAGATGTGTTGATATATGGTGTTCATAGGGTGTGGAACCAACATACTAGGTGCATGAGTTTCAACACACTTTAACACCTTTTCCATGAATATAGTATATGCACTAGGAGTGCAAGCATGAAATCAAGAATATGCCACAAGTTTAGTATGATTTTATACAATTTTTTTTTAAGTATGATAATCCCATAGGATATAAATCTCTCCAAAATTTAAATAAATTTTTATATAATGGACAGGAGGAAGACACAATAATTATGCATGATCAAGATTCATAGGAGGAATAAGTTATGGACTTGAGTAAAGATATAAAGAATTACAGTTCAAATAAATATAAATATATATTTTTTAATTATTTAAATAATATTATTGATAACACATAACAATTAGAGTCTAGTAATAGTGAGGAATATTTATATTTAAAATTATTCTTTTAGCCTGAACATTAAATAGAGGAGCCTAAAGCCAACATCATTGAGTAAATAGAAGATATAGCCAAAAAATATTAATATGCAAGCATAATAATGGGAAAAAAAAATTAGATACTCTCTTCCAAAAGTCAAAAACAACATATATCAAGAACCATTATGAAAAATAGTAGAAAAGATTGGCACAAACACTACACTAAAACTTGAAACCATAGGTGATTATTGGACATGACAATAAATCTCATATTTGGTTTAATTATTGTAACATTACCAATATGTATTCCCCATGAAGTATTCAGAAGTCAAGGGTGTAGACCCTTCATTTGGAGAGATTCATATATAAATCAAAAAGTGTGCATGGCCTATCAAGAAGTTCCATACAAAATAAATCCCAACATGAAGCTCAAATTCAAGCATAAAATTGATAAGATGTAGAAAGAAAATATCATTTATCCAGTATAGAAACTAGTTTGGGTAATTTTTATAGTGGTTCAAGCCAAGAAGTAAAGAGAGATCAGACTCTATGGTGACTTTAGGGAATTGAATGATGCATGTGTTAATGATCTATTTTTGATTCCTTTTATAGACAAAGTTATGGAGACAGTCATACAACATGAAGTATATTATTTCATAGATGGATTAAGTGGATATCATTAGTTTTTTATCATAATAGATGAAATAGAAAAGACTACTTTTTTCACAGAGTGGGGTTCATTTATGTCTAAGGTAATGCCTTTTGGTATGAATAATGCCCCTGTTGTTTTTCCTAGAGTTGTCATCACTGCATTCAAGGACTTCATACATGACTTTCTATAAGTTTATCCAAATGATTAGGATGTGTTTTCTTTATTAAAATATCACCTTTCCAAGTTTTGATTCATGTTGGAATGCTAGCAAGCTCTACGTAGAGCTTCTAAATTAAAAAAAGAAATGTTTGTTTTAAACACATTTTGGTGTTCTCTTGGGACATGTAGTATGTAGTAATGCTATTCTAGAAAATTACAGAGTATATATGAATGATGAGACAACTATTTAAGTCTGGTAAAGTGTTAGTAGTAGATTTTAAATCATAAAATAGCAAATTTTATATGAGTGACAAGTGTGTGGTTTAGTATATTGTATAATGTATATCATTTTTTATGTATTAAGTATGATAATGAAGGAATCAACTTGTCATATCCCTGTCTGAGTTCTTGCATCTGTAACTAACTTTGAGAAAATAAACCTTAAAATGTTTTGATGGTAATTTAAAAGAACCTATGCTAACATTTAATATAAAGTAAAGGTTCATCTAGGGATAAAAAAGATTTTTAACTAAATATTATATACAAGATATCAATGAACTAATAAAATTGTGCTAATCTATACATATAAGACATGAAATAAAAAATATAATAATACCAATCAAAGTTCAAAAGAAAGAGTATAGGGTTAAGAACAATTGTCTTGGGTTTATTTTTTGCATATTAATCTCCCCCTTATCTTGTATAAATTTATGAGAGACTATTGTAGGTGAAGTCAAGGTGAATATAAAAAGACATATGTAGACCCAGGTATTTAACTATATATTAAGATGGGTTAATATAGTATAGGGTTAAGAATATATAAATGAATAAGCATAAGGGTGTTTAACCCTAATTTTTATTGTGGAATCCTACTTGGGTAGATAGGGTTATGGATATATAAATGATAGGGCACAATGGTGAATATCAAATCTACAGGAGGATAATTAATGTGCTAAACTCAAATGTACCATATGCTAAATTTATAAAATTGAGATAGGCTATCAATGGAATTGACAACTATGATATATATAGAAATTACATAAAAGAGAGTACTTACCTGGTTTTGATGCTAATGTAGGTCTGTATCTAGTACAAGAAGAAAGTAGGTAGGAAGATAGTTCTATATCACTCCTCAATTTTTTGGATCTAGTGTATCTGGCTCTTTGGATAACTACATCAGCTTGGGATGGTTGTATCAATGTTAGTGTCATGTATGACATATCTACTCAAATAATATGCAACAACCTAGATGCTTCTAGGTTTGGCTTCATCTTCACTCTGGTGTATTTGGATCTAGGTCATAGATTGTTGCTCCTAGCAAAATGGTAAAACCCTACCTTTCCATATTTAATGTGACCTTGGGAAAAAAGGGTTAGTGAGCACATGTTATCAAGTTGAATTGCAATGAACCCACTATTAAAGGGCATTGACTACATAGCCAACATTTTAGAAGAGGGCCTCATACTCATGTAGTTCTCCCCTATGTGTTAATTATATGTGAATCATTCAATGTGTGTAAATCAAGTACAATATTAACCTCACTTGTAACTTGGAAAATATGACCATATGACTAATACATTAGTACTTCAGACCTATAGCTAGGTTGTTGATGTATAGATCCACTCAAATCTACCTTCTACATGGACCTTATTATTATTAAATCTCAATCCAGCTCTACATACCTTGTCTAGTTAACTCATCCAATCTTGTATTAAAGTATATAATCTATATATTCCCTAAAAATTCTTTAATGAGATCTTTATCTGATCCCCAATATTGTCACTAAGCATTCTTGATATTTGTCTTTATATAAACCATGGTTCTAGTCAAGACTCTAGAATACCAATTCCTCTTTAGAACTCCATGTAATTATCCATGCATCATGTATGGTCTTTATTGGTAATAAAAAACTTGTATCAACTCACCTTAATACTCTACTTTTTCACTAGTTCCTTGAATACATCAATTGCTTAAACAAGATTAGTTCTCCTTGTAGACTAAAAAACTCACAAACTTCCTTAGTTAGAACAATATGTAGGGTTTATTGAAAAAATAATACTTATTTCAAGTACCCATTAAGCCATTTCAACTTCATGTAAAATTTATTTTTTCAACTCTCAACATAACCTCATTAACTCACCACTTGCTTTCCCCAATTAGGTCTCTTATAGGTCTATTTAAATGCTTAGTCTTGGAAACCATATTTGATCATACTATACTTATTTATAAACTTTTAAATCTTAAAAATCATATGAAATTACATAATAATACCAATTTTCAAGATTTTTGTATGGTGGGATTACTAGATATTAAAGATTCAAACTCAAAACCCTATATGAGGGTTGCATTGGTCTATGCAAGGCCAAGAGGCTAATAAATTGAAAATTTTAAATTTTAAGAACTTTAAAAATCTATAAATACCTGAAATAAGTCTTACTTGACTTCCTCAACATTATCCAGTGATTCTTATACCTTGATCATCCATTAAAATCTTAAAAAATGCATTCTTAAAGAATTTATGAGTTATTTCTAGATGATTGTATAAGGCTAAGAGAGAGTAAAGTAGGATAGTTTTAATTTTTGACCACTTATATAAATTATAAGACTTAAAAAAGGATTATATTAAATTCATTTATCTCCTTTAAATATTTTTTTATCACTAACAATCACTAAAAACAAGAAACATGAACCGATATAGAATTCTAAGTTCATAGTATGATTGTGTCAAAGTAACAATGGGGTTTTTGAAGTAGATATTGCAATTTTTAGGGTTTTATAGTTCTATATAAATTTTTATTGACTTATTATGACTACTACTACTACTACTACTACTACTACTACTACTACTACTACTACTACTACTACTACTACTACTACTACTACTACTACTACTACTACTACTACTATTATTATTATTATTATTATTATTATCACCATCATCATCATCTAAAATCCTTAATAACACCTTGATCCCAAAAAATTTAAAGATTACTCCATAACTTTCACATTCTTGACCTTCTTGCCTGCATGTACACATAATTTAGACTGTGTAAATGGTCCATTAGACTTTAGTTATTATAAATAGTTTTATAAACATTAAAATGACTTTCCAAAATATAAATAAGTATTATATACTCTTAAATACATCCAATATTGTGCTTCTTAATCCCCAAAATCCTAGATTAGTCCTATTCTTGTATTAAATAAACTCAAAATTATGTTTCAAACTGTGGTTGTGCATTAAACAGTGGAGGTAAGGTTAGAATGAAGTATAACCTTCTATATATTACCCTATTATTACATTAATATTCTCAAATATAACATCCCTACCATAATCACAACCTTTCATTCATTAAGCATATTCTCAAAACTCTTTTTTTCACTTTGGACTATGTCAAGAATAGAATTGTCCTACAACTTGCATCTACTATCTCAGAATTGGAATCTATCTGATAGACTAATAAATTTTAAAACATATAGTCACAATACACACACACTCTCTCTCTCTCTCTCTCTCTCTCTCTTCTCTCTCTCTCTCTCTCTCTCTCTCTCTCTCTCTCTCTCTCTCTCTCTCTCTCTCTCTCTCTCTCTCTCTCTCTCTCTCTCTCTCTCTCTCTCTCTCTCTCAAAACAACTTGTTTCATCATTGATAATTTGTATATAAATATTCATACATAAAAACCTACTTCACAGGTAGAGTGTTCTTCACTCTTCATATTTATCTTATCTTTCTTGAAGACCACCTCTGATCCTCATATTTATACTACCATCCAAACACTTATTAATGTTATCTAAATATTTATAACATACATACACTCATGCATAATTCCCCTTTATTTATAACTACCTCTAAGAGGGTAACACAACATAGGAGATCATTGACAATATGTTCTTGTTTGCCTTCTCTTGGTTTACATTATTATAAGGTATGACATAAAAATTGATAAAATATATGAGTATGCTTCCTAGGACCCCCTAATATCTACATAAACATAATAAATCACTTTATTTTTTCATAATACTTTAATTACCACTCTAAATTCTACTTATGAATTTCAAATTTTCAAATTTAGTGTTTTGGCAGGAAAAGCTCTACAAGCTAAAATACATCATAACAAACAATTTTTTGACTTGTAACATTATATTAAGGGATAAAATTGATCTCACACACATTATAAATTCAAAACTCATCATGATTCATATCCTGTCCATATCATTCCTTGATGCTGCTGCATCAATTATTCCTTTGATTGATATAAAAATAGGGTAGAATAAAAAATCTTTTGGTAACTTGAGTGCTTCTTGAGTTCTATTTTAGTATAATTACTAGGTGATAAATGAATGAGGGTTAATTTTGTATTTTACCAATCCTATTAGGATATAAATTAAATTAAATCACTGAGTCTTACCATTGTGATACATTTCATTTGAAAATTGGATGACTTTAGGGCACTAGACACTTAAATCGGGTCAAGACAATAATGTTTATGCTACTTTCTATCTAGGACATTAATGTCTAGGTAAAATGAGAGCATACATAGGCTTAAAAATTGAATATGTGTATTATAAGTACATTTTTATCATTTTGGTCAAGATGGAATGTTTGTGTCATCAATATAAGGCTAGTCAGACTAAGAGATTGGCCAAGGAGAACAAGATAGAGTAGATGTAAAGATTGAGGAAGCAAGGCATGCACATAACTAACAGGAATATCTAAGGTCTAATTTTTCTAAGTGTACAATATTTAGGTTATACATAATCACAAAATATCATATACACCCCCCCTTTAATCTAGTAATGAAATTTTTAGTTTAAAGGAAAGGAATAAGGAACTAGGTGTGTCTGCACACCTTGTATTTGCTTGAGTTAAATTTGAGTAATTTATTGGAATTAGATTTGAGTGATTTAATTTTGACTAACCTAAAAATAATAAAATGTTATATTTTATAATCATTGCATATACTTTGGGTCAAAAGTACTTGAAATCGATTGAAAATTGAAAGAGCAAGGTTTAAGAGTACACATGTGTGTCAATGTAACTACCTTGCCTATTGGCAAGTTATTTTTGAAAAATATGTATCATTATAAAACTTTGAAACTAATATTAGGATAAATATAGATAAATATTTAAAGTGCATATATACAAGGAGAGAGAGAGAGAGAGAGAGAGAGAGAGAGAGAGAGAGAGAGAGAGAGAGAGAGAGAGAGAGAGAGAGAGAGAGAGAGAGAGAGAGAGAGAGAGAGATTTCCCCAACTTTGTAGAAAAAGTGAGTTACCACCTAGAAGTTGAGATTAGCTCAACCATGCAACCCAATGATAGTTATAACCTAGTGATTTTGGATGATCAAATCCAAACCAAAAACTTGGAAATATTGAGTGATTTAATCACCCCAACCATACCAAAAGGTGAACTAATTACTACAGTAGATTGGATTGCTAAATTATGTAAAAGTATTTGGGGGTATCAATATGTGTAATAGTTTTGAATCTTATATTGATTTAAATTTTAAAATATTAGGCATATGTTGCATAACACATGCACCTTATATATGTCAAATGCTGAAATTATGAATAACAATGGTACCATCTATAGAATTTTTACACAAATGTGTACCAATCACATAACTATGTGTTTTGTCTAATTTAAAAAAATGTGTAAGTGTGGATGACATGCTTCCAAAGCATGCCCCCATTATATGTGGAGAAATATGAAACTGATATAAGTACCAATGTGGAGGACATGTTTCCAAAACATGCCGCCATAGTAAGTTGAAGATATTGAGTACTAATTAGATGTGGAGAATATGCTTCCAAATAATGTCCCCATTGAATTTATGAATTATAAGTACCATACTAAAATTAATGTGGAGAACATGCTTCCTAAGCATGCCCCCCACTAAATTTAAAACTATGAATGTGTGAAAGTCATGACCATACAACATGTCCCCATTGATATCTTAGAGCTATGCAAAGTGTGGAGAACATGCTTCCCAAACATCCCCCCACTAATATGACCCCCCTTGAGGTGAGGGAAAAATAGTACCTAGAAATTTCCTCACCTCAAAATTGGTAATACAACTATAAGTTTGTGAATGTAACCATGTATCATATATAATGAACATTTATAGGTAAATGTATAATTGAAGGACATAGAACCAATGTGATCACATGTAGGCCTAATATGCATGATAAATATCATAGAAATGTCTAGATAGTAATAATATAAGTTCAAAAAGAAAATAAGCACACACATAATAACACTCAAAAGTAAGTCAAAAGGTAATGGTCCAAGGAGACTATAAATAAGGGGCATGTTTAAATACCATAAAATCATATGGACATACTTAGTCAACTGTCCACAAAATCAAGGAATGAAATATTCAAATGTCTATATAACAAGTAATGACATATTTAAATTTCCAATAAGGTAATGACATATTCAAATGTCCAAGAAAACAAAGATAGGCATAGGGGCCACATACAATAGGGAATATTTATATACTCTAAAAATCAAGACAATATCAAGGAAAAACATTTAAGGAAGTGTATAAAGGAAAATCATAAAAAACTAGAATAAACATGTCATAATGGCCCATGAATCAATTATGTTAGCAAAAAATGTTAAGTACATAGCTTGTCAAGTACCCCATGTCATGTATAATCAAGGATAATATGCATGTGTAAGTATATATGTGAGTTCAAATATGATAACATAGAGTAATCATTGATTTATATAACCTGCTTGTATCAAGATAATAGAATATGGATGCACCTAATGTCCTAGTGACATGAGTAGAGGGAAAGTCCAACACCCATAAGTGTATAAAATTATGTATTTGTATATGCCTATAAATGTGTATGTAGGAGTAAATGATATGCTATCCCTCAATATGAAACTAACACATAGATGTTAAGGATCCAATAGAACATGTAGGTGGCTAATGTTTTTTGGATTTTTGAATGTTTTTTGTTTTTTTGGTATTTTTGAAGATGATGAAAAATCATGCTTTGAACTCATCCAAAGGGTGATCATATGTATCTTACCAATTAGAACATGGTAAAATAAATCAGTGGTACTACCAAGGAGCATGTATAAATGCAATATATATCACTGTAATATTTATGATGCTCGACATATGTATAATAGGAATTTAGGGTCATGAAGTACCAATAGAAGAAATAAGGTTCTTAGAACCCATATTTATGTTCTTTGTGTTTTCTTTAGAATTAAAATAGTAGGAACATGTTTAGGTGCTTTGGATATCTAAAGATGGTGTATAGAAGATGGGGATTTCATGGAACCCATTATATGTCTATGATGTAAAGGTCTATCAAGTACTAGTTGACGAGTAAAGAGGATTGTTTGTTGCTTACCATTTCAAGTGTATTAGCTGTAACAGGTTTGATAATTAACTACCTAGGTATGAATTTATCTTGTTCAAGAGGATGATCACATGGAATATTAGAAATTATAATTACCCAATTGTCATGAATGTAATTAATACACCCATGCACTATAGAAGGTACTACTCAAAGAGTGTTTATCCAAGGTCATCAAAAAATGTCAAAGACACATTTATAAGGTATAAATGAGAAAATAGTAACCACATGTGTGGGAATAACCTATGAAGGTAAATCAATCTCTCTGATAACCTTATGGGAGGTCTCATTGAATGTTTTGATTGATCTAATAAAGGGTTGTAAATCATGATGAGTATAACCCAAATGCATAAGTAATGTCATGGTGAAAACATTTCCACTTGCATCATTATCAATCATAACATTACATATGGGGTGTTTATCAAGGAATACTTGAATGAAGATCATAATAATCATCCTTAATTTCAATGTCATAAAAGGAAATGGCAATTTTCTAAACCATAGGAGGTATATGTATCGTGTAAGTACCAATGATCCCATCTAGTGGATGTCTATAATATGATGGAGGAGGATGTGCATTATATACCATTTGAAATTTTGGTTTCTTCTTGAAATTGTCTTGGAATGGTCTTGTAAAGGATTGTTAAATATTTTTTGTTTATGGTAATCACCAGGTTGTGAACCTAATTCCTTTGGAGGATCATCAAATGTAATATGTTAGTCATCAATGAAGTGTTGAATCTTATGCTTCAAGATAAAACATCTATTCATAGAATGCCCAAGGCCTTGGTGATAGTCATAATAAGCATTTACATCATATCCTTTGGGTAGATTTCTATTTACATCAACCTTTGTAGGAAGAGGGAGAGATATAAGATGACACTCTAGAAACTGTAGGAGTAATGAAGTAAGAGGTTCGAGTAAATGTGTAAACTATCTCCTTGGTATATTAGATAGGATAAGTCAATTAGGCTATTGTTCAACTGTGTTAATTATTGTGGTTGTTTCCTTTTTAGGTTTAAGAGGTTCTACCTTATAACTTGATTTAATTGTAAATTTTGTACTAGATGTAGATGCAACTAGTGTGTTTACTACATACTTGAGGTTATTATATGACATAAGATTCATTTAATGGTCACGTAAAACATGGCATAAGTCATCAAAATATTGAAACTTTTTGAAAATAATGGACTATATTTAATGGTCATTTTGGATAGCATTGTCTTATATCTTAAGACATATCCATTGACTAGTTCATTGGTTCCTTGTTTGATCATTTAATGGCTACATACTTGAGGTTATTAGAATATGTTGTTCATAATCACCCTTATCATCATAAAATGTGAACTTCAGTGCAACAAATCTAGCTGGCAAAGGGTGAAAAGAGATCTCAAGTGCAAGAGGGTTATGCAACACATCTTATGAATCTATAGCATGTTAAGACTTTCAAGCCTTATGTTAAATGCTTTTAACCTTATCCTTCAAGGTATTTATAACATAAAGGAGTGATTGAACTTTGGGCCCAATGGCATTTTGATTAGCAATTTGAGTAGTCACCATAAGGGATAGAAACATGTTTTTAGTATTAATTGGCATTAAAACTTATATTTGTGTTGAAATAATGGGTAAGTTCATAATAAATGTATCAATAGTAGTTTCAAGAAAAAAAGGTTGGAATTCATAATCTATGCCACCATTAGATGTATGTGCATTGATGAGTATGGGTTGAATTATAGTACTATGGATTCACCATTATTAGGTGAGGCAACCTTGGTTTGATTCACCATTATTAGGTGAGGCAACCTTGGTTTTATCTTATTTGCTTATTTCATCTATTGTAACATACAAAAATGCATCTATTAAACCCTTGTTATTGCTAAGATGAGTAATCAAAGCTTCTTCATCCTCTATTTGGAATTGAGTGTTTGCACTAACATTATCCATTGCTTCACAAATGAGAAGTTTAAAATTTAAAGAAAAATATAGAAATTATAAAAATTGGAAAAACCTAAGTGGCCTAGGGTTTGATGTTTAAATATCGAGTTCACCAAATATTTAACCCTAATTTAGATTGTGGAATCCTACTTAGGTAGATAGGGTTAAGGATATAGAAATGATAAGGTATAAGGGTGAATATCAAATCTAAAGTAGGCTAATTAATGTGCTAAACTTAGATGTACCCTATGCTAAATTTATAAAACTGAGATAGGTTAATAATAGAAAATACAACTATGATAGATATAGAAATGACGTAAAATAGAGTACTTAGTTGGTTCTGATGTTAATGTAGGTCTAGATTTGGTACAAGTAAAAATTAGGTAGGAAGATAAGTTTAGATCAATCATAATATTTTGGATTTAGTGTCTCTGGCTATCTAAATAGTTACGTTAGCATGGGATGGTTACATTGATGTTAGTGTCATGTATAGAATATATGTTCAAACAAGATGCAACCACCTAGATGCTTTTGGGTTTGGATTTGCTTTCACTCTAGTGTATTCAGATTTGGGTCATGGACTATCACTCCTAGTGAAATGGAAAAACCCTAGATTTCTATATTCAATGTGACCTTGGGGGAAAATGGGTTAGTGGGCACACGGTGTCAAGATGTTTTGTGCTAACTCCATTTTTAAAGGGTGTAACCTACATAACTAATACTCCAAAAGATGGCCTTAGACTTATGTATTTATTCCCTATGTGTTGGTTTATATTTGAATCATGTAATGTGTGTAAATCAAATACAATAGTGACCTAGCTTATAACTTGGTTAATATGACCTTATGAATACTACTTTAGTATTTTAGACCTACAATTGGTGTCCTCCTTTGACTGATATCAAAATAGGGTAGAATAGGAAATCTTTTGGTAACTTAAGTTCTTTTTGAGTACTTCTTGAGTGATCTTTTTATTTTATTTTTAGGTGAGGAATGAATGAGGGTTTATATTATATTTATACCAATCCTATCAGGAGATAACTCACATTAAATAACTTAGGCTAAACATTATGGCACATTTCATTTGTAAGTTGGATACATTTAGAGCACTAGACACTTGTATCTGGTCAGGGTAATAATATCGACACTATTATCTATCCTAGATGTTAGTGTCCAAGGAGAAGGGGAGTAGGCATAGGCTCCAAACTTGTAGAGGTATAAGATAAGTACACTTTAAGTATTTTGGGTAAGATGGGATGTTTATGTCATCAATATAAGGCTGGTCAGATTAAGAGAGAGGCCAAGGGATACAAGATAGATTAGATGTGAAGCTTGTAGAAGTAAGGAATGTGTAAAACTAAGAAGAATAACTTGGATTTGAGTTTTCTAAGTGTAAAAGACTAAGGTGATACATAATAAAAAAATATTATCTACAAAGGGTAATAAATAGATCTATAGCAAGCTAATTAATTTCAAACTTAGATAAATAATTTGAATTTAAATACTAAGATATGCTAAAAATATTAAGTATAGTTATTTATTGGTATTGAAATAAATGGGAAACAATATTAATTAGTTGGTTTATTGTGCACATGTAGATATGATGGGGAATATGATGGAAACATATTGGATCTAGATTCTAGATCAGTCATAAAATTCTTAAAATTTGACCTCTATGGCCTTAGATAATTGCAATGACCTTGGGTGGTAACATTGATGCTTCTGTCTAACTTGGATGAAAGTGTCCAGTACAAAATACCTACTAGATCTAGATGTGACCATCTAGAATATTTTGGGGTTTGTATCATCTTTATTTTAGAGCATTCAAATCTAAATCATTAGTTGTCACTCTTGTCAAATCATCAAAACCCTATCTTTTCATTTTCATAGTGACCTTGGTAAAAATGGGTTAGTGGTTTCATGGTTTTAAGTTAACCAAAAATATATCTCTATCAATTGGTGTTACCTATATAGCCACTATTTTGAAGAGGGCTTTAGATTGATGTAGTTAAACCTCGATGTGTTTGGATCATGTGTGCATAAGGGTGAAATATGTGGAAATAAAGTAAAAAGTGACCTAGCTTGTAACTTGGAAAATAGGACTAATGGGATACTCATTCAATACTTTAGACCTATAGATGTGTTGTCCTTATGAATGATATGGAAATAAGAAAGAATAGGAAAGATTTTCTCACTTTAATTCTTGATTGAATGTTTTTGGTAGGTTGCCTTGCGAGAGGCATGAAATTTCTTGGTGGTGAATGAATGATATATATATATATATATATATATATATATATATATATCCCTATTTTAGAATTTATAACACTAATGAACTTAGTTTGACCATATAAATACATTTCATTTATAAATTTGATGACTTTAGGGCACTGGACACTATTTTGGCATAAAACACTAACATCAACATAGGCATCCAGCTAGGACATAAGTGTCCAAGAAGTTGGAAAATAGGTATAGGTGAAAAAGTTGTAGAGGATGATAATAAGTAGATTTATATAATTTTGAGTAGTATATAAGGCATAGTAATTAAAATAACTTATGGTCAGACTAAAATATAATCATAGTCACAAGATATATCAGATGTAAGCCTTTTAGCAATAAGGTCTTATAAATGAAGAGCACGGCCATGAGAAATAATTTTCAAGTGTAAAATACTAAGGTTATATATAATTCAAACTTAGTGTCTACATTCCTCCCCCTTTAATCTAGTAATGAAATTACTAGTTTAAAGGAAAAAAATGCATACCTAGGTATGTATAACACACCTTACCTTTACATGACCCAACTTGAATGTTTTTATAGTGATTGAAATGCAACCAAGAGCATGTTACATTATATAATTAGTATACATAATATAAAATTAAAAGAATTAAAATGATTTAAATAGAAAGAGAAAGGTTTAGAGGACACCTGTGTGTTGATGTAACCACTTTGCCTTTTGGAAACTTGATTTGAAAATATGTATCATTATGAACCCTATAAATTGAGATCATAAAAAATTAAATATAGAAGTGTGTATAGATATAGAGGTTAAATGACAAGCATGTTCCCAACCTTAGATAAAAATTTAGTTACCACTTGGTAGTTACAATTAGCTCATCTGTGCAACCTAATCATATTTATAACCTGGTGAATGTGAGTTGATCTAAGTCAACCCAAAATATAAATATAGTGAGATTGGATGATGTAATCAAGTCCAACCTATAAAATTGGTAATAGTGAGTGATTTAATGATCTCAACTACACTAAAAGTAAACCAACTATTATCATAAATTAGCTCAATAATAATCCTTAATAGTCCAACTTAGTCAGCTAAGGTTTGTAAAAGTATTTGAAATCTAAAAATTGATTTTAATTTTACAATTTAGGTGTCCTTTCCATAACATATACACCTCATATATGTCTCATGATAAAATTTGGGTATAGTATGATACCATTGTATATAATTTTACCATAACTGTATATTGAATCATATAACTATGAATTTTTTCCAATTCAAAAATTGTGTAAGTCTCGAGAACATGTTTTTGGAACATATCCCAATTAGAATATGAAACTGAGACCTGGCGTAAGTGTGGAAAACATATTTACATAACATACATGTACTGTTTATTTTAATTTGAGAACTATGACAAATTTAGAGAACAATTTTCGATAGCATGTCCCTACTATATATCTAAATCTAGGAACTATGAAAAATGTTGACAACATGTTTCAATAACATGCCCCCACTATATATTTAATGTTGTGAACTAAGAAAAATGTGGAAGCCATGTCTCTATGACATGACCCCTCTAATATGCCCCCAATTTTAAGGTGAGGGGAAGTAGAAATTATTAGTTACCTTACCTCAAAATTATAAGATAATCATATAATCTGTTTATGAAGCATGTAGCATATAAGAGAAACATGCCTAGGTATATATGTCACTGAAGTACATAGAATGTGATCACATGAAACCCTAATATTCATGATATAAATCATGATAATGTCTATATAGTAACAATAAAATCTCAAAATTCAATTAAGAACACACACAAGAGCATGTTATGCCTATTTTCTACACCCTACTTAAAATTTTCAAAATATATACTTGCTGCCATAGAGATGACCTTGTTGTGAAACCTAAAACTATGTTGGGGACCCTATAGATTGATAGTATTATAGATGCATCTTTGATTATGAAATAGTAATGATTGATTGATGAAATTTTATTTATGTTTTTTAAGTGGTTTCGAAAATAATGGTGGATTAATGAATACCATATGCATCTGTATTTATAGATGTGATCAATTATTCTACTATTTAGATTCAGTTCACTTTTGACAGTTTTAGTTGATACTTGGACTTTCACTTTTTCAATCATTTTAGTTGATTTGTGGTGTTGTTTTGATCTTTGTAAGTGGATTTTATTTATGATTTAGATAATAATGGTGATATAATACTTTGAAAAACATTTTAATTAAGTTTGATATATTTAAAAACTTTTTGAAAGTCTTCATTTAATGAATGGCTCAGTTTCGTTCACTACTAATGATATGATGGTTATTTTAAATACCAATATGATTTGTTTGGTTTAGTGATTTTCATATTATAATGTATACAAATGGTAGTAATTTCATTTTGATTTTGTAACTAATACATGGTTCAATTCTTGGAAACCTAATTGACATACTAAATTTTTAGTTGTTTCAATGATTTGAGTAGTAGTCAAATTTGATGATCATATTTCCCAAAGCATGTATATCATTCCTTATATATTTAAGATCGATGTGTAAGAAGAGGATTGGTTGATGAGATTTAATAGCATGCAAGTTATTTGAAAACATCATATACTCCTTTAGAGGGTTAACTTCACTTAAGAATGAGAAAAAGGGACCTTATTTATCACATAGTTTACTTTAGAGGTTTAATGGGCCATAATACTAAGGTTTAATATTTGATTCCTTCATGAAATATGTGTTTGGATTAAAAAAGTGGACTATAGTTTTAAGGGTATTTGACCATGATACTTAGTGAATCAATAATTTTGAAATTCATTATGAAAAATATATAATCGTAAGACCCTTCGATTGGTGACAAGGCAAACATATGTTGAGCTAGAGATCACTTGGAAAAATAAACATTGAGGTAGGTTAGTTGGCACGAGTATTTAAGTTTGAGTGTATGGTTATTATGCTATGTGATTATTTGAAGATTTGGTGGTGTGAGAGTTAATGAGAGGAAATATTACCTCAAACAATAGAGATTAGTTAGTGTTTAGTGTGACATTTAGTGTGAAGAATGGTTATCATTAAATTTAGATTTTATGTTAAACACGTTGGTGAAGTTACAAAGTACATGATTAGTAAATGAAAGCTAATCAAATTGAGGAATGCCATTCGGTTAGTTACAATGGTAAGGTTGGTGGATATAAGTTTTGTTTTTCTTGATCTTTGGTCATTTTCATAAAGCTATTTTGAGGGAGTGAAGCTTTGGATCTTTGGGTTCAAGTAGAGATTTGGAGGTTAACAGTCATGAGACTTTTGGAAAGTGATACCTTGTATGGTTTTACAAATTCTGATCAGTTTCCTTGGAAATATAGAGGTATTCATGAAGAGATTCAAGTTTAGTGAAAGAATAGTTTTGTTTATGTGTGAATGAAAAATCTTAGTACTTTTTGTTTGGTTTTTTAAATAAAGATGATGATTATAATGAAGAAAGCATGTGACTTCATCTGCATGTAAGTTAAAATAGTTTTCAAACAAATTTCCTACTTACAAGTATTTTAATAAATTATGATGATTTTAGTTCAGTATCTTTTTGGTTGGTCTCCTACATATTCAAATTGTCATTAGTCATGCATGAAATGACATAAAAGTTGAAAAAATTAAAGATTTTTAGCTTTTGACAACATGTACATGAACTATCTATTCTAGCCTTGAAATTTTTATTACTGGTTTTTCATGTTGTAGATTTTCTTTAGTTTGGGTTGTCATCTAATTTAGGGTTTGTGAGTTTGATGTTTCTTGAAAATCTATATTAAGAAAGGTAAATGATTTATTTTTGGGTTTAAAAATTTATTTTTGATAGAATTATTGGGTTTTGGGTATGAATATTTTAGGGATAAGAAGGAATGATGCAATATTATGGGATATGTTGATTTTTAACTTTGAGGAGTAAAGTTTGACACTATTGTTGAGTTTCTTCATCTCAAAATTATTTTGAATAGAGATTGGATCTTGGGTTTTCATTTTTATTATTATTTACCTTTTGAATAGATTTAAAATGTGGTTCGCATTCCCAAAATTTTTATTAGAGGATTGTTCAGTGTGCATAAAAGAAGTATTAGGAGAGTTTCAATGTATTCATTTTGTAAAAAGGAAAATTTTTGGAATATTAACGACAATTGAAGGATGCCACCCAAAATATAAGGTTGACAAATTTGTGATGTTTGTCAATAAAATTTTGTTTCCACAATATAGATGAAAAGGGCCAGTTTATGCATATTTGGTTATGTGCATCAAAATTGTGAATTATAGGATGCAGTATTTATTTGGATTATAGGGTTTATCTCTAAAAATATACATGCATATAATAGTCTACACAAATCACATTTTTTTAGTTAGCATATATTTTGGAATTGATGATCATTTTTTTAGTTAGCATATATATATCTAGGATATCAGTACTTGTGAAGTCACAAGATGGTTGGTTTTAGTTGATTATCTATTATGGGTTTGATATGATTGTGGTCATATCAAAAATCTAGTTTTAATTTTCATATTATGACTGGGATCGATAGTTTTAAGTTTTCAAATAACCACATAGAATTTGAATAGCTTGGTCAGTTGGTTTGTTGAAATATGTTGAAAGGTTAACATGTTTATGCATATTTGTGTCTAAATTACATTGGGTGGTTTTAGTCACAAGGTTGATTTTCAAAATAAGAGATTAAGTTATGAAATTTTATTTAAAATTGTAACTTAGAATTGAAGTAATGGATTGTAATATGAATATCAATTTTTAAATCAGAATTTTGTGATGCTTCTCATTTCAATTTTGTATAAAGCATTACAAGTATAGAGTTTCATGAACTATCAAGAAGATTGTGAGATAAAGAATAATCATATTCAATTAGATAGAACACAATCAATTGAGGTTGGAGCAGTGTGATATTTTAAGACATTCTTGATTGTATTTGACATTTTTTGAAATGAAAGCATAAATTTATGATAATGATTGGGGTTAAATATATATTTTTGATTTAAATATAGTATTCTCAATCATATATAGCTTCAGCTTCATTTTTTGGATTATTACAGTTTGTAGTTTATTTCTTGGACACTTGTCTCCCAATCTTAGGTTTTGTTATTGCATGTTAGATTGATCACTATGTCTAAGTGGGACCAACCAACATAAGTAATGATGATAGAGGATGGGGACATAATTACAAAATAGGTGTTATTTAATTTATAGTAGAGGTTTTCATAGGGGTGGATTTCATGCAGGATGTTTTGGACCTTGATTTCATAGAGGGACAAAAATGTCCATTCACTTTGATGCCTATGATCATGAGTTTTGGGATATTATTAGTAATCTCCATATTAATCTTGCTAATAGGGGTCATAGAGGTAATAGGGGTTTCCATGGCAATAGGTTTAGAACCCATACACCTTCCCAAAGTAGTTCTTCTCACCATTTAGAGCATGATCCTTGACATTTGCCTCTGTAGCCCCCTAATTTTAGAGGTGAACCAATTGATGATCCTTTTCATACTAACTAGTCCACACAACTTGAAGTAGAAAAAATCCATGCTAAAGATCTTAGGAAGATGACCATTATTTTTGATGCACCTTCTCCTTCTCATGTAGATCCTGCTAGAAAATGTAAAAAGTTGAATCTATCTGGTGCCCATAGTGATCCTCTCTTAAGTTTTGAGAGATTGAATTTGGGGATCTAGGGTTATGTTGGTAGAAGGAAAACCATAGATATTATTCCTCACTACTGAAAAGAGGACTATAGAAAAGAGAGATGGGTATGAGCTAGAAACACAAAGGGAAGTCAAATTGCTGAAAAGAATTAAACTGGAAGTTGATGACAACACAAATGATTCAGGAACTAAGTTGGTACCATTTCTTGCTACTGAGATGGAATACAACATTTGTCTTCATGAACAAGACAAATAAGTGGTTGAAGTGTTTTCAGATTTGGATGATTATTGGTCATCCAAAGGATAATTTATGTTCAGTGGTGAACTTTCATGGTAGAACTTGATATTTCAATTTAATGCTTTGATTTTCAGACTTTGATAAATTTTGATAATTTTGGTAAATACAATTTTTGGAGTTTTGACATAATTATATATGCTTAAGTTAATTAATATGCATTATGGTTTAATATGATAGAATTTATTAATTTTTGACTTATTTATTTTATGATTGATATGTATTCTAGTATTTTATTAACTAATATGGGTCCCCACCCATTAAGATTAGTACCTCAGGTCTATTATTTTTAAATATCTTGATCAAATTATTTTTTAAAGTCTTAATTAAATCTATCCTTAACTGAATTTAGTTATAATTAATTGAATTTATTAAAAGTAAATTAGTTAACATTAACTAATAACTAACTAAAGCTAGTTATAACTTATTTTACAACTAAGTTGAAGGTATAATAAGAGATCAATTACTCATTTGAAGATAGAAGCACAATAAGTATTGATGATTTAAGCATTTTCTTAAGTCAATCATTTATCTCTTCTTTCTATGCAACTTCTTTGAGATAGTACAACTTTTGGAGATAGATTCAATGGTACTTTATCTGATGGTTGAGTAATTGTTTAAGCAACATAGGTATATCCAATTTTATTTCTCATTTAGTACTGATTATCTGAAGTTTGCTAAGTTTAATATCTTTTGATGATTGCTATTTTGCAGTCTTATGCATAAATTCCAAGTATTCAACCTAAATAATGATTATCATTTCGCTATTCCATGACATTTTATTGATCTATTTTGATTCCAAAGTTATCATTCAAGTTTTTATAGAGAAAAGATGCTAGTTTTCTCAATAATCTTATCTCTTTCTACTAATATGACTCTGTTTTTGAGAATCACATACCTTTTGTAATTTATTTAAATCTAGCTTTAATAAAATTAGATCTTTTAGATTTCTTCCAAATCTGATTTTTTATTCTATATTGGTTTTAGTCTATAGTTTTTTTTCTATTTTAATTAGTTTAGTTTAGTTTGTATCTTTCTTATTAGTTCTTAGTTTAGGTTTGTTCTTTTCTCTTTTAGATAGTTACAGATTAATATCTTTTTTTAGTTATCATTAGTTTAATAATCTTTATATGTTTCTGAGTTAATCTTTTGATATCTATTTCATATCTTAGGTCTTTTTAGTCTTTCTTATTTTAGATTTATTTCAAATAGATTATAAGCTTGCTTTAATGTTTAGATTAATTTCATTTAAGTTTCATAGTTGTTCCTTTAATCTTTATCCTTATAGTGTTTACTTAGTTAATTCTTACAATTTTATTATCTATTTTGTTTAGATTAGATTTTTTTCCTTAGATTGTTGTCCTTTTATAATTTATCCCTATTTTTATAGGTTTATTTGTTTGTATTTCTTAATTTTATTTTCTTGTTTGTTTATTGTTAGTTTTCTTGCTCTTTTGTTTTCATGTTTTGTCTCTTTCTCTTTCTTTGATCTCTCTCTTCTATTTAAGGTTTTATTTATAATTAACTTGGAGAACATTGCAAACTAGAATCAAAGATGTTATCTAAATACATATATATTACAAAATCATATTTATATTCTTCAAGATACTATATAACTCATAGGTTTTCTCTGTCAGATAGAATAGATCACAAATTCATATTTTAACTGATTCACGATTTGATAAATAGATTTTTGATTGTTGTAATGATATAAGTTGTATTGATAACTTATTGATTATTTCTTAAAATATATAATAAAAATCCCCTTTCATATTTAGGATCCTAGATGAACCTTTATATCCCCCATAATTAGATTGGTATGATTCCAATTTGACCTTCATGATAGGCAAAAGGGTTGAATTATTAAAGGTACAATTTCCATTATTAGTAGAGCACTCAAAATCGTATCAAACATAATGGTCCAAGGAGACCTCAAAAAAGGGGCATGTTCAAATGCTACACAATCTAAGGGACACAACTTAGTTAAATATCCATAAGTCAATAAATGACATATTTAAATGTCAACATATAACAAACTATGACATATGGAAATTTCACAATAGTAAAACATAAGTACGGGGGCCAAAATCAATACAATATCTTAAAATTATTGAATAAGCAATATAATGCAATACAAGTCACTTAATGAAGTGCATAAATGGAAAGCATGGAACATAGGAAAAAAACATAAACATATCATACTAGCACTTAGACATATGTTTTTGATGAATTTATTTGCTTTTATTATATTTACTTGTATTTATTATTTATTGTTTTGGTACACTAATTACTTATAGTAATTAGTTTATTATGTTTATTAATAATTTACATCAGATAGGATAAACTTGCTTAGCTAGTAGTTAACTTAGATACTTATCTTATTACAGTGTAGTTATACTCTACTATTCAAAGTAAGATAGGATAAGATTGTTTAACTAATAGTCAACTTGTGTTGATCATTTACATAAGTTGGACACCTATCTTGTTAGTGTGGAGTTGTACTCCACTATTCATGTAGACAACTATCAGTTGAACTACAAGTGTTGTGTGAGTTCTCTAATCTTTATCATGTACGCCTTGATCTATATAAACAATGGATATTTATGTATTTCATATCAGATTAATATTTAATTATCAGAGTAATTCATCATATTTGAGTTATTTATTCATTTATGTTATTATTTTAGACATATAGATATTGTTTATTATTATTATTATTACTATTTTATCTCTTATCTTTGATTTTTATTAGATTCATTAGATCCTGTAGCTATCTCTAACATGGTACCAGAGCTATCTTAAATATATAGATTGCCAAATATTCAAGAGAAAAATATCTAGATATAGGATCATTTTTTTGATTTTGTATACAATTAAAAATTAGAGCTTGGTGGAGAATTTTTGAGCTCACCATTGAGTTTAGAGTGCCCGAGATAGTCAAAATCATCTACAATTTTGTCCAAATTGAACACAAGAGGTGAAATAGGTAAGGATTTGATTCAGAAACACCATGCCCAAATCTGATGGGTACCTAAAATTCAAAGCATTTCTAAGCAAAATAAACCTCATGGTTACATTTAAAAGATGTCAAAACCTATAGATCCATATGAAATTTATTCAATTTGGACATAGCTACTCCTGAATACAATTTTTTTTGCTCCCAAGGATAGTCGTACGTACCATACGGATTGTGCGGACCAATTTTTTTTGGTAGGCCTCATGGATCAGTAGGTAGATTTGAAAGTGAAACTTTAGAAGCTCAACATTTAAACTCCTGAAAGTATTTTTGAGTGAATGTTTTTTTTAAATAGTTCAAAATTTCATGTTCTTTGCTGTTATATCTTTAGTTTTTTTCCATATTTTCTATATTTTTTTATAATTCAAATGTTTATATAGTAGCACTTTCCCATCCTCTTTTTTGCAACTCAGAGTTTCATAACTTTCACATACGACCTCGAATTGAGGTCCCATTTTTTTTGAATGTTAATATTTTTTTGACCACAACACATTTTTGTAGAAAATTTTATAATAAAGGGAATCTTTTTTGTAATTTTAGACTAGAGGTCATAAATGAGCTTTTTATAAACTAGAAAAATTATAATCTAGCCTTGTAATTGCACTCAATTATAAAGTGCCAAAAATAATTGTTAGGTGGGATAAAACTAGGTAGTTTAGGGGGGTTTTGTGGTGTGTTTTGTACTTGATTTTTGCTTTATGACAATTTATTTTTGATTGCATCATGGGGAATCCTAAGTTCCCACTATTAATAAAATACAACTATAATACATGGAAATAGAATGCTTGGAATGCATTAATGATGCTAAGATATATGCCTTATATAACAACTCTTCTTACTCCACCTACTAATGCAAAAGAGTTACAACACTTTCTCTTTGAAACTACTAAAGTAATTGGATGCATTTAGTATTACATGTCTTTAGATTTGAGTTTCCATATTGACAAATGTACAACTCCAAAAGAGCCTTGGGATAAATTAGCATCATTTTTTGACAAAATAGATGAGGTTCATGGTTACCAAATTGATAATGAAATCATTAGTTTAGATCATAAAAATTATGCTACAATACACGACCACATCACTAAAGTCCTATATCTTAGAGCACAAATTTTTGAATGTAAAATTGATAAAAAGGATATTCAATTGATTTTTAGGTCTTACATAAATTAGGTCTTGAATATTCATCCTTTGTCTCTAGGATTTAGACTCATCATCTCACATTGGGTACATCTTATCAAATTCCCACCTTTGAAGTATTCTCTAAGATTCTAATGGCTAAAGAAGAAAAGTTAATAGCTATGGGTTTAATCAGGTCATCCAAATCTCAAGCTATAGTTCTAAGTCAACCTCAATATAAGCTAGTTTCAACATGAACATCAAATATAGGTTCAAGTGAAAAGAATCAGGATAATTAAAATAAGTCACAAAAAGATAAGAATAAAGGGAAATAATATTCCTCAGAAGGAGATTATAAATCCACTAATAAGAAAGGGGATTCACAAAAAAGGACTGGCACTCCTTACCTTTATTGCAAAAAGGGGTTTCATAGTGAAAAAGATTGTTGGAAGAAAAATATTTATGAACTTAAGGGTTTGCTAAAAAAGAATAACATCAATCAATCCTCTTCAAAGGATTCTTCCACTCCTTAAAATTTAGGGCAAGGGAAAGCTATGGCACTAGTTGCACTGGCAAATTCTCCCAAGTCATGGGTCGTTGACTCAAGTGATTCACACCATATGTGTTCTAATTAAAAACAATTTTCTAGATTAGAACCAAGTTCCTTGCCTCATATTCTCATAGGTGATGATTCTAAGGTAGATGTTATAGGAAAAGGTATAGTTGATGTTGATAGTGATGTATTTAAGGATGTCCTCTATGTGTCAGAGTTATCAACTAACATTTTTTCTATCTATCAAATCACTCACTTTGATATTGGTAGGAAATTTGAGTTCACACCCAATTCTGTATCAATCAAAAAATTAGAGGATAATGCCTTAGTTATAGTGGGAAAAGTTGTTAATAATACTCAACTTTATTCATTCTCCCACTTTGTGCCTTAGTCTTCCTCTATAGATTTGATCTCACACACTGATTTAGTGAGCAAGTTATGGCATGAACAGTTTGGTCATTTGAACTTCCGCTATTTACAATAGCTTAGTCAGTAGGAGATGGTTATAAGACTTCCACAGATTTAGTTTTTAGGGGGTGTATGTCATGGTTATGCCTTAGGAAAACATCTAGAGGATAATTTTGATAAAGGGAAGGATTTGAGGGCTACACAAATGCTCAAACTTGTTCATAATGATTTAGTGGGTCCATTGTCTACTTTATCTTTTAGTAAAACCTGCTATGTTTTCACATTTATTGATGACTATTCCAGAATACTTGGGTTTATTTTTTGAAACTCAAGAGTGAAGTATTTGATAGATTTATATAGTTAAAATCTCTAATAGAGAAAAAATCTAGGAAGTATGTCAAGATTATCCACATAGATAATAAGAGGGAATATGTGAATAGCAAGTTTGAATAATTCTGTGCTCTTGAAGGAATTGATCTTTAACATTCAGTTGCATACAGACCTCAGTAGAATGGTGTAGCAAAGAGGAAGAATAAATTATTAAAAGAGATGTTAAGTTGTATGATTCATGCAAAATCATTAATAACTAAGTACTGGGTGGAAGTAATTAATTATGCTGCATATATATAGAATAGAGTTCCTCATAAAGCTTTAAAGGGGATAACACCTCTTAAAGTTTGGTGTAATAGGAAGCCATATGTGCATCATTTTAGAGTCTTTGATAGTCCAGCATGGGCTCACATACCTTTAAACAAGCATCATGATTTAGAATAATAAAGCCAAACTTACATATTTGTGGGATATCCTTATGGTGTTAAGGGATATTAGCTCATCGATGCAAATTCACATGAGCTTATTATAATGAGAAGTGTTTACTTTGAAGAAATTCCTTTAGACTTGTCTTTTAACATTTCTCATTCTTCATCCTTAAAAGAATCAGATAATAGTGATAATGATACTCCTATTTTATCTACTCATAGGGATGATGAGGTATTAACTCCCCAATAGGGTTTAGTAGGTCATGTTCCTACTCTTCCTCCTCTAGATCCTTACCCATTGATGCCTTTATGGGCTAGATAGACTTTGGCAGATGTAGACCCTCTTATTAGGGATCTATTAGATATAAGGAGAACATAGTCATAATATGATCTTCCACATTCCTACATTTCCACAGCTTCTAATCCATAATCTTTTCAAGAAGCCACAGGGACAATTGAGTGGGATTTAGTGATAAAAGAAGAGTATGTCTCATTAATTAGGAACAACACTTAGGTTCTTGTTCCTCTTCCTAAAGGAAGAAAATTAGTACAATGTAGGTGGATATATTAGACTAAGTTTGTAGCGGATGGAAATATTGATAAGTATAAAGCACGCTTAGTAGCTAAAGGTTTTTCCCAAGTAAAAGGCATTGACTATATATAAACCTTTGTGCCTATTGCTAAGATAAATTTTATTCACTTGATACTAGCTATAGGTGAAACTCATGGTTGGGCTGTACATCAGATGGATGTGAAGAGCACATTTCTTCATGGGGATCTTCATGAGGAGATTTATATGGAACAACCATAGGGGTTCATTCAGGATTCTTCATTGGTATGCTACTTGAAGAAGTCTCTCTATGGTCTAAAACAAGCTTCTAGGGCTTGGTATTCTAAGATGGACACATTTTTTCTCTCAGCTGGGTTCTCGAGATGTCACTCAAATCTGAATGTCTACATTATATGGTAGGATAGTTCACTATTGTACTTGGTGCTCTATGTTGATGATCTCATTATTATAGGGAGCACAACATCCATCATCAATAGTGTTAATATTGTGCTTCATGATAGGTTTTCTATGACAAACATGGGATTATTGCATTATTTTCTTAAGATTTAGATAGCACAGTCTTATTTCAAGATTACACTTTCATAGCCCAAGTATGCCATGGACTTGTTAGCTTGGTTTCACATGGCTGATTATAGCCCTACACCAAATCCTTTCTTATTTGGGGTTATATTTGAGATTCATTGTTCCACTCCCTTGGTTGATGCCACATTATATCACCAGCTTGTAGATAGCCTCATCTATCTAACTCATACACAACCCAACATTTTATATGTAGTTGGCATGGTTTCATGCTTTATGCAGACACCACATGAGCTTCATTAGAGAGTCACTAAGCACATTTTGAGCTACATTTAGGGCACTATCAGATATGAGATTCAATATATTATAGGTATAGGTTTAGACTTGGTGAGATACATAGATTTTGATTGGGCTAATGATTAAGATGATTGTAAGTCCACTTCTGGTTACAAATTTCACTTCAAATCTAGCCCCATTTATTGGTAGAGTAAGAAATAAAATGATATTGCTCTTTCATCTATAGAGCCTAAGTATCATGGCACTTTTAATACCACTATTCACTCTATTTGGCTTCAGAATATTCTCATTGAGCTTGGTGTTCCATTTTAAAAGCCATCAGTCATCTACTACAACAACTAGAGCACTATTTAGATCTCAAAGAATCTAGTTTATCATTAGAGAACCAAACGCATAGAGATTTGTATGCACTTTATCAGGGAACTAATTCATGCAGAGATCATTGATCTTCAATATTTTCCTATAGAGGAGCAAATTATAGATATTTTCACCAAACCTTTCACTGAGAGCAAGTATCTTCACTTGTGATCTCTTTTAGGGGTGCAGGACATCAGTTCTTTAGGGAGGGTATCCTAGACCTTAATTTTAAGGAGGAGTTTTTTTCCTTTAGGTTTTATCCTTTCCTTACCTATTTGTATAGAGTACCTAATATGGATACACATTATTGGGACTCTTATCTACATATCACTACCTAAGCTTCACTTAGGGGGGGGGTGTTGGTGCATTTATTTGCTTTATTGAATTTACTTGTATTTATTATTTATTGTTTTGGTGCACTAATTACTTATTGTAATTAATTTATTATGTTTATTAATCATTTCACCAAATAAGATAGGCTTACTTAACTAGTAGTTAATTTAGACACTTATCTTGTTATAGTGGAGTTCCACTCCACTATTCAAGGTAAGATATGATAAGATTGTTTAACTAATAGTCAACTTATGTTGATCATTTACATAAGTTAGACACCTATCTTGTTAGTGTGGAGTTGCACTCCACTATTCATGTAGACATATATCAATTGTACTACATGTGTTATGTGAGTTCCCTGATCTTTATCATTCACACCTTGTTCTATATAAGCAATGGCTATTTATGTATTCGATATCAAATTAATATTAAATTATCATAGTAATTAATCACATGTGAGTTATTTATTTATTTCTATTATTATCTTAGATATACAATTATTATTTATTACTATTACTATTTTATCTCTTATTTATGCTTTCTATTAGATTCATTAGATCCTGTAACTAATTCTAGCATGTGTTAGAAAAAATGTTAAGTACATAACATATCACATAGACTATGAAATATATAAGCATGGATAAATTCATATGTAAGTATATAAGATAAAACATGATATTGTAAAATGATCATAGAATGATATAACCTGGGTGTATATTGATCAAATAAGTGGATGTCCCCAATGTCTAAATGACAAGCAGAGGGAAGGACCAACATCTGAACATGTATAGATCATGTGCCTTAGTATGCCTATATCATATTCAAAATATGTGTGAAACATATGTATATAGAAATAAATGATATGCTATCTACTGACTTGGAACAAATAACATAGATGCTAAGGAGATAATAGAACATGTAAATGATGAAAATATTTTAAGATTTTTTAAATTTTTTTTAGTATTTTTGGAATGCTTAGGTATTGTATAAAATATCCAATGATCTCAAGAGGAGTATGATAATATTTTCTTAAACTAGATGTGTCATATATGTGCATAGAAAAATCAAAAAGTGTATCATGCTCTTGTGTAAGCTTGTACTTGGTATCTTTGGTTTTCATTTATCTGGATTTAGTTTCTCATTTTTCAGTGATGGATTTAATCTATAGGTACCAAGCCCTATAGGTATGAATATATTATGTGGTATGTTATCAAATAGATCAAAACACACTTTACTAAACTCTTCATCTAAAGATTGTTTACCATCTATATGAACAATGAATTTGGCTTGATTTGAAGAAAGGCGTGTAGTTTCTTCCTTTGTAACCACATTTAGAACCTAAATTTTTTCAATTATCTATTTATTTTTGACATCTTTTGTTAGAAATATTGATTTTAATATTTGAAGTGCCCATTGCTCTTTTTGTGACATTACCTTTTTATATGTGATTTATTTTTTGACTTGTTATCATTTTAAAGTTCTTGTTCTTTTACATTGATAAAATGTATCTTTGAATGATTTGAATTTTTATTGTCAATATAGCCCAAGCCTTGATGGTCATTCTGATCATATGTGGAAATAGGATGAGTGGTGCCTTAGGAATGTTTTCTCAATGCTTGACCATCAAAACCAAAGTGTTGAAAATATTGTTGTCTAAAACCATATTGTTTTGAAATCTAAGTATAATTATGGAAAGGTGGATTTATATTATTTTATTGGTCTAACTATTTCATTTTTAGCTAATTTTACTCTAATTTATCTTTTGGTAACCATATTTATTATTTTTTCACTTGGCTTTTAGGAGAAGTACTCATAATGTGAATGGATTGTTTGTTATATGTATCAATGATATGATCACCACTATATTTGAGACTTTTTATTTTGTTATTTAATGAAAATAAAACAATTTGTATGATGCCCATGTATTCTATGGCATGAATAATAATATTTAGATATCCTTATAGGATGTAAGAGAGGTAGTTTTATCACTTTGTTTCAAAGCATTTCTCTTTGGATTTCACTTGGAATCTTATTAGCATTTTTTTCACTTTTTAAATCACTTATTTTAGATGTATTTTGTTTTTAATTTTCTTGTGGATATGAAACATTACTAGATGAAGATGCCTATACATTATTAACACTAGCATGTTTTTATTTTATAGGTATGCAATCCGATTTTGTATCTCTTTTATTAACTTAATCATAGTGGTGATTTAATCCTTTAGTTCTTCACACTCACAAACTCTAAGCACTTTGGTATGAATATGCATACATGTATCATTTAGGGATTTAGGAAAGGTTTGTTTGCTACCCTCTTTTGGCATTATAGGGTGGGCTAACTTACATCTTGAAGGAGTGATAACATGGACCTAGTTTGAGGGATGGTAGCTATCACCCTCCTTAGGGTTAGGTGAAGGAAGAAGCTCTTTTTATCCATATTAAACATGATTTTAGGATATTAAATTTTGATTTTTGGAATAAATTTTAATAATTTTTACATTATAAAAATACGAAAAACCCTAGAGGACACTAAGAAGTGCATAGAAAAACACATAGGTCAGGTTCACCAAATGTTTAACCCTACATTGAGATGGGTAAATATAGTATAGGGTTAAAAATATAGAATGAATAAAAAAGAGAGTGATAAATATATCTACAAAAACCTAATTAATTACAAACTTAGATAAATAATATTCTAAGTTTAAATAATGAGATATGCTAAAAATATATGTAAACTAGTGATTGACATTATAATAAATGGGAAAGAAGAGTACGTAACTGGTTTAATGTGTGCATGCAGAGTTTATGTGGAACAAGATAAAAATAGAGTAGATATGGATTATTAATCAATTACAAAATTCTAAAAATTAACCTCTATAGCCTTGGACACTTGTGTCAACCTTGGATGGTTACATTGACTCTTATGTCTTAATTTGACATAGGTGTCCAGTATAGAATATCTGTTGGATCTAGATGTGATAACCTAAAATATTTTTGGTTCTATGTCACCTTCACTATGGAACATTTAGATCTAGATCATTGGCTGTCACACTTATCAAATCATCAAAACCCTAGCTATTCATCTT
Organism: Torreya grandis; assembly: GCA_037957365.1. Taxonomy (NCBI): domain Eukaryota; kingdom Viridiplantae; phylum Streptophyta; class Pinopsida; order Cupressales; family Taxaceae; genus Torreya; species Torreya grandis. The sequence goes on from JARHVA010001026.1 coordinate 2,897,006, forward strand.
CATAGTGACCTTAGAAAAAATGGGTTAGTGGGATCATGGTGTTGAGCCAACACCTAAGACCCCTATATCAATGGGTGATTCATACATATCCACTACTCTGAAAATGGATTTAGACTGATGTATTTCTCCATTAATGTGTTGGATTATATGTGCACAAGGGTGAAATATATGTAAAGTAAGTATAATAGTGACCTATCTTGTAACTTGGTAAATAAGACTGGGATGCGACTTCAATACTTCAAACTTGTAAATGTGTTATCCATGTAACTAATATGGAAATAGGAAATAACAAGGAAGTTTTACTCACTTGAATGATTGATTGAATGATTTTGGTAAGTTACCTTATGAGATATATGAAATTACTAGGTGATGAATGAATGAGGGTTGATCTTGTATATATATATTTATCAATCTATTTTAAAAATATCTCACATTAAATCACTTTGTATGACTATAGGGATATGTTTCATTTGAAAATTTGATGAATTTAGGGTAATTGACACTTATTTTGGCATAGGACACTAGCGTCGACATATGCATCCAATTGGGATGCAAATGTCTAGGAAGTTAGAAAATAGGTATAGTTTAAAACTTATAAAGAATGATAATAAACAAGTTTATAACATTTTGAGTAACATAGAAGGCCTGGTAATAAAAATAACATATGTTTAGACTATGAGATAAGTAATAGTCAAAAGATATATTATATATGAGCCTTTTGGAAACAAGAAGGTATTATAATTGAAGAGTTTAGCCATGAAAATTACTTTCCAAGTGTATAAGATTGAGGTGTCATATAATTCAGATTTAGTGTCTACACTAGGTTGGGAACTCCAAATACTAGGTGTACACATATGGATTAGTTTCTATCCTTGATATATTCAAAGATGTTATGTCAAATTTCCTTTCCTTAGTGTAAGATCTGTATCCTTAATTTATCTTATTCCTCCAAAGGTATATTTGTGAGTAAAATTAAAGTGGTTTGGATGAATTTGGTTTTTATAAATGACAATCAAGAACCATATAATTATATATCCAAAACTTAAAGTTGAAAAAAATATTTAGCCAACATCCTCAATCTAGTAAATGACATACAAAATATTTATATTTGAAATAATACATCATCATTCGACCTAATATTTTTTAGTTAAACTAGGGTCATTGTAAGACATCATTATTTAAACCTAAAATAGATTCTAGATTGGGGTTATATATTGTTAAAGGGATACATGTAAATGATATGGCACAAGGGTGATAATTAGATCTATAATAGGTTAATCAGATGCTAAATTTAGATATAAGCATACATTGAATTTATTATGCTAAGATAGTATAAATATGAAAAGTAAAACTATGATAGATATAAAAATGAAAAAAAAGTGATGTACTTAGCTTGTTTTGATGCTAATATAATTATAGATATAAAATAGATTGAAAGGAAGTGGGAAGGAGATTCTAAAATAATCATCATATTTTGGTTCTAATGGTTTTGGATCTCTGGATAGTAACATCATCCTGGGATGGTTGCATCAATGTTACTATCTAGGTTTGATTCTAGTTTCCTATATTGAATATATACTAAAACATGATGTAACCACTTTGATGTTTCTATGTTTTGAGTTTCCTTCACTTTGGTTCATTCAAATTTGGGTCATGGACTATCACTCTTTATGTAATGTCAAAACCCTAACTTTCCATCTTCAATATGACCTTGGGGGAAAATGGGTTAGTGGGCATGCAATGCCAATTTGACCCCAATAACCCATATATCAAGGATGTTACCTACATATATAATACCATGAATAGGAATTCATATTGATGTATTTCTCCCATATGTGTTGGATTATGTGTAAATCATAAAATATGTGCAAAGCAAGTACAAAAGTGACCTAGCTTGTAACTTGGAAAATCAAGATCTTGGGTTACTCATTTAGTACTTTAGACTTCTAGATGTTTTGTGCCTATGAATAAAATGAAAATAGGAAAGTTTTGATCAATTGAAGGCTTGATAAAGTAGTTTTGATAATTTTATTTTAGTTTCTTTAGTATTTTCTAGGTGAAGAATGAATGAGGGTTGATCTTGTATTTATATCAATCCCTTTGGAGTAATAACTTACATTAAATCACTTAAGCCAACCATTAAGATACTATTCATTTATAAATTGGATGGCTTTCAAGTATTATACACTTATATTAGGATATTATAGTGATGTCAACACTACTGCTTGATCCAGACATTAGTGTCGAGGGAGTAAGAAAATAGTTACAAGTTTTAAACTTGTAGAGATAGAAGATAAGTACACTTTAAGCATTTTATGCGAGATATAAGACGCAGTCATAAATATAAGATTAGTCAAACTAAGATATATAAGCCAAGGGGCATAAAGATAGAGTAGATGTAAGACTTGTGGAAGTGACAAAGGTAAATAACTGAGAGGAAAAATCAAGGTTTGATTTTTCCAAGTATAAAAGATTGAGGTTTTATATAATCACACAATATCATTTTCATGCCTCCCATTTAACATAGTAATAAAATTGATAGTTTAAAGGAAAGGAATGCATACTTGGGTGTGTATGCACACCTTGTCTTTGCATGTGCCTAACTTGAGTGCTTTGGTGGTGACTAACCTATAACCAAGAGCATGTTACAATATAAAATTAGTGCAAATAATTTGGTTTGGAAGTATTTGAAATTGAAAGATCAAGGTTTAGGAGTATACTTGTGTGTTGTTGTAATCATCTTTCCTATTGGTAAGTTATTTTGAAAAATGTGTATCATCACAAAGCTTTGAAACTAAGATTAGGATAAATATAGATAAATGTTTTAAAGTACATATATCTAAGGAGATAGAGAGAGAGATTGGAAGGCACATGATCCCAAATTTGGAGAAAAAGTGAGTTAGTATCTTGGTGAGGCTAGATGATCAAGTCCAATATAAATACTTGGCAAGATTGAGTGATTTATCACCTTAGCCATACCAAAAACTAAACCAATGACTTTAGTAGATTGGCTCAATAAAGTTCAAAAAAGTTTGTAGGGTATCAATATAAAAAAGTATATGATATGATAATAGTCCATAAAAGAGTTGGGGAATATGAAACTGATTTGTATTTTTCAATATTAGGCACACGTTGCATAGTAGATGCACCTTATATATGTATCATGCTAAGACTATGTATAATAATAATACCAATGTATATAATTATGCCTCAACTATGAATTTGAATAATATAAATGTGTGCTTTGGCCAATTAGATAATTGTGTAAGTGTGGAGGACATGCTTCCAAATCATGACCCCACTATATATGAAAAAATATAAAAAATGATATATATAACAATATGAAGGAAATGTTTTCAAAACATGCCCCCTTTGTAATCTGGAGATGTTGAATATTGAATAGGTGTGGAGAACATGCTTCCAAAGCATGTCCCCAATAAATCTCAAAGCTATGAATGTGTGAAATCCATGTCCATATGGCATGCCCCCACTAAATCTAAATATTGATATAAGTACGATGCATTTAATAAATTTTGAGAACATACTTACAAAACATGTCCCCACTAAATTTAAAAATTGATACAAGTACCATATACGTAATAAATGTGGAGAACATACTTCTAAAGCATGCCCCCATTGAATTTAAAAATTGTGCCAAGTGTGGAGAACATGCCTCTATGACATGCCCCCACTAATATACCCCCCCATTTGAGGTGAGGGAAGATAGAAACTGGTATTTACCTCACCTTAAAAGGATAAGACAATTATATATTCTATGAATTTAACCATGTAGCATATAGAAAGAACATGTCTAGGTAAATAGATCATTGAAGGCATAAAACTAATGTGATCACATGTAGGCCTAAAATTCATGATCAATATCATGGAAATGTCTAAATAGTAACAATACAAGATCAATAATCAAATAAACACACACACAAGACCACTCAAAATAAAGTAAAAAGGCCATGGTCTAAGGAGACTGTAAATAACAGGCATGCTCAAATGTCTCACAATCGAAGGGACATGAATTTAATCAAATTTTCATAAAATAAAGAATGACATATTTAAATGTCCATAAAACAAATAATGACATATTTTAATGTCAATGAAAGCATACATAAACACATGGGCCACAAATAAAGAAGCATATTCAAATGCTTGAAAACAGGAATACAAGACATTCAAGGAAGTGCATAGATTAAAGCATAAGAAACTAGCATAAACATGTAATTGTAATGAAATTACTTAGATTGTTCATAATAATAAGATTATATATCACATAATTAAGAATATAATAAGTAGATCCACAACAATAATTGGTGAAAGAGAAGAATAATTAAATATTATGATTGAGCCACTTCGAGGGGGAAACCTCCAAAATAATGTGATAAGAATAGAATTCAAAATATGATCATAAAATACTACCCAATACTATTGGTAAGTTGGCTTGCCAAGGCTAAATATGAACTGGTATAATTCAAAACTTTCTAGGATCCTATCGATACTCTCTGTAAGGTGGTCAAATAGGTAAAGTTTAATTAAAAAAGCTCAAGTCCTAGTAATTTAATTTTTAAATTGAAGTCAAAATGTCATTAAAATATACAATATGCCTTCAATTTTATTCAAGTACATGAATTTTACCTTAGTCCAAAGTTTTAAAAGCTAAAAAGGTGTTTAAATACAAATTTAATTCAAATAATAGCTATTTCAAACTCCCATGTACCAAATTTGGATTCTAAAAGCATGAAAAAGGTTTAAAATTTATGTTTACATTCTAAGAGACTCTTGGATATTATATACAATTCTAATTTTGGTGGTGGAAGCTTTAGTTTCCAATAAAAGGCAAAGAAAAGTCTATTTTATTTCTTTTTATAAGGAGAAGTATGGATCCGTATGGCCAACCATATAGTTGAATCTTAAAGCAAGTGAAGTAGGACATGATAAGGATTATTTAAGAATTTTATGGAAATTTGAGGCAAAATAGGCTCAAAACTAGTTCATATTCTCCTCCTTGCTAGTTTACACATAGTGACAGGCCTTCAGGTTTGTAGTTGGTATGGTTTGGAGAGAGAAGGTACAGGTTTGAATTTTTGGTAAAATAAAGTAGACTTAGAGGGATTCCTAATGGATTAAGTGGTTTTTAAATTGGTCTCTTCTCCCTCATGAAAAATTTATTTGAATTTAGGCTAAATTCTAAAATTTTGCATCCATGAAGGCAACTGATTTTCTTTAAGTTCTCCTCATCAGGGTAATATTTGAAGAATATTCAAGTATTCATAGATTAATTGGAACATAATACACATTAAAATGGACTCATATAATCATTTTACACACATGTTAAATTCAAATAAATCTCACAAAGATAAGGAGTGCAATTTATAGTTTGACATGCTTCTAAAGAGGAATTGTACAGTCTATGAGAGAGAAAGGTTTTAAAGATTTCTTGGTTTCCTCCATGGCATGGATTTAATTCATGTTATCATGTTTAAGAATAAATTTTCTCAATAAGTCTCTAAATATCCATGTCTTATCCCATCATTTTGCTCTTAGAGCATCTCAAAAGGCCTGTTTAGCATTGTTTAATGAAATTTAGCATATTTTGAGGTTTTTGTAGAGACCTATGTTTGATTTTCAGCCTATTATCCTTGTATAAAGGCATCCAAATTGACAAGATTTGATAATTATATGTTCATGATTGCATATAACTCTTCATCTTGGTCTTGAAATACTCCTTTAGACTCCTTTCCACCTCTACTTTTCTCATCCCCACATCACTGTCATAACATTGTATTCTCATTGTGTTTTGTGCTTCTGTAACCCTCTTTTCATGTGTTTCCATCATATTTCATCCTCAACACCCTTCCACCCTTCTCCATTCCATGGTTTCATTGCTATGGAGAGTTAAGGATTGATTAAATACCAACACAAGCATGAGAAGGAGAAATATGCACCTATAAAACATCATATGTAGCCATGGTAGGGACCTACAACAAGGTAACAATATAGTCATAAGCTTGTTGAGGTCAAAAGCCAAATCATGTTGAAGAGATAACTTCTTAAAAGTTCATTCCTAATGATAATTTTAAGCTACAAAATATAGGGAGGCAATTATCTAGTTTATCATTGGTGACCTTATCTTATTAAGGTCTATATATAGTATCAGATCGTATAAAAAGTACTCTATAATAATATGGTAAGGATATACCCTTTTTGAGGTTGATATCATGGTATAGAAGTATGAACAAGATTTACAAGAATAATTACACTCCTTATTCATGTCATATCTTATTCATGATTGTAAATCATCATTAAGCATTAAAGAGGCACAAAAATGGACCTAAAGGCCTACTTTTAAGGTCACATATGAACACAATGATAAGGGTTTTTAAAAGTCAAAGATGCCTATTAAGGTAATGACAAGTTAAATCACTTTCAACACATGATTAATCATGGATTATTAACCTCATAATATATATTAAATAATATATTGGGTATAATATAAGAACCATCAGGAAAGGCACAAGAGGGTTAACCCACAACCATCAAACAATGAAGACGTATAGCTGCCAAGAAGGCCAAGGGTGCAATCATGTAGGTGAACTAGTTATTGAGAGGAACTAAAGAGTTTAAAAAATGTTTAATAAGGTCATTGAGCTTTTTATAAGATAAATTGGAAAACAAATACCCTTTGAACCTATTTCCACCCTTGTCAAGCTCCTCTAGCATCTCTAAGCCTGTCATAGTCCATACTATCTCCACATATAATAAGGTTTTCTATGGATATGAAAATCAAGGATCATGTTCATGGTTCAAGACTACTTAATTATTTGATGGTTAAAGGAGACAATAAATGATGAAAATAATTTAAGATATAAATAGATGAAACCCTAAATAAGTATAGTCACATGACAATACCCTAGTCTTCACTTATAAATGACTGTACAGGTATCTTAAGACAATCAAAGGGAGTCTCAAGATGGTCATGACAAGCCAGATGACATGAATTACATAGTGATAAGATGTAATTCCAACATTCATTGTATATCATGAATCTTTTTCAAAGTTTAGCCTTCACATAAGGTGTTTGGACTGCTACAATCCATACAAGACATCTTAAAAACACACCTACAACCTCAATAACACATGCTTATCTTCAAGCTCCAAGTATGAGGGCATAATTATTATTTAGTAAGGTTTCATGATCATTAATGATTCAAAAAATACAATTATGATTATGATCATCAAGATTCAGGAAGGACTCCAATCAAGAACACTCATACTATAGTTAGTTTCACCTTTAAAAGCATACCTATATCCTTAAGAACACAAACCTGTCTACAAGCTAAAGGAGGTTGATAACACAAAGGTAAATGGTGGGTTTCATATCCAATTCAAGAGGAATTTAAGAGAATAATTGATGATAATTATGTTAAATATAAAATTATAGGCCTCAATGAACATGATACACAATCATCTCATCACAAAATATCCACCTATAGGCCTTTCACAAGGCAACCTATAGTAGATAGGAGTTTTGAAGAGTCTTAAGGCCTATTAAGACTAGAAAGAGACTGAGATCAAACATAAAATACATGGTTAAATGAAGTGAATATCCTAGGAAGGTATCTCAAAGAATAACTTATGTCTATCCTTGAATGACTCATGAACCTCAAAATGAGACCTACAACCACATGAGCTAAAAGACCTATCTTCAAGCAAGTACGGGTTGAGGGAAAAATGGTTTATGAAGGGAGTTTTATTTAGGATATAAAATCATGAGGATGAATAAGGGTGTCTAAAACAAAAACTACAGTCAGTTTCATTTTAGAATGTATCCTACATCCTACTACAGTCATCATGCACAATCAAGTGATGTAGAGGAGAAGGCTATGAAGTGTGAGGTATTTTATCTCAACATGAAGTTCTTAGAATTTTTAAATGATTAGGGTCTCATGAAGTTGTGAATATTTTTTAAGAAATATAATCTCCATGAAATACAAGACACAATCAAATTAACCCTAAGACCACACTTACAACCATGTAAAGAGGCAAACTATTTTATTCTTTTTGGGAAACTAGTGTTTAGTCCCTAAATAATAATAGGTCTAGAGTAAGGGAAAAATATATTTTAATATGGTAAAATATATATTTTTATCAAGTAAATTATATAAATAAGAAAAGTAAACTTATCAAAAATATACTAAAACGAATTATTCAGGAGCTAGAAATTGAGGTGCAAGACTAGGACACTATTTAGAATCTAGATCTGGCCTTCATTTTTTGATTGGATAGGAGCACCAAAAGTGGAAAATAGTGGAATAAACACTATAGTATACATATAACACTATTATCCTAAGTATTTGATCTTTTTGAGTTTTGTTCAACAAATTAGTGTGAGCTTGTGTACCAAATTTTGGAGGTTAAAAGTCAACATAGCTCACTATAGGTCTGATATAATCTCTAAAATCCTATATTCATCTACACACATGAAAAAAAAAAATGAATCAAAATAAAAAAGGGTAAATAATAGGTTAGGGGAAGAATGATTACATGATATAGAACCCTTATTGTCATGATTAGTACCTATATTAACCCTCAAGCTAGGGTCTCACATCTAATGTAGTTCTCCCTTAGGGAGCGTGCATAATCAACATGCACAATAGATTCAAGAATGACTCTCATCTAGGCCCTTCCTTGATCAAGCATGTAAGTCTATGTGTGATGCAGAATGATAAGCTATATTATTGATTGATTTTTATTATGTATCATGTCAAAGTAGTAAGTGCTAGATATGAAATGCCTTGTGAAGTCATTTATATAGAAGACTCTTTATTTCAACTTTGAGAGCTATATTTGCATTTGGTTGACATTGGGAAACTTAAGGATAAAGATAAGAAAGGGGATAAGACTCATTAAGTAAAGGAAATTGATCATTTGAAATCAAAATGGCCCTAAACAAGAGTGTTGGAAATGGACACTAATGACACCAGTGCTGTAGTCTAACCCCAACACTCTTGTCCTATAGCCTCGGGACCTAGGGGATAGAAAGAGGATAGAAAACCTGATCTAACTGAGGTGGAATGACTATTTGAAAGGGTTATGATGACTAGGAATAGGAAAAAAGGTGACTTAAGCATAGAACAAGACTAAAATGAATAAAACAAAAGACATGGCTAATGTGAACAAGGATCATGTTCTTTGGTCAGAGTCTCTTGTGAAAGGACTATGAAAAGACATGATATGTGTGGTTGCTTGATCAATTTAGGGTGTATACATTTTCACACATTTTATTCTAGTGATGCAATAAAGTACTAGAGTAAAATAAAGAAAAGAAAATTCATACCTAAACCTACTTACATGGAGATAAGTGTGCTAAAAAAGGGTCCAACTCACTTCCTAGCTAGGGAAGTGGATGGAGAGTTGAATAATACCTAGATAAAGAAGGAATCCATAAAATACATGTCCCATATACTAAATTTGAAAGTGGAATATGTATAACATGGAGAAGGAGGACAATGCTTGCTCCCTATGTTGAATCTAGCTAGAAATGAGAAATGCTAGGAGGCCCAGAACCAATGTTTGTCCTCTATCCCACATAAAATCATGTAATCTGGAATGAGTGCATTATTTTGATCTCCAATTTTGCACATGGGACATGGCATGATAGTTCATTTTACATGTGCCTATATATATTTCTATACTATGCATACACATCACTCACATACCAGATTTAGGGGCATGGCACAGATGTTCATGTTCTTCACCATCCAATATTATATAGATTGGAATGGTAAGACATGCCATTCTCTTGCACACTTACTAGAGTTTTAGATTACACCTAGTTGTACCTAGGTTTTACCAGGTTGGACTATATGATCATCTATAGTGGTTGGGCCATAGCATTACCCAGACCTAGACTACACAAGTTTATGTAGGATAGAGGATAGACATTGGTTTTGGGATGCTAAGCACTTCTTAGTTCTAGTTTATATTATTTAGAATGGGGGAATGATATAATTTACTCTTCATATATATATATATATATATATATATATATATATATATGAAGAGTAAATTATATCATTCCCCCATTCTAAATAATATAAACTAGAACTAAGAAGTGCTTAGCATCCCAAAACCAATGTCTATCCTCTATCCTACATAAACTTGTGTAGTCTAGGTCTGGGTAATGCTATGGCCCAACCACTATAGATGATCATATAGTCCAACCTGGTAAAACCTAGGTACAACTAGGTGTAATCTAAAACTCTAGTAAGTGTGCAAGAGAATGGCATGTCTTACCATTCCAATCTATATAATATTGGATGGTGAAGAACATGAACATCTGTGCCATGCCCCTAAATCTGGTATGTGAGTGATGTGTATGCATAGTATAGAAATATATATAGGCACATGTAAAATGAACTATCATGCCATGTCCCATGTACAAAATTGGAGATCAAAATAATGTGCTTTGTAATATTCCTATAATCTTCTATCTAGTCTTGTAACTATGTCATGCTGTATGAAGTTGTATGTTTGAGATGTGTAGTATGTAAATGCCCCCAAATTTGGCATCTAGTCTAAATCTATATCAAAGTCACTGTGAATCCATATAATCTAAACCAATGTATATCTAACTAATCTGTATATCTATAAACTGAGGGTATGTCCCTTTGAATGTCCTAAGTAATATTGAATGACCCATATAATTTGAATCATTGTATATCTTAACCTTTCTAAGCTAAATTTGATAGTCTAATTACTAAAGATATATGAACCATGTTGAGTGACCCATGTAGTCTAAATAACTATATATTTTGATTGATTTGAGATAAACTTGATGATCTAACTATTGGAGGTATAAGAACCATGCTGAGTGACCCATGCAGTCTAAATCACTATATATTTTGACTGATCTATGTTGGACCTAATGATATGACTACTAGAGGTGTAAGAACCATGGTGAGTGACCCATGTATTTTGAATCACTATATATTTTGATTGATCTAAGCTAGAACTAATGATTTGAATGGTGGATGTGTAACAACCATGGTGTATCCACCTATAATAGTGGATGGGTTATACTGGGTAAGTGTAGGAATAGGAAGTGTAGGAATGATGTCTCCTTTTGGGGATAGGGACAAGATCTCATGATAGAGGAGTTTGAGCCAAAAGTGATGACTAGTGGTGTAATGATAGAAGTGAGGTTGGTATAGTTTGAATTGATTTAGAAGTTTCTTGATTGATTGACTAAGTTGTTTTGAAAGTTGAATGAGTTGTTGATTGGTTAGGCTAAACTATTTGATAGTTGGATGAGTCTTTGATTGGTTAGGACCAAATTGTATGTTTGGGTAAAAAATTAGTATAGATATGTGTGTGCCATAGTAGGAAAATGATGTACTAAGAGAATGTAGCTCATGTGATATCGAAGGTATCATTGTTATGATTTTATGGAACAAAATGACTTGTGAAATAGAGCTATGAGGTTGAAGTTATAAAAAAATGTTACTTTGTTTTGAATGAGAGTTTTTTGATATAGGAGAATTGGATTGATTCTTGATTCATTTGTGCATTAACTAGGTTGAGATTTGGAGCTCTAGAGTAGGAGATATGCCAAAGAGACAAGCACCTACCATGACATGATTTGAGTAGTTGATAGCCTAGATTGAGGTTGGTGGGAAGATTACCCTAGTAAGTAGCTAAAATGTGTGATTTTTGCCTATTTTGAAGCCTATTTTTGAGCTATTTTGAAGTGTTTTTAAGAAATTTTCACTAGTTTTAGTGATCCTATCTAGGAGTAAGCACTCCTATCCAGTGTTCAACACTATTGTCCAGGTTTTGGTGTTATTGTCTAATGCTAGTACCTTTTGCAGTGCTATTGTCCATTGGGGCTAGTTTTTTGAGTTGTTTCCTATTGTTGTGTAGCTTAACTATTTTCCTTGGCTTGGCTAAATGATATATATGTTATTTTCTAGTGTGTTTATAGGGTGAGGTATGGATGAGGGAGTTCCATAGATGCCAAGTGATGGAGACATTGAGATTGTTACCTTTGTTAGCTGATGAGAGAGTTGTGATGGATAGGGTAGGGTTGGGTCATGTGTGTGACCTAGGCACTATGCAATGTGATAGGTATCTGATTACCACCTTATGTGAGAGGTGGAATGTAGACACTTATACTTTTTGGATTATTACCAAAGAGATTATGATTACTCTAGAGGATGTGTACCATATTTTGCATTTTTATATTAATGGATGGTGGGTGACATTGTAGGATGACATAGGTGTAGATGCTATTGATCATGCATCCTTGTACATTACTAGTGGGCCTTTAAGAATACATATGAGAGTCAGTTATAGTGATGTATTATTGTCAATTATTGTGTAGTTGAGTGTTATGCATCTACCAAAGTGGTTGGCCATGTTTTTGGGTTAATTTTTTACTATGGATAAGAGTGGGGTGTTGATTGCATACAAGATGCATATGATCATGTGTAGTGTAGAGGTGTATGGTACTATGTTCTCATGGGGTAGGACTATGCTTGCACACTTATACATAGACCTTTACAAGTTTACTCAAGAGGCATTCAATGGTGGTGTGAGTATGGCTACTTTATTGCATTATTGGTCTTAAGATCATATATCAGTTGTGAGGCTGATGGGATTACTGAGGGAGAGATGGGCACCTCCACAACCATTTAGAGAGTGATGGATAAACATGTTGGCTATCTAATATCCTAGGATAGATCACTATAGACAATTTTTAGATAGATTGGTGGCTCAAGATATCATATAAATTCCCTATATAATATTTCTTGGGTGGTCTAAGGATAGAGTGTAGCTATGATACATGCGGGTTAGTTGTTGGCTACATGACTATTGGGTTGAAGTGTATGAGCGCTTTGAGTATGAATAGGTGAATGGATAGTTTGGGGTACCATAAGATGTGACCCATACAACATGGGTGTGGGTGAAGAGTGAATGGGCACCAATGAGGTTAGGATATTGTGGGAGGCCTACTGAGGCTGAGTTAGAACCATTATTATTGACCAAATTTGACTTTTAGGTCAAATTAGGGCACCCCTAGTAGAAAAATTGATTTTTAGGCCTATGAGGGGGTGTAATGTATTGTCATGAGGTTTTTTATAGGTCATTTGATGTCAATTAATGTTTTAATAGCTTTGGTCAATTAGTTTCTAGGTTTATTTATCATTTTTGGGTCATTTGAGGGGTCAAAATAGTGTATTTAATGCTTTGTATATGTTTTTTTAGAAAATATGTAAGTTTAAAAGAGTTTTATCACATGACATGTGTCTTAGGAGGTCTGTATTAACTGTTACTAACTAAAAATTTTCAAGTTACTTAGAAAAGGTAGTTTTTTAAAGAAAAGAGTGAGTTTCGCACTTATATGACCTCCTTGGGAAGCGTGCCACTTGTAAAACCTATAAATGTGACTATTCATCTCCATTAAGCTCATATTCATGATTTTAATGATCTGAAATTACCATTTCTAAGCCAAATCCATTCAACTCATTTCTTGCTCTTATTGGCAGACTAGAGTTACCCTTAGGTTTTTGCTTAGTATGGGAAGCACAAGTAGTCTCAAGAAAAATGCTTTGGAGGGAATATTATAAAATCATATAAATTAAAATAAATATAATAATTTTTTATATTGGTCAATTTTTATTCATGAACCATCCATTTGAAGTGGACTGTGCAAATCTACCTATTAATTTGTGCACCCTTCAATTTGTTGTCTTGTTTGGAAAAGTCCATACAATTTGGTTGCTAATATTGGTTTTAAAGGATGTTGAATCTCATAAATAATGTCTTCCATGATTTTTTTTACATTTAAAGTTGTTTTGATAATACAACTAACTCACTTTGCAAGAGGGTGTCACCATGAATAATTTTAGTCAATTTCCCACTTGTAAAAGTTTGAATTCCATACAAAGGCCTTGTATAACATGTTAATAAGTGTGTTTAAGGTTTTTAAGTATTGATTAATCCATTTTTATCATATGGTGGTCTCCTAAGTTTTCATATGATGTCAAGGAGGAGATTGTAGCAGTCATATTAAACATTTTCATACTTTTGGTCATGTTAACACACCTATGAGTGCTTTTAGGAGTTGAATTCACATGAAAAGGGAAGTATTGGTACTAGTTTCAAACCCTTGATGGTGTATGTTATTTTATGTGTTAGGATAGGCTCTAAACTCATTTAGAACCTTGAAACCATGTTTTCTACCTAAATCCATAGTTGTTACCTGCATACACACATCCTAATGCATACCTACAGGGCCTTACTGACATCATGATGATGCATAGAAGGATGAGCATGTGTCTCAACTTGTTATAATTTCTAAAAGTGTATTATGGATGTTCGATGAGAACATAAATTTTCATATTTATGGAAATTTATCATAGTGTTCACGTTTCAACTCACTGTTGGGCACAAATACTCACCTATAGGTGATGTTTTTAGAGAGCTAAGGATATTTGTTTGGAAGATTTAAACAAGTGATGAAACCAATTTGTAGTCCTAAAATTTGGAAGGAGGTATTGGTATACCTCTTGGAAATAATATAATGGTGGATGAGACAAGGAGCAATTTTAAAAATTGATTGTGTGTTCTCAGAGATCTAATCCCTAAATTAGGCAAACAGAGGCCCAAAGGGTTTTGTTGATACCCTATAATGTCTTCAAACAACCCCAAGGTATCTAATTAGGTGGATTTGATAGTTTAAAATAGGGATAAGTATTGTACTAGAAATTTAGGGCTAAAAATAGGTGGTAATAGGTTGTCCAAGGCTTTGAATTCCCTCTTAAAAACATTGAGATCTTTTAATGTAGTTTATAGTTACTATTTTTTAGCTCTAGAGTGACCATAACACCAAATGTTGCAAATTCATCTTTGTCACCATGTAGGAAAGTCATAACATGCATGATGAAAGGAAATTTAATGATCCAAATGACTTTGAAAGAGATGATACCCTATGTCTATGCCTAAACTACACCTACAAATGTCTTTACAAATAGCCCAAACACCCACCTTTAGGCTGGCTATAAAGCTATCAAAAGGACTAAGCATGATAACTTTGATATTGGACCTTATTCAAAACATAAAAGGTTAGATGAAGTTAAATCATGGTTTAGAGATTTTTGAGAGAGATTATAATCTATAAAAATGGGCCTAAACATATGTTTGCATCTATAGGTAGGACCTATAGGCAGGAGTTCACAATTAAAGATTAAAAACTCAATTTGGTGAAATCATGAGTATGGAGGGTGATTAAGGGGTTAGAGTGATAAGGATGAAGATTGAAACCAATATATAATGGATATTAAAACCTCAAAAAGCCCATAAAAATTTGAAATAACTTGCATAATCCCCTTTGAGCCTTAAAGACACCTATAATTGAGAAAACAATAGTGAGCAAAGAATTAACATTCTTGACATGAATATGACATAAACTTAGAGAAAGTGAACCTAGGTCACTATTTTATCACCATGAAAATTTTTAGGAGGAAGTTATATGCATGTTTCTAAGTCTAAATGAGCTCATACACACCTTCAGGGGTTAGTATAGATAGGTTTCTCAGTCATAGGTAGGGAACTTAGTCTGAAGGCTAAGATGCTTGAAAGAGGATACAAGTGAAGTCAGAAACCTATAAAATGATTTTGAAGAATTGGAATGAGTTTTTTTAATTTATTTAAAACCTTAACCTATAAAAACAACTATAGGTAGTATCTCCAAGACACAAACATAGTCAAAGGAAGCAAATATAGTTAGAGATTGATGGAATATAGTCTTGTGATTTTCAAAGGGTTTTAAGGGTTATCATGGATCATAGAAGTTGGTAAGTATTTGGAAAGTTATTATCATGCTGAAAATTATATCATAGATCCCTCACATTGAATAGTCAAGAAAATAATAACTCAAAAGGATGCAATGCATAGTCCACCTTTTCATTTTTGGCATACAGTCTTTGGCCTAAAATGTAGTCTTGGTTTTGCAAGTGTTGGAAGGTCTAATCATATGATCAGAGGATAAAATTATGTGGATATTAATTAAATTTTTTAAAATTCCCTAATGTATCATTTTTTATTGAGATAATAGGGTAAGTACCCCTTATTTTGTCTCAGACAGGGGGTACTTCTCCTCATGCAAACCCTGTAGGGTTTGAGGAATATGATAGAAATATGAGACCAAAAGATGGAGGAAAATTTCAAGAGGGTTTGTGAATATATATAACACATAAGACATAATGAAAAACCAATCAATAGAGCATGGATATTGATAGAGTGGTTTGGACAACAAGAGTTGCAGCCAAGCCTGTTAGGCAAAGAGTCAAGCCTAAGGCCTAATGAGAGGTCAATTTCCATTTTAACATGAGATATGAAATATTACATATTTAATAATGTATAGGAGATGGTGTTAGATATTTTAAAAATATTATAATGTAGGTAAAGCTTTATAAGATCATTTTTGGACCTTAAAGTATAGATAGACCTACTAAAAGTGACCAGGTCTAAATCCAAATAGGGTACTAACTTATTTTACAACCTTGAATAAGCATTAAAATGAATTTAATCATGTTTATAAGATGATTAATAAGGTTTATAAGCCATTATATTTCAAGGCAAACATCAATAAATCCATTTTTGACTCATGAACCTATTTAGGCCTATGAAAACAAGGGAAATAAGCTCGAATAGGCACATTCAAATGCTCACATCTCCCATGAAGGTTTTCATGGTGGAAAAATAAGTTTAGGGTGGTTATAAAGGTCCCATAAGATAACTTTTTTGGAATTTTTTTCAACTTGGACATCTAAGTTTTATGAACAATCCTTAAGACCTGAAATAGGCCTAAAACCCTACTAAACTCTTACTAAGGACCACTCTTGGAAAATAGAGTTGGATAGATAAAAAATGAAATATTTTGTCTATAATTATGATTTAAGGTTATATAGAACTCCCCTAGTATACTTCACACCATGATTAGTTGTACATAATTGTACGTATTAGAGCAAAAATAAGATTTTTCTCACTATTTTATGTGTTGTGTAGGCTCCAGGAGGAGTTAGGAGATGAATTTTTTTTTTGAGAGAAATATTAACACTTATAATAACTACCTATATTAATTTAATTCCATTAAACAACTTCTAAGTTCCCCAACTAGGTTTTTCAACTCAAGCAGTCAAATATGGCATATTGGGAAAGCTAGAGAGAATGGAGCAAATCTTCAAGTAAAGTGAATTAAAGGTGACATTTATGCTTAAAATGTCATGGAGGGTCTTTAAACATGTCAAAAACTAATGTTTATGGACTTTAATGAACAAATTAATCCAAATTTGAAGACAAGTGTGCAAGGTGCATGGGAAAGAGGTTTCTTAGAGTGCAGGTGATGATATCTCTCTTCCAAGTGATTCCAAAAGATGAAGCATGAAAAAAATTCATGGATAAGAATTAATGACATCATCACATTCCATTACAATCATTATGTCTTCACTTTATTAGTTACAAGTCACTCAAATAGGCCTAATCATGAAGGCGGTTTTATGCGCTAGAAAATGAGTGTTGGGCCACTTTGCATAACTTTGATCACTAAGAGTGACACTTGTTGATCCTAACCTTACATGTTTCAACCCATATACTCTTCCCATGCATATATAAATTTTATTATTATCTTGAAAATTTTCCTTGTGACCCTTGGACTTCTCTCTTTCTCTCTTTCTCTCTCTCAAACTCTATAAGCATTGGCCATTTTGACATTATATGCATGTTCCACCTGAGTGTGGTAAAGCCCTAATCATTTTTATACTTTTTAATCAATAAAATTAATAAATTTTACCTACTAATGACTATTCATAAGTGTTTTCCACTTGAATGATGAATCTTTTTTAGTGAAGACTATGGATTCTTAGCATGTGGTCTCATTCTTTCACCTTGTTTGTAGTTGGAAAACTTATTCTTGCAGGGCATGTGAAGTGTTTTAGGGGATGTAAAATTTTGAGTGAGTTATTGTTTTCATCAATTCCATTAAAGGCATCTTTTTTATTCCTCCTCGCTTTGCACATTCATCCATGACCTCACAATGTAGCATTGATGTAAGAAGATGAAGATTAAAGGAGTGTATTTTTAGTTTGTTTCTTAGTCTAAAATGTAGAATGAAATTGGTTGGAAGTCATAAAATTAATTGGGCATATCACCCCATTAGTTTAAATTTGATTTCATTTATCTCTTTCTTTTTTCACCCCTAAAAGTTATTAGTAAGTTCAATCCATAGTGGTACATCAAGGGAGCTATCCCTATTAAGAGACTCACCTCATTCCTTAGGCTACCCACAAGCCTTGAGCTGATTCCATTGTGCCACTTGGATGAGGAGGGCTTTGCATCTACTCATAGGGTGCATATCCAAGTGGAAATAATTACCTTTGGATGCACAATATGTGGCTATAGATGTTCTTGATGTAGGTGATGTTGGATGCACAGAGGCATATACCACATGGTGGATGAGGCATCGATGGGCTCCATTATATATTATTGATGGAGGGGATGCCCCAAAGTCTGAGGATCTTATGCAATTATGTAAATTTTTTTTCTTGTTTTATCTTATTTGGAAAATATATATCTAATGCAATGTTGTAATTTTTGCATGTAGATGGAGTAAGAGG
This sequence comes from Torreya grandis, assembly GCA_037957365.1. Classification (NCBI taxonomy): domain Eukaryota; kingdom Viridiplantae; phylum Streptophyta; class Pinopsida; order Cupressales; family Taxaceae; genus Torreya; species Torreya grandis. The sequence continues at coordinate 2,915,692 of JARHVA010001026.1, forward strand.
TGCTCAAGACAAAACACTTGTTGGGGGAGGAGGTGGAGATGATGGGTTATGGGAGACCATCATTAAGTCAACACTCTAATAGCTTACATGGCATGTTATTGATGATGTGAAGGAGGGTTTAATAGAGTGAGTGACAGTTAAAACTAGTGTTTATGCTCATTTGTTTGATAGGGCTACTATAGCTACAGTTGCATATGTTAGAATAGTGGGAGAGAGAGATGAGCTAAGGGATAAGCTAGATAGGCATAGGATGCCTCCACTTGATTATGGTTTGATGAGTACATGGATTATGGATGAGTACATATATCCTCAGAGGTAGTATATAGATTTGCATGAGGAGCATGGTCAGTTTCTAGAGTGAGATAGCCATTGTAAGAGGCATTTGAGAGCTCGAGGAGGTATAGGGTCATCGAGTGCTAGGATATAGTATGAGAATAGTACTGAATGAGAAAGTGAGATTGAGAGTGAGGACATGATGCCCATTTATTATTGATTATACTTGATACAACGTATATGTATTTAAAAACTTGGTTATATATATTTAGATGTTGGTTTGATTTTAGCTCATGCATACTATGTTGTGGGATTTAAAATATATTATTATATTTGTTGCATATGGTTGTTTTAGAAGTAGTTGATCTAGTATTTTATGTTTAAGTTTTTATATATTTTGGTAAAATGGTACTTGAGATATGTGATTTGATTGTTTTCTTGATAAGTGTGATGCTAAATTTTGATTTTAAATTATATGTAAGTAAATAACTTGATTTGGTGTGTAATTTAGTAAATTATTTGGATAAGTTGAGCTGGTTTAATGTTGGTAAAATAGGATTTTGTAAGATATAAATTTTTAATAAGCTAGTGTTGGCTATGGATATTTATTAAGAATTAAGGATGTTAGTTGTTCGTATGTGGGGCTGTAAGATAGCACACTGTGTGTATTACTTCCCTGAGAGTGGATCAAGAATACAAAAGATAGCTAGAGCTTTGGCTCCATTATTACCCTAATAAGTGAAGCTATGAACTAATGTTGGTATGAATGTGTGTCATATCACTCTATGCTATATCACTATTTGAATCCTATTGGCCAACTGAATAAGTGCTCATACTGCTCATGTTGTGTAGGAATATGCTCTGTATCGGATATTATTAGCTATGTAATAACTATAGTTTTGCATGGAGTTTATACAAAATATAACTTTATTGGTCATGAAACTAAAAATATGTGCTATGAAGAGCTCATCTATCCATAATCATATACCTTATGGCCTCTGCTATCATGTGTATCACTAAGACATAAATCAAGTTAGAGCTGAAACCTATGATGAAGGCTCATTTAATCTTAATCGTAGTAAGTTGATACATAAGATAAGACCAAGAAAATATAGCCATAGTGAATATTTATCATGATCAATACTCTATGATGTGGGTTCATTTAATCTTAACTATAGTGGATTGCTATGTGAGATAAAACCCAAAAAATCTAGTTGTAGTGAATATTTATCACAAGTAGTAATTTATTGTGGTGATTATGACTCTACTAGATATGTATATAGAACTACACTATGTAATCCTTAGACTTAACTACTATATATAGGTTACTCTCATTGTATTAGTTTTTAAACCTTCTAAAATGGTGGAATAGGAGATCTCCTATGAGGCTCTATCCTAGAACCCACATTTCTCTCATGATGAGTGATTGATGATTCTTGTGAAGGAATGTCCTAAGATGACTCAATCATTGGTGAATGAGGTCTATGGTTCCATGATGAAAGAGATATCAATGCCCCCTATGTGAATGCTATGATGTAATTATCAACACATCTAGTAATACAATCTTTGAGTCCATAACAATCATTATCTTTGTGTCCATAGATATGATGATAATTGCAAAAGGGTCAATGTGGCTATTTCTATAGGAGATGTGGATTTAATTGATGAGTATAAGGTAATGTGATTAAAATCCTATCTAATAGTGCTAATTATATGATAGATGGGCTATCCTACTCTTAATCAAATTATTGTGGTGCTTTGATGTTGTTCTCTATAGTGCATACTATAGGTTGTACTCTGGAGACTAGTTCTTTGTTCTTAACTAGTTACTTTTTTGGTTGTGGTCTCCTATCTTATTTATGAAATGGTGGATGTTGTGTAATAGGAGCTTTATATGTAGATACTACTATGAAATATAGAGTAATCCAATTAACTGAATCTACCTCTATCAATCCTAATTTCTTTTCCAAAGCTATAACTATATAGTATAAGTGCCTAAAAGAAGACTCTATCTAATATAATAGATGCTTGAGGAGAGGTTGGTGAAGCCATTTAATAAAGATATGTTGAATCTATAAATCTACTAATTTGTATATCAATATTAACATGTGATTCTTAAATCATAATATATAATCACTAATTGGATCTGAAGTATTTTGATGTAAAGTTATATGTTTCTCATATGTAATACAAGGGCTTGTGTTTGCTATGTCATATCTAAGAAATGCATCATCTAAGTCATCATATATGTGAAAGGAGCCAATGGGGAGCAGATGAAAGAACCAATTCTATGCTTTCCCCACTAATGTTTGCTAGAATAACTTGAGTAGAATCAAAGGACTCGTATGAGATGGCAAACCCTTTTGAAAGGCCTGAAGGTGTACAAATGGATCTCTAGTTCCATTTTTGTGAGGCAATGATGGTATATAGAAATGATTAGGTAATGAAGATTTTATGAATATATTTGGAAGAGGGTTACCATGTGAATAATTGGTATCCATCCAAGACTTATAGGCCTTATTTTCAAAGGTAAGGAATGTACTTGGTGTTGTAATTCACCAATTGCATGCATTAAAGAGATAATCTCTTGGGATGGTACATTATCATATTAAATTGGTTTATTTAGTCATTGAATTTTATTATTAATTTTAGCCATGGGAATGCTACATTTATAAATTATATCATAAAGAGGGAGTGTGCTCACTTGAACCTTGGGAGTAATGGTAACTTGGACCTTACTAGAGGGATATGGGCTACCATTCTCTTTAAGTGAAGAGTGAGAACTAGGTTTTATTGTAGTGAGGAGTGGTTTGGGAGATTCATTGGTATCTTTATGTTTTAGTGTATCACCTTCTAATTGAGTAGAAGATGTGCTATTATAATTAACATGTGCATTATTTGAAATAGAATCATGCATAGAAGTAGAAACAACATTTGGAAGTGCATTATGTTTGAGAGGAGTGAGAGAAGATTTAGAAACATTAGATGCATATTATTCTTCACTATGTGCATAATAATCATCATTTTTACATGCATTGTTATCATTGGAATATTTTTCATAATCACTCTCATTTTCATATTCGTTTGCATGCTCACTATCATATTCATTATCACTTTTAGTGTAACTAGGGAAAGGTGTAAGAGAAGAATTTAATTCTTTTCTAATATGCAATAAAATATCATTTGAAATTGAAATATCATGTGCATCTATGCTATCTATGGATGGAGTACATGCATTATTTTTATGAGAAGTAAGAGAAAGAAATTTATCATTTAGATCTTCTTTAGACATAGTAGAATTAGGAATATGAGATGTATCATTTGAACTATGTAGTGATAATTTGATTTTATTGCATTTATATTGTTGTATATGAAAATAGAAGTAGAAAAAGAGAGAGAGAGATTAGGTTCACATGGAAGCAAAGTATCACCAATAACATGTTCACTTGGAAGTGCATGACTAATTTGTTCATGTGGTGCATTGTTCATAGGATAATGAGGTGAAAAGTATCTTTCCAATTTATCAAAATTATTTTCTTTAGAAGAGGGAATAAAAGAGATAGGTTTGAGAGAAGAGGATGCATCTATTTGCACTTCACTATCACTATTAGGTATATCATCATATTCCTCATTACAACAATAGTAATTTTATTCATTATAAATGAAATGATTTTCCACATTTTTAGCTAATGTGCAATTTTTCAAATTTGTCCATTCATTGTCATAATTATGATAAAATTTTAAAAATTGATCTATGGGATGAGATGGAAGAAATGCCTTAGTGGCCATTTTATTTCTTTCACCAAAGAGAATATTGAAAAGTACTATTAAGCAAATAAATACAAAAAAAATTATGAACGTAGAGATTTTGAAAATACTTTTGAGTATCCAAACAATTTACAAAAATTCTAAAGTATTTTTCTAAAAATTGTAAGGGAGGAAAACTTGGGGTTTGAGGACCTGGTTTGGAAATCTAGGGTTTTGGGCTAGGGTTTTAGAATTTTTGAAAATTATGTAATAATTTAAATTCTAAAATTAATTTTGAGTAGGATAAATGCACAAAAAATTATACAAAAAAAAAATTGAAATTTAAATTTTTGCACAAGAAAAATACTAGTATTGAAAATTTGAAATTATTTTTGACAAAGTAAACAAAAATTTCAATGGAGGAAGGCTTAGGGTTTGAGGACCTAGTTTGGAAATCTAGGGTTTTGATCTAGGCTTTTAGGATTTTGAAAATTATGAAATAATTTTAAATTCTAAAAATAAATTTGAATAGAATAAATGCACAAAAATTAATACAAAAAATCAAAATTTTGATTTTGAATTTTTGCACAAAAATTTAAGGAGAAACCCTAAGGGTACCTAGAGTTTTAGATTTGTTCAAAATAAGTTGAGTTCACTAAATGATCTATTATTTTTGGGAAACTAGTGTTTAGTTCTTGAATAATAAGGGGTTTGGAGTAAGGGAAAAATCTAGTTTAATATGGAAAAATATAGATTTTTATCAAGTAAATTACATGAGGAAGAAAAGTAAACTTATCTGAAAATGGATTGAAATGAATGATTTATGAGCTAGAAATTGAGGTGCAAGACTAGGACACTATCTAGAATCTATATCTAGCCTTCATTTTCTAATTGGATAGGAAAACTAATCTTTGGAACTCAAAATGGACCTAAATAAGAGCATTGAATGTTCAACATGGGATATACTGAGAGGGGGGGTGAATCAATATATCATATATCTTATAAAACTTTCCCTTAATCAAATTCCACTTAATCAAACATTCAAGATATGCAATAAAACTCAAACAATAAAAACCACACAAGATAGAGAGAGATGATAAATATAACGTGGAAACCTAATAAGGGAAAAACCACAGAGAAAAATCTCAAGTATATGAATGAGCACCAACCCAAACAATATTTGCAAGCACCAAGTTGCAGGAGCACCAACCCCTTTGTTGAGCACCAACCCAAAGAAGAACTAACACCTTTGCCAAGTACCAACCCAGCAATAATTTGTGAGCACCAACCCACAGGAGCACCAACCCCTTTTCCGAGCACCAACCTAGCAACAATTCATGTGCACCAACCCACAAGAGCACCAACCCCTTTGCTGAGCACCAAACCAGTAAAAATTTATGAGCACCAACCCAAAGGAGCACCGAACCCTTTTTCAAGCACCAACCCAACAATAATTCATGAGCACCAACCCATGTGAGCACCAACCCCTTTGTGTATACCACACACCTATCTCTCAATGTTGTTATCTCAACAAATGATAGTTCAATACAACATCTCTTTCCTCTCTCTCACCTTTGCTCTTCTAAGCTAGATATAAAAAATACAAATCATATTCATCTCTCATAATTGCTCTTCTAAGCTAGATATTACAATATCAAATAAACTTCTATCTCTCATATTACAAATGGATTCTCAAGCCTTTATTTATAGCTTTCCAAATGACCTTTGGCCTTCCCCCTTTGTGACCCTTCAATCCTCATGGAAAATGGTGCCAAACTTGTATGACCCTTCATATTATTGCCTTTGAAAATTCATTTGGTAACCCTTCATGACCAAAAAGGTCCTTCCCACTTTTGTCCTTATCTTGGAGACTTTTCATATTCCTCAAAGTGTCCCTTCATGAGAAATTGTGCCCTTCCTCTTTTCTCTTCACTTGGTGACTCTTGGAATTCCCCAAGATGACTCTTCATGGGAAATTGCATCCCATTCTTCTTTTGTCTTTACCCCATGGCTCTTTGACTTCTCCATGGGCCCTTCTTTTGTCTCATATGCAACTAAAAATATATTCGTTAATATTAAATAAATATTAACTCACATTTGCCAAGATATATCTATTACAAACAACATTAAATGCAATAGGGCCTTTATCACCAATAATTCTAGACCTTTGACATCAATGACAATATTTCCAACAATCTCCCCCTTTGTCATTGATGGCAACCTCAATCTTGAAACTACCACATCTTGTCACCTACACATACCATCATCTAAAAACATATAGTAACTCCCCCTTACTGTAGCAACCTATACCTATTCCCTATACCTATTTTCTACACCTATACTTGTACCTATTATTCTCCCCCTTTGACATTAATGGCAAAGGGCCCACTTGGAGCTAACACTTAGCTCCCCCTCAACTGATGTTGAATCATCAATGGTAAGAAGTAATAGAAATTACCCCCAACTCCTATTGTAGATCTTTGAATGTGTCCTTTGATCATGCCTTTGAGAAGATATCTTTTCTAGTTATCCTGACGGTGATTTTATTTCCAAATCTCACTATACCACCATCAATCTTCTTTACTCTTATCTCCTATCATATGCCTCAAACATTCGCTATCAACGAACCATGGCTGATCTTTGTTTCTTACATGCAAAACTATTTGCACCAACATAGAATCTTCAGGTTGTTTCTTCTGTCATGAACATGTCTAAACCTTCTTTGCGATGAATGGATCTTTGAAACTCTGATTCTTCTTTTTGATGAATGGAGCTTTGAAACTCTGATCCTTCTTCATTGAATTTGCATGAGTATTCTTTTCCTTCTTTCTAAAACTGTTAGCTCTTTTTCAACATTCTAATTTCTTGTGACCATAATCATTTGAAACACTTTAAAACTTTTAAACACTGCATATGAAAGAATCATTCTAATAGCCTTAAACCATAATACTGATGCAAAATTTTCTTCAAAAATCTATTCCCTCAAAAGATATACAAATTAATCTACCAACTCACCTTCTTGTCATGCAACATAGCCAAGACCTAATAGCATCCACCGTGCTTCAATTTTTATTAAAAGTGTCTCCTTGAAGCCTAGAAGAGACACCCCACACAAAAGGGTCCTAGAAACAAATCTAAGGAGATTCCCACATATCCTCTATTTCTTCCTTGATCTTCTTGTGTTTTTATTTTAGAATATATTTAAGCATGTCTAATCTTTTTGACTTAATAACCTTATCATTTATGATGTTTTTCATCTTCTCAACTTTTGCAACTATCTTATCTTGACAAAGCTCATGCTCAAATGTAATAAGAGATTCTGCACAATCCTTCCTATCTGATTCTTTATCTATTATAACAAGTAATTCGTTTTCACTTTTAAACTCAACCTGATCAACCTTTACTATTTTAGGTCTCCAAACTTGAATTTGTCTTTCTCATTTTTTCTAGGGGCTCTATATCCTTTGACATACCTTGAATATCTCTTTACTTTATTTTGACATAATTTAACAATATGGCCAACCTCATGACAACAAAAGCAAACAATATTTCTCATACCTTTTTCTTGAATGTGATTGAGATCTCCCTTTGACTGATTGCTTCTCCTCATATAGTCTCTTGCCCTATGACCAACATGATGACAAACAAAACAATGGCCATGAAAAGAATTTGAAAACTTGAAAGCATTGGGCTACCTGATTGGCTTCTTTAATTTTCCTTCAAAACCTACATTATTCTTTCCTTGGACTAATATTTCATGATCTTTCTCAACCTTGATTATAAGCTTCTCATGATTTTCCTTTAAAGAACCTAACTCAACCTTCAACTGATTACACTCTTCTTCTCTTGATATCAAACTTGAATTTGCAACCTCTAATTGATTCTTAAGATCCTAAATAAATATCTTATTTTCTTTTACTTCTATAGCCAACTTAGAACCCAAGATACACACCTATTATTTAAGAGCTTCAACCACATATTTCAGATCTTGATTTTCCTTCTTTAGCTGCTTGGCCATCTTGTGCTTTTCCTTGATCTACCTTCAAGCTATTAAACCCTTTCTAAAGAAACCTACTCTAATACCAATTGTTAAGCACAGGATATACTAAGAGGGGGGGTGAATCAGTATATCATATATCTTATAAAACTTTCCCTTAATCAAATTCCACTTAATCAAACATTCAAGACATGCAATAAAACTCAAACAATAAACACCACACAAGATAGAGAGAGACACCAGATATAACGTGGAAACCCAATGTGGGAAAAACCATGGAGAACAATCTCAAGTATATGAATGAGCACCAACCCAAACAATATTCACAAGCACCAACTTGTAGGAGCACCAACCCCTTTTCTGAGCACCAACCTAAGAACTATTCATGAGCACCAACCCCTTTGCTGAGCACCAACCCAACAATAATTCATGAGCACCAACCCCTTTGCTGAGCACTAACCTAGCAACAATTTGTGAGCACCAACCTCTTTATCAAGCACCAACCCATAGGAGCACCAACCCCTTTGCTAAGCACCAACCCAACAAAAATTCATGAGCACCAACCCACAGGAGCACCAACCCCTTTGTGTATACCACACACCTATCTCTCAATATTTCTATCTCAACAAATGACAGTTCAATACAACATATCTTTTCTCTCTCACCTTTGCTCTTCTAAGCTAGATATAACAAATACAAATCATATTCATCTCTCACAATTGCTCTTCTAAGATAGATATTACACTATCAAATCAACCTTTATCTCTCATATTACAAATGGCTTCTCAAGCCTTTATTTATAGCTTTTCAAATGACATTTGGCCTTCCCCCTTTGTAACACTTCAATCATCATGGAAAATGGCACCAAACTTGTATGACCCTTCATATTCTTGCCCTTGAAAAGTCATGTGGTGACCCTTCATGACCAAAAACGTCCTTCCCACTTTTGTCCTTATCTTGATGACTTTTTGTATTCCTCAAAGTGTCCCTTCATGAGAAATTGCACCCTTCCTCTTTTGTCTTCACTTGGTGACTCTTGGAATTCCCCAAGATGACTCTTCATGGTAAAATGTGTCCCATCCTTCTTTGTCTTTACCCCATGGCTCTTTGACTTCTCCATAGGCCCTTATTTTGTCTCATATGCAACCAAAAATATATTCATTAATATTAAATAAATATTGACTCACATTAGCCAAGATATATCTATTACAAACAACATTAAATGCAATGGGGCATTTATCACCAATAATGCTAGACCTTTGACATCAATGACAATATTTCCAACATTGAAAATGGACACTAGTGGTACTAACACTATATTCCAACCCCAATGCTCTTGTCCTATAGTCTTGAGACTTGGGGGGATGGAAAGAGGATAGAAAAGCTAACTTGATTGAGGTCGAATGACTATTTGAAAGGCTCAGGATGACTGGGAATAGGCAAAAAGGTGACTTAAACATAGAATAAGACCAAAATGAATAAAATAAAAGACATGGCTAATGAAAACAAGGATCATATTCTCCAATCAAAGTTTCATGTGAAAGGACTATGAAAATACATGATATGTGTGGTTGCTTGAGCAATTTAGGGTGTATACACAAACCTATCTCCAAGTATAAGGTTTTCAAGTACAAGGTCTAGAGAGGTGTTTCAAAGCTTGAGAATTTTTTAAGGAGGAATGATAAGGTAAAATCATCAAGAGAATGGAGAGATTTATAACATGATACATAGTCCTTTTCCTTGAAAAGGAAACCCTACAATACTATTAGTACAAGAAAATAGGCTTTTTGAGGGGATTAGATCTTGAAAAAGGTAATCTAGGGTAAAAAATGATAAATGGGAGTAAGAACACTAAAGGATATGTATTTATGAGCTTTAAAAAGCATGTTCATCATTTTATAATGCTACCAAGGATGTAAATCATGAAAAACACAGTCAAGTACACGCTCAATCAATGCATAAGAGGTATTTTTAGAGAGTTTTAAGGCTTTTAGGGACCTATAGGTGGAATCAAGACTTAAAAATTGGGGCACATAATAACCATGAATTTAGGAATATTATATATCATTTTCAAGACCATTTCAAAAGTGGAAGTGCCCAATGTTTTGACACATTTCCCTACTTATCTGAAAATAGTCATGATGGAGCTAGAGGAGGTTCTTGTGGTTTTCAAGGTGAAATAAAGGTTTTTAAGTTAATTATAGTATTTTTTTTAATGTTAGTATGATTTTAAATATTCATGATACCTCTCAATAGTGTTAAAACTCTAATTTATATTCAGACCATGCCCTTGAGGGCTAAAACAAGCAAGCATGCCTATAGCACCAAAAGGCATTTTTTAACCTATCAAGCAATATGAAACCTAAAAAATGATTTTATGAAATGGTAAAGGTAAAATTATGATGATTTAAATTATGGATAAGTAATGGAGGAGTCATATTAATCTATGAGGAGAAATTTGAATTCACAGTTCAAGATACCTATTCAAGCCACCTAATCAAATGCTCGTATCTTTCACCACGTGAAGAGTTTGGAAAAAATATATTAGAATTATTTGAGGAAACATATGAAATTATAATTAATAAAAAATTTATGTGGTTGAGGGTCTTTTTTTTATTAAAATGTTCTAAGAGCATAAGCATGTCCAAAATGCTTGCAATCCCTATAGGGAAATTTATTCACGTGGCTATCTTCTCATAAAGTTTTCATGGGAACCCAATATTTTTAAGGAAGTTTAGGGGTATGTATAATATATATATTAATTTAAATAAGTTTGGGTTTAGAGGTCTATGATTCATGAACCATCATTAAGAAGGTTCAGCTCCAAAACCCTCCCAAACCCTTATAATGACCAGTTTTGAGAAAAGTCAATTTTGTTACCATAAAAACCTCATGAATCAAACTAAAACCTATTAAAAAATAAATTAAACTCAGAGAGAATCCCATAAATTCTAATTTATTTTATGAAATTATATGGATCAAGACAAAAATCAAATTTTTTTGAGAAAAAACACAAAAAATGAGGTATAAGGTAGTTTACATAAAATCCAATTCATGGAGTTTGAATCTGAAGACTTGTTATTCATATTAAAATCATTATTTGTTCATATTTATTCTTGGAATTTCTCCTACCATCTCCTTCAAAACAACCACTCTGCATGAAAATGAGGTAGAATTGACTTAGTCAACCATGGTGACTGAGTTGCAAGAGTTTCTTCATCAATAACACCTATCTCATGGTGTGAAGAGTTGTTAAAAGTCTAATACATAATGTATTTTCAGGTTTTATGATTTTATTTTAGGTTATAATGGATTTCAAGTGTAATAAGTAGGCTACTAGGCCTAATTGTCCTAATACGCCTATTTGATCAAGTATTCAAAGAAGAAATTAGTATTGGAAGGCTATAAATGGAGTTTATGAAGATTTTTCATGCCCCATAACTGGTATTCACATGGATTTAACTTGAAATTTTAGTCCACAAGTGAAAATTAATGCAAGGAAAGGTTTCATATAGAGTTAACTAGTCCTAAAGTGTCAATTACTCTAGTTGACTAGTTGACTAGCATCATGCATATTTCTTGGTCTTCATGCAAAAGAGGACATTCACATATATTTATCTCAACTTAAAGTGGAGTTAATCACTAAATATTGGATTAACTTAAAGTGGAGGACCTTTCCTTTTCAACGTTAAAGAGAAGATCATGCAAAAACTTCAACATGAAGACTCTTATTAAAGACTATTGTTTATAATTGTAAAAGGATATTGACTTAAGTTAAAGTCCAATTGATTTATACTTATATTATATAAGCCAAATTGGCTTGATTTTTTAAATTTTTCTATATATTGAGGATTTCAAGCCATTTTTTAGATCCCTCAAGCTGGTATAGAGAGACTATACATAAATTGTAACTTGCACCAAAAATTAATAAAGAGATTTTGTTTACAGATCAATTCGTGGTTATAATGTGTAATTTTTATTGTTTATTTTCATATAAGTGTGATAAATATCTTATTTTGAATGTCCTTTCCTCACCTACTACTATGATTTCATCCTTTATCTGTCACTTGAAGATTATGAATAGAAATTGAGTTGGAGATTGTTAGTATGCAGTGTTTTTAGAAACCTCTATTCACACACATTCAATGTGTAAACCTTATTTTAAACCATTATTTGAAATATTCATGTTTAGGACTGATTTTATAGAGTTTTATTGACAAATTATTCTATCTTGACTCATATGTGTGCCTAAGTTTTAAAGTTTATAGAGGATTAATAACTATTCAGGTGCATCATTATCATAAATAGATTTCACTTCTAGTTTATTCCTTACTCTTTTCATCCCAACATCAAATAGGTTTAGTAATTCATCCTAAATTCATATATTTAGTGGAGCTAGCCTCACAACTAGAGGTCTGATCTAGATATAGGTATCCCACAGCCTTAGATCATTATAATGTTAGTCTAGATATGAGTCACATTTGAGCAGTCTAATTTTAGCTGGGTGTGATCTAGGTTGCTAATAAATACCTCATATATATACTCTACTTATCCATGGTTATTTCATAGACTAACCAGACTAAGAACATTGAGAAATTTAATAAGATAATATGAATATATGTAAGCCATAAGTCAGTCACACATATCCCTGAATACACTATAAGTTAAGGGAATAACCTGCCCTTCCACTTCAGAATAACATTATCCTCAATGTTGAATCAAACTAAGATGTTTTTGTTGGAACACTTCATCATCCCATGTTGCATCTTTAGAATTTAGGTTCTTTTATTTGATCAAATACTCCTTAATCAATCTAGTCCATAGTTGCTTAGTGTGTGTGTGTGTGTGTGTGAAGGACCTTTTTAGGCTATAGAATTACTCGACCTTCTTCATCTAATTCTGGTAACTTAGTGTGAGTAGAAAATCTATGTCTAATTACCTTATCTAGGAAAGATACATGGAAAATTAGATGTATGAAAGTGGATGGGGGAAATTTGAGTTTGTAAGTCATACTACCATTTTTATGCAAGATTTGATAAGGCAAAAATACTTAGGTGACAACTTGTTATCCTCTTTATATTACTTCAGAGAAATCTACTTATATAGATGAAAATTCTCAAAGACCCAATCATCTATGTCACTCACTATAGTGTTGATCTACTTTTTTCTTCATTATATTTTGTATCATTGCTAAATTATCTCATAAACTAAATAGTACCTCCTATTGATGGTGAATATGTTCTTCAACATCTTGAACCTTGGGATGCACCATCAAGGAGGAAGTGATGGATAAGGGGTGATACCTTTATAATTCCACAAATGGAGACATTTTGGATGAAGTGTGAAAATAGGTGTTATATCACCATTTAACAAGTGTCAACCAATGAATGCATTTGTCTTATTTACCAGAAACAAAACAACAAAGATAAGCTTTTAGAAATTTGTTGACTACCTCTATTTTTCCATAAAATTTAAGATGATAGGATAAACTATGAACTAACTAGGTGCTCAGACATGTAAATAATTCATTCCAAAAATTACTAGTAAATATGGGATCTTGGTTAGTTATAGTGATCTTTATAGTACTATGTAATTTCTCAACCATATTGAGAAAAGTAGAAGTTAATATACTGGCAACAAATGGATTTGATAAAGAAAAAAAGAGCATAATTGGTGCATTGATCCATAAATACCATGATAACATTTTTACCCTCAAAACATGGTAACCTAGTAATGAAATCCATAGAAACCTCCTCCCAATGTTGGCTAGGGATAGATAAAGGCTGAAAAAGACCTTGAGTTATAATGGTTTCACCTTTGATCTATTGGCATACCATGCATTCAACCACATATTTATGAAAATACCACTTGTGATTTTCCCAAAAAAAAGTTTATTAATTCTATGATATGTTTTCAAAACTCTTAAGTGACCTCCCATTAGAGATTCATGAAGTTCTTGAAGGAATTTATGTTTGAGGAGATAATGCTTACAAAGGTATAATATACCATAATGTGTCCGCTTACATGTAAAGTTATAATATCCCCTAGAAACCTCCTAAATATTTTTAATCAAATCATGGGTAGCATTTTCATTCTCTCATTTTGATCTTACTTCCTCTATCCAATCTACCTACCAAATAGTCATTACACATAACAATGCCTTAACTAATTCATTCCTCTGAGATAGTGAATCTACTACCAAATTATATTTTCTTTTATTATATAATATTTCAAAATCATATCCTAACATTTAAGTAACTCATTTTTTTTGTTCTTCAAATGAAAATAATTGTTTTAAAAAAATATTTGAGGCTATCATGACCAATCTTTACCTAAAAGTGACGACCCATTAGATATGTTCTCCATTTCTTGACTGCATGTAAAACAATCATATCTCTTTCTCATTGATTATTTTGAGACTATTTTTTACATTCAATTGGTGAATTTCAAATTCTAGTGGTCTAACTTATTGAATGAGTACATATCCCATGCCATAGCTTGATGTGTCATACTCCACAATATTTTTATTTGAAAAATCAAGAGTAGCCAAAATTAGAGTTTTGCACATAGCCATTTTCAATTTATCAAACACATTGGTAGCTAAATAAATACACTTGAATGATTTTTTATTCAACAAAGAGGTGAGTGGGGCTGCAATGCTACCATAATTTCTAAAAAACCTATGATAATAATTAGTCAGCCTTAGAAATCCTCAAAGGTTTTTGAGGTTCTTGGGAACCTGCCACTCCATCATCTCTTGAATTTTTTTAAGATCAACTTTCAATCCATCATGTGAAACAATATGAACCATTTAATCCACCTCTTGGATACCAAAAGCACATTTGGAAGGTTTGGAATAAATATGATGTTGTTTCAGAACTAAAAGTATATGTTTCACATACTTCAAATAGTCTTCCCAATTTTTGTTTTAGATGAGGATATCATATAAAAAAACAATACAAAATTTATCAAAAATGGCTTAATAATAGTATTAATCAAACTCTAAAATATATACAGTACATTTGTGAGGCTAAAAAACATGACCATAAATTCATAATTGCCTTCATGAGTTTTGAAAGTTGTTTTAGGTATGTCTTCATTATGAATTTGAATCTGATGATACCTAGAGTGAAGGTCTAACTTGGTAAAATAAACAACACCATGAAATTCATCTAAAAAATCATGAATTATTGTAATAAGAAATTTATCTTTGATGGTGTACTTATTTATTTCTTTATAATTTGGGTACATCTTTCAAGTGTCATCTTTATTACTCACCATGAATACATGGAAGGAATATTTATTTTGACTGTGTTGGATGAATCCCACCTCCAACATATCCTATACCATATTTTCAATTTCACTCTTGATTGTACCAACACAATCAAAATAAATATGATGGTTATGTGCTCAATATAAAAATAAGGGTGTCCTAGTTTCATGGTAGATATTTTATAAGTATTTCCATCTCCACTATCACAATAATGTCTTTAAAAACTATTTTAGCTAAATAGCCAAGTTGCACCATACTGGGACTGTAAAGGATTACATTCATCAATTTAAAAATCTATCCTTACATATGGCAAACATCATTGAGGAAAATCTAATTGACCTATTTTTGGGTGGCCTCAAAGATAATATCCAATTAGAGGTTTGCATGTTTCATTCCACTCAAAGATAATATCCAATTAGAGGTTTTCATGTTTCATCCCAATAATATATCTAAATCCATACCAAGGGCACACTTGGATGAGGAAAAAGAGCTGATCAAATGAGGACCTTTCACTCATATTCATGAATGCACCTTCCTAACACCATCATTTTCATAACCTACTAGATTAACACCTCATCAAATTTAATAAAAGCATGTAAAAGGTTTGTGTTTTGGATACAATATCAAATGGATCAAAAGACATCAATCCATTAAAAATAATTTATTTTAAATTAAAGGTGCCAATAAGGAGGAAGAAGATGATGAAGATTTAGGGGTAGGTTTAGAAGAACCCAATGATGAATCTATTGATTGCCAACCTACTATATCTTGTCATGCAATTTTACGAATTAGTACTCCTCAAAATCTTAATGTGGTAGATATTTTTAAATAAATAATAGGTGACTATGTTAATTGACTGTATGAATACACATAACTTCATTAATAATAATTTGATTACTCATTTAAATTATTTCATTTTCCCAATGCTGGAATTTAAGGTTATGATTAAAGATGGTGTTAATGCCAAATATTATAGAAAATTCCATAACATTAAGCTTATTATGGGATACTAATTTTTATATTCCCCTATGTTTTCTATTCTTATGGGAGGAGCTGACATTGTTTTGGGAGTACAATGGCTCACTACTTTGGGCACTATTGAGATTAATTTCTAAGAACTATTTATGAGGTTTCATTCAGAAGGAAGGACCTTTAAACTATGTGGATTACATGTTAAATCTCCATGATTGATTAGTTTCACTAGATGATGAAGATTATCAAAAAAGGTGTTGAGGGATTTATGGCATGGTTATTTTCCATAGAGGTTCAACCAACCAAGGAGTCTACACATCCTAATTTTCAAAGGGTGTTGGATGACCATTCTATTATTTTTGGTAACAACCAAAAGGACTTCTTCTAGTCTACACACATGATCATGCCATTAAATTTATTCCAAAATTTACACCACCCAACATTAGACACAATCAAAATAAACATGTAAAATATATCATTATAATCATCTTAAAATGACGAATCACATGACTACTAATTTGCACAAGGTAAAAAAATTCTAAACTTTTTTTAATATTTTTTCATAAAAAACTCATGAATAAAATTATAGTGATGAAAAAAAACAATTCATCCCAAATTGAAAGTTTTTTTTCAACCTTCTAGTGCTTAGGATGTCAGATCCAAAAAAACAACACAAAAACTTGCCAAAATTGAAGCTCTAGTACCACTTGTAAAGAAATTACTTAAATGATTCATAACAATAGAATTATATATCATAGAATTAAGAACATAGTAAGCATATCCATAAAAATAATTAGTGAAAGAATAGAATACATGAATATTATTACCATGCCACTTCAATGGAGCAACCTACACAACAATTTAATAAGAATAGAATTCATAATATGATCATAAAAGACTAACCACTAACTCTTATATATACTCTATTTGGCATGATTATTCCATAGGATAACCATACTAAGAACATTGAAAAATGTAATAAGATAATATGAATGTATGTAATCCACAAGTCAGCCACACATATCTCTAGACTCACTAGAGGTTAAGGGAGTAATAGTCATAGTAACCAATGGGTCCAATGTGTTAAGAAGAGTATGTCAAGTTTATAGCCTATCAAATACCCTATGCAAGATATAATCATAGAACATAGGCATGTGTAATCTTATGTAATATATTTGTGCAAGTACATAATGTTCATTAGGATTTTTAAAGGATTTCCTTCAAGTGTAACAAAGTGTTATACACCTTTTCCAAAATTTTCTATAACTATAAATGGTCACCTTTTCCAAAATTTTCTATAACTATAAATGGTCCCAACCAATTTGGTTTGAAATTTATTTTTTTTGTCCTTTTTGGCATTGGTATTATTTTGATATTATTTTAGTACTAGGTCACCCATGTTAAATTCACATGGTTGAACCTTTCTATTATATGCTTGTTTTACATGATCTTGATAAACACGTAGGTGCTTAATAGCATGTGTGCATTTTTCACTTAACCATTCTAATTGATGCAATCTATTTTTATGTTATTCATTATCTTTGATGATGTATTTTAGAGAAACATGCAAATAATGTATCTCAAGTTCAATCAGTAAGATAGAATATGTATCATAGACCAAAGACTAAGGTGTGGCCTGAGTAGGTACGTGCAAACTAGTTTGGTATGCCCATAAATCATATACCATTTATTGGTGCCAATTTGTGTTGTATTGTTTAGATGTTTTATCAAGTATTTTGATAATTTTTTTATTCATTGCCTTAGCCTAACCATTGTCCTATGGGTTAATGTGTAGAAAAGGTATGCTTAATCTTGTATTTAATGAAGAATCATCTTACCATCTTATTATTAAATTATGTCCCTTTATCATAAATTATGGATTAAGGTATGCCAAAATGAGAGATGATATTGGTCATCATAAACTTGTATATGTCATCACATATGGTAAACTCAAGTGGAATGGCTTCCACCCATTTTGTAAAATATTCTATAGTTGTAATGATAAATTTATATCCACTAGTGGATACTAGATTTACTTTGATTATTAGATCAAATCTCATAATTAAAAATCCATGGTGAAATTATTGACTATAACTCATTTGACTATGAAATATTCAAATTGCCATAATTTTTGCATTGTAAACATAGTTTTACATGTTTGATACATTATTGTTCTATTGTACGCTAGTTATAACCTTGGTGTAATAGTTTTTAAGATAGGCCAATAATAACCTTGGAATAATAGTTTTTGAGACATGTCACATCCATTGAAATTCCTACCACACTCATTGTCATGAATTTCTAAGAGTGTAGTGTGAGCCATATCTTTGCTTAAGTATCAGACCAATTATCCATTAAAACCTCATTTAAACAAATTATTTCAAATAATAACATAATGAAATGCTTCACATTTTAACTTTCATTTATCATTTCATGAAAAATGGTCTAGTATATAGGCTCGATAAATAAAATTATAAATATCAAAAGGTTACATGCTTGATTCACATTGGGTTCACCAAATGTTTAACCCTAAAATAGAATCTAGATTGAGGTTATCTAGATTGTTAAATGGGTATATAGAAATGAAATGGCACAAGGGTGGTAATTAGATATATAGTAGGCCAATTAGATACTAAACTTAGATATAAGCATACACTAAATTTATTATGATGAGATAGTCCAAATATGAAAAGTAAAACTATGTTAGATATAAAAATGAAAAATAAGTAATGTAATTAACTTGTTCTAATCTTAATGTAATTCAGATCTGGAACATGTTGAAAATAAGAGGGAAGGAGATTATAAAATAATCATTAAATTTTGGTTATGATGATTTTGTCTCTATAGATAATAATGTCAGTTTGGGATGGTTTCATAAATGCTATTATCTAGGTTTAATGCTAGTGTCATATACAAAATATCTATTAAAATATTATGTGACTACCTAGATGTTTTTGGGTTTTGATTTACCTTTAATCTAGTGCATTCAAATCTAGGTCATGGACTATCACTCCTTGTGAAATGGTGAAACCCTATCTTTTCATCTTTAATGTAATAATGGGGAAAATGGGTTAGTGGGCACATATTATCAAGCTAGCCCCAATGACCCCTCTATCAAAATAAATTATCTATGTATTCAATACTCTAAATAAGGCCTTAGACTGATGTACTTCTCCCCTACATGTTTTTTTGTGTGTTAATCATACAATATGTACAAAGTAAGTACAATAATGACCTAGCTTATAAATTGGAAAATTGGGATCTTAGGATGCTCCTTTAGTACTTCAGACCTATAGATGTGTTGTATCTATGAAGAATGGAAATATGGAATCTTTGATCAATTACATTCTTTATAGAGTGTTTTTGATAAATTTCCTTTACTTTTTTTGGTCTTTTTTAGGTGAGGAATGAATGAGGGTTGATATTGTATTTATATCAATCCCTTAGGGGCAATAATTTACATTAAAGCACTTAAGTTGACCATTAGGATACATTTCATTTGTAAATTATATGATTTTATGAAACTGGACACTTATGTCAGTACAAGATAGTAACATCGACATTACTATTTGACCCAAACATTAGTGTTTAGGGAGTAAGAGAAAGGTAAAAGTTATGAACTTGTAGAGATGGAAGATAAGTATACTTTAAGCATTTTGGGCAAGATAGAAGACTTGGGTCATCGATATAAGACTAGACAAACTAAGAGATATAGGCCAAGGGGCACAAAGATATAGCATATGTGAGACTTGTAAAAGTGGGAAAGGTAAATAACTAAGAGGAATAGTGAAGGTCTGATTTTTCCAAGTGTATAAAACTAAGGTGCTATATAGTCACAAAATATCATCTATAATCATCAATCGAGTCAATGACATTAGGTAAGTATATACAAGGGCAAAAATAATATAAAAAATAAATAATAATCTCATGGGGCATGCTAATTATATGTCATGATGATTTTAAGGTAGTACTAGTAATGATAATGCATGTCATAATATCTAAAAAGGTGCCATAAGTTGACCCACCTTGATTATTATATTGATGAGTACTATAAAATAAAGTTCCAATGAGATAATATAAAGTGTATACATAATGATCATATGAAACATGTACATATTTTTGAGATACCCATATATCTACATATATCAAATAATCATCTAAATAGTCATTCTTGTGAATAATGTATTACATACCTTGATTCACATTAGGCTCTTGTGATTGTCTATAAGTTATAGGATGTAACAAACAAACCTTTGTTGGCATATATTTGTGTAATTATGCTTTATTCTTTCCCTAGGAATAAGTCTTGGGATTTCCATTGTTGTTTATTTACATGTTATTTCTTCATGAATTTTTTTTTGAAATACTAATATATGTTTTAATTGTAACCTTTTGGCCTTGGATTTTACAATTTAAATATTAATGTATTATAGAATGAATTCATTTTATTTTGTAGATCTAAGTTATACTAAGTAAAAAATTATATGACTCATTAGTGGGCACCAGATGAAATAGGATTTGAATTGCCTTTGGACCTACTCCAATAGGCAAGATACTACACCTAGGAATCTCTCTATGAACAACATCATATCTTAAAATAACTATTTAAGTGTAAAATACATCGTAAATATTAAGTCTAAGAATATAAATAAATTTTTTATTACATATGTTCAAGCTTGAGCCATTATTAACCACTATGCCATATTTTCCCTTACTATTTATGAATTCTCTTATGAGTAAATGTACATCATATGAATTATCAATTGAAGTGTCATTCTTATCAAACAAAATTAGAATATATATTTTACGTTTCTTGATTAAAAAAATTTATCCAATAAAACCATCAAATATGTGTTTGTCATAGTCTATTAGTGCATTGTTATACTTTGATTTGTCTACCATATGGAAATTGTCATTCTTTGTGACTTGATATATCTATTGATACATTTGAATTGTTACTTGTTACACTCAATTAAATTTGATTATTATTAATGAAATCTTGGATTTGATACTTAAAAGCCATGCAAGAATTGGTGTGGAATTATACTACCATCATTGTTTCTATTATTTAAACTTAACTTTTTTTGAAGTGTGGAAGCTCTAGGAGAAAATGTATGTTTTCATCTAGAAGAGTGATTCCACATAATTTAACAAGGAAAACCTCCTCAAAATAAGTATTAAAATTGAAAAAAAATATTTTCTTTAATAATTGAAATGAAACTATCAAAAAAATATCTTAAATCTCATAATTAGGTGGCTCACAACTCATTTGGTAACCATAGTCCTAAATCTAAGCATATACTCTGTAATTTTTTCATTGTATGCTTTTTTAAGTTGATCTAATTCCAAAAATATAACCTTTCAATAAATATTGATTTAAAAAAGAGCCATTAAATCATCAACAACAATTGTATAAGATTATATGGGTTCACATGGTAGAACATATAATCAATCAAGTGCATAATCCTTTAAGATTATTATAAATATATTATTTAAAAACTTATCATCATAATAAACATTTAGGAAATATTCTTAGAAAACCTTAATGAAATGTGAATAATTCCCCTTTTCAATAAAAAAATAAAAATTTGGATCTAAAAAGCCAATTGGAATGCTTATGCAAACACTTAAAAATACAATGGGTTTAGAATAATATAATAAGAGGTGGCCCATGCCCTTAAATTTTTGGATTTTCAAATCCTTAGGAAATATTTATTTTTCAAGCCACACAATGTAGGTACCATAATAGTCATTTTGGGTTTGGGATAGAATAGAAAGCAAACAAGTAGAATAGTTTGAAATAGAATATTTTTTCAAGGTTAAAGGATTGGGGACATGTGATGAGAATGGATAATCATAATAAATCAGTAGTTGAATAAGAGGAACCTAGAAATATGTTGAGAATTTTTAAGAAATATAGAAGTAATAGAACCCGTTAAGAATTCTAAAGAAATTTAGAATTAATAGGACATGTTGAAAAAATATAAGAAATTAAAAATAAATGGGAAAATACTGAGAATTTTTATGATATTGAGAGCATTTAGAATATGTCAAGAGTTTTAAAGATGTTTAAAAATTATAGCATTTGGAAAAGAAGGATAATATTATTATAAATTTTAGAAGCAATAGAAACATATTGAGAACAAGGAAAAATTAAAATGTTGAGAAGAAGGAAGAGAAATAAAAGCAACTTAAGAATTTAAAAACATATCATTTTTATAAGAAATATTGTAATAAATAATAAAGACAATGGTACATTTAGAAGGAATTCTCTAAATAACTTCATGAGAAGATAATTGTGACAATAAAATTATTTTAGCGTATTCACATTTATAGATATCTTAATAGGATAATTTGTAGCATATTTATTAATATTATCAATGTTCTCATCCCTATGTTGTGCTTCTAATTTGATTTTATAATAAAAATAGTTTTACTTTTCATTTCAATAATCATATTGAGGTGCATTAACATTCAGATTATTATGATTATCGACATTCAAAAAAGAAGCGTTGGTCTCTACATGAGAATATGCATCTAAAACCATATTACCATATATAGTTTGTGTTTGGGTTTTTGTATGCTCTACAAATGAATCAATTTGTTGATAATAAATAGTTTATTGTAAATATCTAAGTATAAATCCATATTTTTATTACTTATTTAATGTGAGGATGAGGATTTTAACCTTATTAATTATTCTACCATGTAAAAATTTAACTTTTCACAATCATTAAATGTTTTGAGTGTATTGAGGGAGTGAAAATAAACTCTGATTTAATCTAAAAATGAACTTATATATCATCCAACCTATGCCAAAATTACTAGTTATTAATATAGTAGTGTTATAAGTGTGATTCATTATTGAATATGAACTAGATAAATTCAATTAGGCTAATATAACTTATTAGTTTACCTTTTTGAATACCTAAAATAAAAAATCAAAGATAAGAATATGAAAAATTATTTTCCAAGAATAACTATAGTGTCACATTATTCCAACATCTTTTATTTATAAGAAAGACTAAAAATTGCCTATTACAAATTAATTACATGAAAATTTAATGCTAAATTAATACCTTCATTAAAAATTAAGTTAGTTAAAAATAGACTCCAAAATAATTAAAAATAGACTCAAGATAACAAGTTTGACTCATTGATAAGATTTGGTCAACATACAAGAAGCCTTTGTTAGTAAGAAAGTAACGCATGCACATTAGACAAGGTAAGCACCCCAAATCCCTATAAAATATTAAATTAAATTAAATAACTTAAATATTAATTAACTCAGCTCTAAAAAATGCATATCACTACTTGGAGATGAATGGTAAGGATTCAAATTTAGTTAAGTACATATTCATTGAACTAGACTCTAATTGTGACTTCTAACTATTTTTAGGAAGTTCCTAAAAAGTTTCTAAATTTGAAAAAAATAATTAATAAAGAACATAATTGAATCAAATAATCCTACTAAACTAATAAAACATTAATAAATCTAATTACATAATCAAAAATCAAATGTTAACATTTACATCATACTCAATAATCATGAGTGCCTATGTAAAATGAACTGACCCCAAATACACTTATATCATTTTTATATTCACTTAGGATTATTAGGGTAAAATTTATTTACACTAACATTGTATATATGCTATCTTAACTATCATAATCATTATCTTCTATATCATTATGAAAACATATGATGATATTTATAAAATAATTTACAACATTTTTAATTAAAAAAAAAACAAACTTAAAGCTAAACCATTTTAATGGAATAGGTCATATTTTTAAATTTAATTTCAAAACTTCACTTAAAATAAGTTAAAATAAATGAAACCAAAAAATTATAAAAAAAATAAAAAATTAGCAGGAAGACAATGAATGAATTACAGTAAATAAAGGATGTAGAAAAAGAATGACAACCTATAAAGATATAATGAAAAATTTGGGAAACATGAGTAAAAATACCCAAAAATGCATAATACCTAAAAAATAAAAAATAAATAAAATTAAATAAAAAAAGGGCTTACAAATAAAATGAATCAATTAATAAGTGAATGAAGGGAGAAATATATGAGTGATGAATAATGAATTATAAAATTAAAATTAGAAAAATAGGATGAAAAATAAAATGAATGAAAAAATCTAATGTGTATAAAGTAGAAATAAATATAGGGATAATATTCACTAATGCATGCTTTTAGAAGAGTAACTTAGGCTTGGGATCAGAAGAGTAACTTAACATTGGGATAAAAAATATGTAAAAATATTTAGTAAAAATATTTAGGATTTGGATGCAATTTTAAAGAAGCATGTAATATAATGTGGGTTCACCAAAATGTATTATGAAAAAAAAAAATTCAATTAAATTGGAACAAAAATGTAAAATTTTAACTAACCTTAATGTATGTAAAATAAAAAATCAAAACTAATTAATTTTCTAAAACTAGAATAAAATTTAAGAAGAAAGGAAAGTTTAGAGAAGTATAGATTGAAAATCAAGGGAATTAGATATAGTCATCAAACTCTGATAATAAGTGATGCCATAAATATATTTGTTGATGACATCATGATAATTTAATTATGAAGATATTTGAATCCACTTTCCATGTGAATAGATTAATAATTCAATTAATTAATAAAATAGAGAAATCTAAAAAGCTATGAAATTTCCTCTCATTAGAGGAAGATTAGGTTAATTAACAAAGTTAATTAATTTAATGCAAAGTGTTATGACTTTTTAAATTCAAATATAGGTTCCACCTAATTGATCCAAAATTTCACTTAAAATTTCACAATTTGATTCAAGATAAATTAGATGAAGCGAAGATTGGAAATAGTGCATTACCCTAATCAAAGATGCACCAATGTGTTTCAGAATATTCATGTAACATGTGCAAACAAATATAAATGTGTATGTGATTTATGATCTGATTTGTGTGTTATATATATAAATCATTATGATTTTAATTTAAAAATAAAATTGATAAAAATGGAGTGTCTACATTTTCTTCATATTTTAAAGGGTGTTATGAGACACTAGACAAAGCAATAAATTTTTAAAGAATTAAAAAATTGTTAGAAATGATTGAAGAATGATGTCTCAAATGATGTTTGGGATATCCTAGATGCCTACTCAAGGGAGAAAATAAAAAATAATATGGATTTATGGGCCCTCAAAATGAAGGAAGAAATGGGAATAATAAGAAAATAACCCCTAGATAAAGTTAAGCCACTCGTTTTGATTGCTAAGAATAACAAAATGATTTGCCCCAATAGGGTGATCTTGGGAAGGATGTATCCTAAAATAATGAGTCAAATATTTTTGAATTTACCCAAAGATGAGGAATTTGGTAATGATTCATCCTAAGAATCAGTGAGCTAAGATTAAATAATTTAGCCTAAAGAGGGTGAATGAGAAAATTTCCCCAAAATGGTAAGCTTTTTGGATTGATTAAGTGATTGATTTGCCCCAGTAGGGTGAATTGAAAAAAGTGCCCCAAAGAGGGTAGATTTGATCATTGATAAATTTATTGTTTAAGTTATTTATTGGTAATAAAATATCAAATATTTAACCTATATAATATATTAATGTTGGGATGAAAGACACAAACATATATGCGATGGTATAATGCATTTTTAAAGAATGAAGAAGATGTAAAAAATAGGCACATGAGGATGCACGAATGAATGAAGTAATAATGATTTATTGAATGAATAAAATATGAATTAAAATTATTTCATTAGTCCCAATCAATAGGTGTGGGATATTGATGAAAAGAGTAATAAAAATGATGATAATAATGGTGGTTGAGCTAACCTTAGAAATGACATGTGATTGAGCATTACCTATATAGTCCAAATGGACCTCAAGACATTGTAGTTAATCCAAGATAGGATAAAATTGGATGAAAAATGAAGGAGAATATAATGATAATTCTAATGATGACAAAGGTCAAAGAGGAATGAAATGATGTGATGTAGTTAAATATGACCAAAATGATTAGATTTGAGAATGGATGATTTTATAAGGGGATAAGTTACTGCTAGAGTGCAAAATTTTATATAAGCCTCAATAACTTGATTTTTAATGTAGCACACAATGATATGTACCATCATATAAAACACCATCATGGCCTAGCCATGATGTGCATATAGGTTTATCCCTGATCTAATAGACAAATGACACAAAAACACCATGACATGGAAAAATCAAGATGGCATTATTGTCATATGCCAATGAATGGAATCAAGTATAAGTGAAAGAAATCATCATATTAACACATATGTATTGATTCAAGGCATTAAAAAAATAATAAAAAAAAGAAAACGTAGTCATCTAAAAATGTCACTTGAGTGGTAAGAGTGTTACTTGAGACCACCTATCCACAACATAGCCCTAAATCTATTTTAAGGATTATCTAGACACTTATCTAGCCTTCATGCAAACCACACATGTCCCTAAACATCCTTACATCAGTCCTAAACCCTCACTTTAGCATCTACGACTATAGTGTCTTAAGTTCTACCACCTAGACACTAGCACCATAACTTGGAAAGTAGCACCAATGTCACTAGTGCCCTAGTTTGGGTGTTATTGTTCTTTTCTCAACTTTTGCCACCAGCATATATATTTTTGAATCAAAAACTACTTAGGGTTAGCTTAAAACTCTTTCAAGACCCACAAAAGAAATAAAATAGTATATATACATGAATTTTAACCTTTTATTCACTAGATTGACATCAAATATGAATAACATAAACTAGATTAGAAAAAGTTGTGCATAATCAAGGTTATTAATCCTTATTCTACCCTAATTCTACATATAATCATACACAACCTTATTAATATCAATATAAATAGACTTCCATCTCAAGTCTCACTCAAAACACTCAATATGGCATTCATACTAGTTTCACTTGCACTTGTACTAGCACTTAGGTGGGGAGAACTACATCAGGTTTGATCCCTCTTTAGAGTATTTGTATGTATATAAATCTCATCATAGTGGGTGTTAAGGATCTAAAACTTACCCTAATAACATCACAATTTAATACTTGTGCTAATTAGATGCCCTAACAACATATAGGTCTAAGGTTTACATGAAAAGTTAGTCAAAATAGGTCACAAACACTAGATCAAAACTTGTGTGCCTAGGAACATACCTGATAGAGTATGACACAAGTGCACCTAAAATCTTAGATCAATTCTACATAGATGACACTAGTGCCAAAAGGAAGATACTATCACCATTGACACTACTATCATATTAGGGTGTTACTATTCAGGAAGGGTTTTGACACTTAGACCCTATCCATGACACTTAAATAATCTCTTGTCTTAGTTTTTAGCCTCTAAATCTTCTATCTCAATTAGTTTCTAGCTAACTACTTATTTGAATCATTTATTGCTATTTTTAGAAAGGTTAAATTGGCTCAATGATGTTATAAATCAATGGTTGTATTTATTTCATATTTTATACTTTGATTTAATATACTAATACCATTTAAAAACCTAGTGCTTAAAATCCATAATACTAAAAAGTTAAATCATTTGGTGAACTCGACTTACTTTGAGCACATTGTTTACAACCTGTTGTCAATCAAGAGTGTGCCTTTGAGAGAAAGTGTGTTGCTTCTTAATCTTGTTGGAACATGGAATATATCCTAAGTGTGGGTAACTTTGAAAGTGAGAGAATCTCTAGAGAGGTCTGGTTCCCTTAGTGGTTTCACTAAAACTTACTCTTAAACCTATTATCTAGTGATTTTGGCAAAGGAAAGGGTGAAAATAGACACTATTTTAAATGAAATTGAAAGGGAAACTAGAAATGAAAGTGATGAACCAATATTTTATGACCACTTATGCTTGAAATGAACACTCTTATGAAAGGGAGAAACTTTCACACTTTATTTACACTCAGGAATGACTTCTACAAAAGTGTTTTAGAATGACTTGGCAAAATTAGTTTATGCAAGGAAGGAATGTAAAGGAACTAAAATCACATCTAATGCTTGAACTAAAGTTGATATAGACACTTAATATGACATATATAAAATCAAATATATTTTATGAATGTAAAATAACTAGATAATAACATAGGAAAAATAAATGTTTCAGTAGGTTATATCAATGGCAAACACATACTTCACTCAAAAAACTTGAAAATAAAGGAACAAAAGCTACTTATTTTTCTCAAAATGTGAGTAAATTTTTTGGAATCCTTTTAGCACAACCAAAAGAAAAGAGTGATCAATTTCATTTTGGAAAATAATTTCAAATAGAAAATACAAGTGGTTGGAGACAAAATAACCCCAAAATAGGGGTCTTCAAACTCGGTCTTCTTCTTCCTTAGGTGCTACGTAGCACTTTTTTTCAAACCCTTTAAAACATTAATATTCATTAGAGTGGAATGAAAGAGAGAGTTTAATTTTTTTTGGGACTTTGGAAAATGTTCATAATGATTGGTCAAGCCTTGACCACTTGGAGAGTGTTTACATCCTTGTTAGAGCCCCTAAATACTAGGTCCCATGCTTTTATTAAAAAATTGGTCTTAACCCTTGAAAATAAGACTTTAAGGCCTAATTTAATATTCCTTTAAATATTATTATATGAAATTCAATAGGTATTTCCATGATTCATGGGTTGTTAGAAGTCTTCAATTTTAAGTTTGACTCCTTCAACACACTAGGCATTAGAAGGAGCGAAGCTCTTTTTGGAATCTTTATGACCTTTTATTCCTTTGAAAACCTTCTGAAGTAAACTATGAATTTTTATATATTCATATTTAGCATTGATAATGTATATTAACCTTGTCAACATTTATATGAATCATTTATACAATGTTTTAGTGTTTAGGCTCCTTGAAAATCTCATTTCCAATAGGACTTAGAAGGAAAAGGTGAAGTTTCTCTTCATGATTGAAAATATATTTCATGGATGATATTTAAATATCATATCAGACCTATAAGAAGGTATTTTAAGGCATAAAATTATCCAAAACTCAGAATTTCTGGTTGATAAATAGCATACAAATAACACAGTAACAATGAATTCTCTGAGAAGAGATGTAGTATTACTCAAGATCGCAATACAAATATATGCTTATCTCTGGGAAGAGATGTTTGTCCTCACATTTTAGGTTACCTCTTCATGTATACACATTTTTAAAGCATGGGGAGTATGTGGAAGGTCACCAATCTCGAGGGAGATTAAGTGGTTTGACTTCCAAAATTTAAAACAATACAGAATTTGAGGAATTACTATTTTTAGAAACTTACTATTTTTAGACTGCACTACTAAAATTGAAATTTGAGGCACTTCCATTGGTTTTTTGGGGGTCAAAATTCATCAAGTAGAGATCCATGCCATCTCACGATGTTCTCCTCATTCTTAGCTTTCCAACGGTTCAAATGACGAGTCAATTGGAGCTACGGTGCAAAAGTTATGGCTCTCGAAAGATCTGTCATCAATTGGGGTGGAATTGTCACCCGAATTGTCACCTAAATTGGTGTCTGGATCATAAAACAATAAAAAAGACTTGATTTTTTTCACAAACCTTACATTCCTTCACAATTCTTTATATCCATTTTTTCATCAAACTTCCTTGTTTGGGAGAATTTAGAGATGATAATGAGAATATTTAAAGATACCCTCTATCCCCTTATAGATCTAAATAAAATTTGGTGGCCTAAATTTCAATATAAGTGTCTTTTTTAGCACAATATTTTGGTCAAATTAGGCCTAATTAGCCCTCTTAGGCCTAGAAAGTGAAGATATTGCTCTTGAGACCCCAAAAACATGTGAATCTCCAAAAAAAAAACTTTATTAAATTTACCTATGATATCACCATTATCCATGCCAAATTTGATGATATGAAACACTATGTAAGTATGAAAACCTTGAAATGGCCATTGGTAAGCTTGCCCTTTTTAAGCATTTTCAGACTGGCCTAAAGGATTCAAATGGTGTGGGCAATTATGAGAAATTTTTTTATATATTTTTGAGATTTTATAGGTAAAATAATTATTAAATCACCTCTCCCATTTATTGGCATCAACTCATGCTTTCCAAAACCTTGAAAAAAGTATAGTTATATATAAATTTGTACAATTGAAGTTACAAATAAATTGCATGTTCAGGATCCTAATTTAGTATAAAAAAACCTATAGTAGGTTTTAGAGATTTTTTTTGGCATTTTATGTGATTTTGAGGTCTATCTCTGCAAGTTGGTCACAACTAGGGTTTTAAGAGGGTTTAAGACCTGTCTGAGATCTTAACAATTGTCATAAAGAAAAAATGTCCAAATGACCTCTTAATTATATAATAATAATTTTATTTGACCCCTATAACACCTAAAAACACCACTAGGTCCCATTAAAAGTGTGGATAATGGTAGGAGCATTTGAAGTTGCTCCTCAAGTGGTTATCTTTGCTTTCCTTGAGAGTGAGATGTGTTAAAAATGGGTTTTGGGTCTTAGAAATCATTCCCAATGCTAGGATAAGATAATAAACATTCAAATAAATCCCATATATGGTTATAAATTCTTTAAAAAATCTAAACATTCCCTTGTATGCATTTGGTGCCCTAGTCAGGGTGCCTAGGGTTTAAGACTACCTTCCCTTTACAAACCCTTAAGGGAACGTAGACTGAGAATTGAAGTGTTTTTCCACTTAAGAGTGTATTAATATAATTCCATTTATTATAATATACCTTAAAATCCATTCATAAGATTTTTAATTCTTGATCTCAAGTGAACCTCTAGGTCTCTTGAATAGACCCTGCAAATAGAGTGGACCAGGTCTGAGAGAAAATAGTGGACATTTACATTACTATTATGACCTTTACAAGACCATAAACATATTAATCCATTCATTAACACCAAATTTACCAAATTTCATATATTCATCATGCCTATAAAGGCCTCAAAACTCATTTTTCCTAAAACTAACTAGTTGGTTGCCTGAGTTTTTATGCTTAATGGGTCCATGACTGAGTTTGTTTCTTTTCACCTTGTCACTATGGTATGAGAGTGCCAATATGGATTTTTTGATATTATAGGAGCCTTATTTTAATGGTCCTATCTTTACTTAGTCTCTTCATAATATTATACACCTTATTAAAGCACCATCTCTTCTCAATAAACTCCCAAACTTTATACCCTACCAACACTAGCTATAGGTGAATATTTGAGATTAAGAATTATTATGAAACCCTGAGCATTCTAACCATTTTGTGAGTGTTTATGTCATTCTTCATGATCTTTTCATTCATCATTTTGACTTGAAATATTCATTTATTTCCATATTTAACTTTGCATAGCCAAGCTCCCACAATGCTTAAACACGTTAAGTGACTTAGAGCCTCATGTAGACATTCAAGGAGTTCCTAATGGTGTTATATTCATTATCATTAAGGGTGATATCACTCACTCAGGTGGAGTCAACTTTGTCTTGAAAATATTAATGTAATTCTTCATTCTAAGGATGATTGGGTCTATCCATGAGTGAATTAGGCCTTCTCACTTTAATACATTGTATGTAGTTAGTCTTCATTTGTATACATTCAAAGTATTTTTTTCCTTTAGGAAAACTTCCTCTAAAGTCTCCTTTTCATGATTTGGATAGTTGGAACCTGCTCACAATGACCAAAACCCTTTTCCTCATCAAACACACTATTGAAGCCAGCCTTCTCACTAGGTGGTTGTAGGTGTTAGAGACCACCTCGATTGTACTCTCTATGCTTTAGGATTTCATCTCCCATATACTTGAATTTTTTTATGATCTCGAATGTTGATTGAAGTTCAAATTAGGCTTATGGGTCTCTCAAATAATCTTACCATTCTCCTTTAGGTTTGAAACTAATTTAGCCCCTCAAATAGGCCTATAGATGATTTGAGAGGGCCTTGACTACACCTATGAAGTTAGTACTCATCACATTACTAACCTATTCAATAGGTTATTTATCCTAGATAAAGTCTTAATTGGGCTCAATTTTCTTTTCCAAAATAATCTCTCTATTCACTCTTTTCCATTTAGACCAACTTGTTCCATAAGTCACTTGTAGGTGTCTTAGAATCATCAATTCAATTCTTAGGACTCTCTTGACATGCCCAAATGGCCTAGTATCTACCACAATGGTTCTAACCTCCTCAATAGTATATGAAACTATTTAAAGCTTCTAATTAGTTTTAAACATCCTTCATACCTCTATCAACACTTTATCTTAAAAAATGGATGATATTTAGATAGTCCTATAGGTGAATTTTTAGGCTTATTATCTCAACATACCATTTATCAAACCCTTTCACTATTGTGACCCTCTCCATGATTCAAACTTGCTTGGAGATATCAATTATGTCTAAATATCTCACACATGTTTTATCTTTTCATTCTTTGGTCTTAAACCAATCCACTTCTCATTAGCTACCTGTAGGTGATAGTCAAGGATCTATATGTAGGTATAAAACTTAAACACTAGCCCATTTCCATGATGTTTGGAAAGTCCAAACCAAAAGAGATCCATTATCATTATATATCAAGGTCTGTCAACTCATTTAATAACTTTCTCAAGTCACTTCTCACTTACTTTCCTATATATTTTGTATAGGGTATTGTCAACTCATGCTTCTTGATTCTCTTAGATGCCTCTATATGCTTGGATGAATGTTTAAAATATGCTTCCAAAGCATTTAAAAACTTTTTTACCTCTTATTGTATTTAATAATAGACTAATTTTTCAAGGCCTGTAGGTGTCTTTCCTTTAGGGTTTTATTTTTGCATAGAGTGTTTAAACTTTATTTCTCACCACTAATATTCTCCAAATCATTTAAACATGTTTGATATTTAAAATTACATTAAAAACCACTCCAACACAACTCAACACTTCTAGTCATTGTCACAAGACTATAAAGCATCTAACAACCTCATATTACCTTCAGTTTACTTGACTGGTCTTTACACAGACTTGCAAGTACAATCAATCCATGTATATGTTCTATGCATTAAAAATTAAAACCTCTAGTCAACTTAAGTAACTTGGATGATGGTAATGAGGCATTCATAGAGATATGAATACATGAATAATGTATTAGGCCTCCACCATAGCTATTGAACTTGCTCAACTCATTTCTACAATCCATACATGTATACAAAGAAAACATTTGTGATCCTATTGGAGAGTGAGCATATGGGCTCCTATATTGAATTTATATTCACTTATAATGATGAAATGTCATCTCAGAATAATGAACTATGATATATTACTTCTTCTTAATTCAAATTGTAACCACAAACCTCCATTATACTATTCACACACAAACTAGGTCTCCAAAGTAAGTACACTTGAAGGTAATGGACAACAAGACATATATTCAAGTAAAAGAACATGGATTCCATGAAAAATAGATAAATTATATGAAAAATGAAGCACTAAAATCCTCTAAAGATGACCATCATGAAGATAAAATAAAGATTTAAAACATAATCCACTGGAATAGTTTATACACTAAGGCCTTCTCTCTCCAAGTGAAAGTAACCCATAAAGATGAATTGGATAATGAAACCATAATTAAATGGAGTTAAAATAACTATATAAAACACTTTCAAAAGTATTAATCTGCATCTATTTATGAGCTTTAGAAATAGGTGCAAGAATAGATCCCTCTCAGATGAATAGGCCATAGTGACCTATTGTCACTCTTAGAGATTGGTTATAAAGAAGAGAGCACAAATACATGAAAAAATAAAAATGATTTAAAGATTACTTAGACCCCTAACAATGTCCAAATTTTAATCTCCTAACTTTTTCATCTTTTCATACTGAGTATTTGAAAATTGTCCTTCTAGAGTTTTCATAGAGGTCGATATAGGAGATAAAATGGTTTTCTTTGTTTTAAGACCTGAAACCTCCTCTTAATCACTTTTTTGACCTTTTCATGAACAAATAAGGTCTTGAAGATTCTTGATGTTCAATTTTAATTGAAGAACTATATGGATAGCCTCAAAATAGGCCTTTTTGGCACTAAAATTATTAAAAACACTTGAAACATTTGATCAAAATGATGAAAAATGGATCCATTGTACTTTTAATTCTTAAAAAAAACATCATGTTATTCTTATGACCTCAAAATATAATCCACACTAAAAACTTACTCTAAAAGCCATACAATGACCCAAAATGTAATAAATTAGGTCATGAATTTAGTCAACCCTATCACCAACTAGTTAGGTAAATTTTAAAGCATGAAATGACTATTATACAATCCATAAGGACTCTTAGGATGTTCTAGACTCTTTTCACTTCTTGACATAAGTTGAAATTGGTCACAAAGGAGGCTAAGAAAGTAAACAACTATGATGATCAAAGCCTTAATTTCATCAAATCTACCCTAAAATTTGATAATCAAGGATTTGGATGACCATATCAAGGACATTATAGGACTAACACACCAATTGATAAGGCAAACAACATGATAAGCAAATTTTTAAATAGTAGGGGTGACAATTTGACTTGTGAGGTCAAAGTTATTAAATTTTTGGTGACTCAATTGGGAAGCATGCCTACTATGCTTCAGAACTAGACCATTTACATCTCTTTTAGACTCATAAAAACACACTTACATTTGAGAATAATAATGATAAATATTATTCATGACTATGATACTCTTATGACTTGAAATGAGACAACTTTTTACTCTAAAAACAAGGAAGGAAACACAAAAAATATGGGAAACTAATTGAAAAATCAAATGTGCAAATAAAACACTTATTTAAGACAGAATATAAACAAGCTAATGTGCTAGGATAACAATTGGAGGAAAAAATAAAATAACTATATACATGAAACTTAACTCTCAATAACAATGTTTCAGATGTATCTCATTAACTGGGATTGAAAGCTCCTCACCATCCATCTTTACAAGTTGGAAGGCATTATGGGATTTGCAGTTGGAGATTATGTATAAGCCACTCTAAAGGGAGTTAAACTTGGTATTCCTTCCTAGTTTATCTCTATCCTCATCCCACTTGAGAACCAAATCTCCTTATTTTAAACTATGTGAAGAAGCTCTTTTATCAAAGGCTTTATTCACTTATGCTTGCTAAATTTTCATGGATAACATGGACTAATTTATAATCTATTCTATCTTCATAAGTTTAGCTTACCTAATCTCTATTGGTTCATTCTCTAATAACTCAAGCTGGTGCATCAGTTCTAAAGTAGGAAACTCAAGAGAAATGGGTAACCTTGCTTCCTTACCATATACCAACTTATATGGAGAGTTGGATATTTATCTTTTATATGTGATCCTATCAACCCATAGATATGAATTCAAATTTAAATCCCATGTGTTAGGTTGTGGAGTTAAAAGCTTCACTAATGCAAACATGGAGGAGGTTGTTGAGAGGTTGCTAAGTTGCAGAGCAATCGACGTCGGTCTGATCAGCTGACGTCGGTCATATACAGTGAGAAGAGAAACCAATGTCAATCATGGATCGGCCAGCATCAGTCACCTCTAGGTAGATAGGGATCGATGTCAATCACCTGTGCAGTTCCAAAACTACTAGTTCATAGATAGTTAACAAACTAGTTGTTTGCATGTAGAAGGCCAATTATAGACTTGAAGCTACAGATCTAATTATTGTAATTAGATGTCTAATTATTGTTTGCATGAGATCTATATAATAGACTCATGGGCTGTATTTTAAAGTGTGATAGAGAGTAAGAGAGAAAATATTAGATCCTTCAGAGTGAAGAGAGCATGGTGTGTTCCTCCTAGTGCCACAGTGCCAAGTATGGGTGCTAGTTTGGAGAATCAGAAGGATTCTTCATGTATGTAGGATCTTGGTCAGCAGGTGTGCAAGGCCACATTTGTAGATCTACATGGTAAGTAAGATCATTGATCTGTAGGTGTATGTGTGTGCAAGGTCTAGGTTTGTAGGTGTGTAGAACCAGATTGATCTATAGGTGGCAACAGGATCAAGGTGACAACAATACAATAGGGAGCAAGATCAGGTGGGATCTACTTGGAGTATGGTGTGTACTCAGTTGGAGAGCAAAGAGGAAGGCAAGGTAGTTCCTTCTAAAGTAAGATCATTTGAGTTGTAAGTTGTTGCAAGTTCATGGGAGATCTATTTAGAGTGCATTGTGTACTCGATTGAGTATGTTTGTATACTCGGTGTACTGGCAGTATTGTTACTGACTGGTTGACTGGCAGTGTTGTTACTGGCTGGTGGAGGTGAACACCAACTCTGTGTTTGAGTTGTGTGTTGGGACCATAATTGAGAGAGTGAGCTCTTAAAGGTGAATTACTGAACACTTGGTGTGGGAAGCCTATAAGGTGAGAAGAGTGTGGTGTCTCTTCATTTGTAATTCTTTTCTGTAAGAGTATTAATACAATTGGGTATTGTCTCTCATATTTTGTGTTATTTATGAATTCTAGTTACTTGTACTTCTAGTTTAATTCCACATGTTTAGTTGCTTGGTAATCAATGGTGCTTTCGAGTCCTAATAGTTGGTATCAAAGCTAAGGTTGCAGGGAGTAGGTTTGTGTTTGATTACAGGACACTCTCAGGGGTTTTTGATTGAGTGGGAGTAGAGTAATGGTAGAAGAAAGTAAGCTAAGAATGGAGGAATTGAAAAACACAAATGGTCAATTACGGTGTTATGGAAAGAAAGAGCAGGTAAAGAGAAATTGTTGGTTGGTAGAAGATCATCATGAAGAAACTAAAGAAGCAGATGTTGTAGGTGTTGTTGCACATGATGCTCTGGGATGTTTCTTGGATAAAGTAGAATCTTGTTTTATAGATTTTGTTGTCTCTTTCCATGCAGCTCGAAACAGAGTATTTTTCTATGTTAAGGTCTTTGGAGACTTTGAAAAGATTTATTTAGGGGCTGGTCTACCTTGCCAAAGAATTGGCAAAGGGGAAGTGAAGCTGAAATTGCAGGTGGCCAACACATGGGTGTTGATGGAGGTCATTTAGGTCCCGGTCTTGAAGATGTGGCTAATTTCTTCAAGAAAGTTGGGTGATGAGAGATGCACAAGAACTCTCACAGTGGATGCACTTGAATTAGCTAGTGGTAACAAAGTAGGTATCCTTTATCTATCTACTTATATTACTGATTCTTCTTCTATTGCGAAGACGTGGCTTTGTAGGCTTGGTCACATGAGCAAGAAGGACATGCATGTTCTTAAGTGAAAGACTAATGTATTTGATAAACTTAAAAACTAGAAATCCTTGGTGTTCTTGGAGGAGATGATGGACAGAGATCAGTGGATGGGGCTGAGTAACTCTGAGCAAGGTAGTTTGGACATGGGTATGATTCAAAGTAAGCTCGCAAGTAAAAAGTCATCACTCATAGGTGAAAATAGTTATCAGTGTCGATCAAGGGGAACCGACATCGAACAGATAGGTGCTAATGTCGGTCATGTGCAGACCAAAGCTAGTGGTGTCAGGCAGGGTGGCTGTCAGCATCGGTTAGAGTACTGACATCGGCAACTAGGTAAGACTGATGTCGATCAAAGAACTGACATCAACAAAAAGGACAGTCACATGGAATTGATGTCGATCAAATGCAAATTATGTGGTGACTAAGGTCGGTCACTGAGATAGATTTTGGTTGGACAACAAGCTGTCAAGGAGTCTCAAATGCCCATATGGAGGACTGAAAGGGTAAGTAAGCCTCAAATTTGTTGTTCCTCTTCTTTATACTCATTGCTCACTGTAGAGCAGGAAGGATCCAGGAAACAGTGGGAACATGGCATGAATGAGGATGTAGAACTAAATGGGAGATTTGGTAGGGTTGCCAGCTGAAAGAAAGCACTAAAAGATGAATGGATACCTTAGTTAAAGAATAGAGAGAATGGATATGTGAGACAAAAGGCTAGGTCATATGGTCTTAAGGAAGCTATAGGACAGTGGTACAGGGTTTGACAGGTGGATGACAAAGTAGGGCTTTAGTCAATGTCAGTGTAACCATTGTGTTTATCTTACCAGGTGGATGATGGTCATGACATTATCCTGTTACTATATGTAGAGGATGATCTTGGTGTAGGTTCAGACATACAAGGTTTTGTTGAGCTAAGGGTAAGGTTAGATTAGTGGCATGTCATGAGGAATTTGGAGCAGCAAAATTCTTTGGCATGAGTGTGTTCTAGAGACATGGAAGATCACAGGTTGATTTTGTCTCCAGATGATTATGTGATACTGGTTAGCATGCTGATGGTTGGATAGTTCACAGAACAAGGTCTTGATTCACATGATGAGGTTAAGTACATGCGTACTGGACCTGGGTTGCCCACGCAATGGGAGCTATCAAAAAGTGTGGAGTTGATCTAAGAAAGAAGCACTGGAGGGTAGTTTAGTGGATTCTTAGTTGTCTGAGAGGGACCAACAGTAGGTTAACCTGCTATGCAGGGTCAAGTTCTTTTCTACATGTGTTTGTAGATGTGGATGCAGTAGGTTACTTGGATGATAGGAGGTTCACCACAAGTTGTGTGGTGGTTGGTCTTCAGAATTGATCTTGAAGAGGGATACAAGCTAGGAAATAGATTAGACAGTGTAAAAGTACAGGTATAGTGCAGTTGTTTATCTCCAAGTGGGAGATTGTTAGGTTGTGGAGCTAAAAGCTTCACTGATGCAGACATGGAGGAGGTTGCTGAGAGGTTTCTGAGTTGCAAAGCAACTGATGTCAGTTTGATCAACTGACATTGGTCATATAAAGTGAGAAGAGAAACTGATCTCGGTCATGGATCAGCTAGCGTCAGTCACCTCTAGGTAGATAGGGACTGACGTCAATCACCTGTGCGGTTCCAGAACTACCAGTTCATGGATAGTTAGTTAATGAACTAGTTGTTTGCATGTAGAAGGCCAATTATAGACTTGAAGTTGTAGATCTAATTATTGTAATTAGATTTCTAATTATTGTTTGCATGAGATCTATATAATAGACTCATGGGTTGTATTATAAAGTGTGCTAGAGAGTAAGACAGAAAATATTAGCTCCTTTAGAGTGAAGAGAGCATGGTGTGTTCTTCCTAGTGCCACAGTGCCAAGTATGGGTGCTGGTTTGGAGAATCAAAAGGATTCTTCATGTATGTAGGATCTTGGTCAGCAAGTGTGCAAGGCCACATTTGGATATCTACATGGTAAGTATGATCATTGATCTGCAGGTGTATGTGTGTGCAAGGTCTAGGTTTGTAGGTGTGCAGAACTAGGTTGATCTATAGGTGGCAGTAGGATCAAGGTGTCAACAACACAACAGGGAACAAGATCAGGTGGGATCTACTTGGAGTACGATGTGTACTCAGTTGGAGAGCAAAGAGGAAGGCAACGTAGTTCCTTCCAAAGTAAGATCATTTGAGTTGTAGGTTGTTGAAAGTTCATGGGAGATCTACTTGGAGTGCATTATGTACTTGATTGAGTATGTTTGTATACTTGGTGTACTGGCAGTATTGTTATTGACTGGTTGATTGGTGGTGTTGTTACTGGCTAGTGGACGTGAACACCAACTCTGTGTTTGAGTTGTGTGTTGGGACCATAATTGAGAGAGTGGGCTCTTGAAGGTGAATTACTGAACACTTGGTGTGGGAAGCCTGTAAGGTGGAAAGAGTGTGGCATCTCTTCATTTGTAATTCTTTTCTGTAAGAGTATTAATATAATTGGGTATTGTCTCTCATATTCTATGTTATTTCTAAATTATAGTTACTTGTACTTCTAGTTTAATTCTTCATGTTTAGTTGCTTGGTAATCAATGGTGCTTCTAGGTCCTAACACCATGACCTATGATTATCTTCAATAATATTTCTTATGATCTTTAATAAGTTCTTATTGGTGGACTTAGCAAGGCCATTGACTTGTGGATAGTAATTTGACAAAGTGTTGTGTTGAGGTAAAACCCATGTTGAACAAACCATTGGCTGATCCTAGCTCCCACAAAATCCTTGACATTGTCTAAAATGATGGTTGAAGGAACCCCAAATCTAGTAAGTAAACCTTCATAAAAATATAGTACATTAGATTTGTTTGCTTCTTTCAATGTTACTACCTCTATCCATATTGTGAAGTAATCTATGATAGTAAGGATCCACTTATGACCTAAGATTGAATGAGGGTTAATGAGGTTAATAAATTCAAATCCCCATTAGAAAAAATATTGGTCCACCACAATTGGTTAGAGAGGTAAGACTGCAAGTTTCACTTTTCCTACAAATATAGCACATTGCTTGTATTTCTTAACCCATTCATGACAATCAAAAAATATAATTGGATAATAGTACCCACTTCTCATGATCTTAAGAGTTGTAGTCCTTGATGAGAAATGTCCTCCACCATGTCTATCATGGAACTCTTCAAGCAAATTTTATTTTTGGCTTGGATCCATACACTTTAACAATATACCATTGATGTCTTTCTTGAAAATAACACCATCAACAAGAAGAAATATAATAGATTTCAATCTAGAATATCTTGTTTTTGAAGAAATTAAATGAGAATGATAATAACCATATTGAAGATATCTTACCAAGTCATCAAACCAACTGGAAGGTGAGGTATGATTAGTTGTAACTTCTTCATCATTCAACTCTAAAACCACCTATTTAACCTCTTGCAGGTCTTCAAATAGATACTCACAAAGACCTTTACCTCTATTTATCTTTGTGTCTTTTATTTCCATATCATACTCCATTAATATCATTATCCAACCAACTCTCTTCTCATTTATATCCTTGTTCAAGAGGAACTCCTTGATACTTGGATGGGTAGCCATTAGGTGTATCCTATCATTAGATAACAAGTATCTAAACATATTGAGAGACTTGATTATTGAAATGACATGTTTTTTAAAAAAATAATACCTTATCTCATACTCTTCCAAGACTTGATTGAAGAATTCTATTGACTACTCCAAGTCCTCATGATTCTATTGCATAAGAATAACCAAAATGGTGTCCATGTTAGCATAGGTGTACAAGATGAAGTCTTTTGAGAAATTTAGATTTATGAGTGTAGGAGCACTAGCTATGGATTGATTTATCTCTTAAAAACTCTTCACTCCTTCCTTGGACCATCTAAAACTTTGATTCTTATTTAGCATGGATATAAGTGGCTTAGCTAAAGTGGCAAAACTTGAAATATATCTTCTTATAAAATTTATTTTTCATAAATTTTTTTGCAAGGCCTTTTTGTGCTTAGGTAAGGAAAGAACAAGAATTGAATCTATTATTTTAGGATCTATACTTAAGCCATGTTTTGAAACCACATGTCGAAGAAGCTTACCTTAATTAACTAAGAAGACACACTTTTTGGGGTTAAGAGACACCCCAAATTTCCTACACCTTTTGCACAGTTCCTTGAGATGGACCATGTGCTCACTTGCACTATTTGAAACATGGTTATGTCATAAAAATAAACAAGTAAAAACCTATTAATAAGACCTTGGAATGCCATATCCATGGCCCTCTAAAAGGTTTCTCTAGCATTAGATAAATCAAAAGGCATTTTTTATATACAAAGGTCCCAAACTTTGTAGTCAAGGTTGTATTGAGTTGGTCCTCTTCCTTAACCAAGATTTGATTATAACCACTATATCCATCTAAAAAATAGAACCTCTTTAAACCTATAACCAACTTCAAAATTCATTCTATGGATGTCAATAGATAGTGATATTTAAGGGAACCCTTGTTCAAATCTTGAAAGTCAACACATAGCTAATCTCACCATTCTTCCATACTAGATCAAGGTTTACTACACAAGTTGAGTGATTAATTTGAAATATTATGGATAAATTTATGATCTTATGAAGCTCAATTCTCATCGAAGGCTCAATTTTTAGATTTATGGGTCTTTACCTTTATCTTACTAGTTTAGTTTCAACCTCTAGCTCAATGGTGTGTTGAGCTAGACTTGGGTCAAATATTTTTAGATCACTATATTTCCATGCAAACACATCAAAAAAACTCATACAAAATTAAATGAAAGATTCTTTTTGTGAAGGAGTGTATAATTTACCCAATTTAAATTTATTTCTAGATGAAATCTTCACATTGGCATATTGCTCTTATTTGGTTGACAAAGATGACTTATCTTTTTCATCTCATCATCACCATTGAATATGTTCTCAAATGTGACCAATTTTTTGGGTAGCTTATTAGTTTTCAGTTGCACAATCTGAACCCCATAATACTACACCAACTTTGACTGATTCTTGGAGGAGAACTCAACCTCCTCTTGAAAGAACATGATAAAATGATTTTCATCCTCAAATACTTACCAATTCTCATGGTTATCCAAAATGGAAGGACTCAAAACCACCTTAATGTGTGACTGCATTTTCTCATTTTTAATATCAGCTATAATGCTAAATTGAGCCCTTATGGTAGCCAACCTATTTGCATGTTTATTATTGTCTCTTGGTATT
The DNA here is from genome assembly GCA_037957365.1 of Torreya grandis. Lineage (NCBI taxonomy): Eukaryota > Viridiplantae > Streptophyta > Pinopsida > Cupressales > Taxaceae > Torreya > Torreya grandis. The sequence goes on from JARHVA010001026.1 coordinate 2,958,377, forward strand.
TATTAAATGCTAAAATCTTGGAAATCCTCAATAAAGTCCCACACCCTATGATTATAATATCTAAGCAATTTTTTTTTACATATGTTAAGACCTCTTACTTAATGAACTATAAATTCACTATCACCAAAAACTTACAAGGTGTTAATTCTCATCTTTCTATCCCATTGCAAACCGTGAACTAGTGCCTCATAATCTATAACATTGATTGAAAAACCAAATTGAAAATTAATCAAAGAAAAATATATTTGATTTTATAGATACATAAAAATCATTCCATCCCTAGTACCATGTTTCTTCCTTAATCTATCAAAGTACAACTGCCATAGATCTTCACTAGACTCATTATCCTTCACCCTGGCTAGAATTCATGAATCATTCTCATGGAAGCAATAAACACCAAGTCCCTCCTCCTAAATCAACTTGTAAGGATCATGATCATTGATATTTGAGGCCCATTCATCAAGGAATAAATTCGGAACTCCATCTAAAGGTGAGTTAGTTTCTACTCCAATAGCTTCTAGCACCTCATCTGAGATGACACAATTAGTGTTTACAAAACTTAGCATATAAGACTCCAAGTGGAAATGTGTAATTGGTTAATAATGGATTTTTTCCTTTGTATCATACCTAGTTTTTAACATTAAGTATGTCCAATCAACTTATATGTATCCCCCAATCTTTGAGGTGAAGTCTCTTGATAAACACATGGAAAAGTAAGGAGGCAAGTCCACCACCATTACATCCTGCTAAATGATAACATTTGGATAAGCATGTAGTGTAAAATTCAGGTTATTAATCATGCCTACTATATTTTTTGGTGACCCATCCATCTAAAATACCCATTTTTCATTTGGTTCATAAACTAAACCAAGCTTATCCATAATTTATATGGGCATGAAAGTTCTACTGGATCCACTATCTACCATACAATTATGAACTAAGGTGTCACAAACCATCAAATAGAGATAAAAGGGGGTGTTTTACCTTGTTTTACTTTATATTTTCCCATTTTTATCTCTTTGTGTACTTGTTGGACCTAATGTCTTGTTGGTTGATCCAAATTTGTCAATACTATGTTTTCCTTCTCAGCTGGTTTTGACACCAATTTAACAGCTGGAGGTTCTTATATGAGCATGTAATTTTATCCTAAGATTAATAAGGAATATCACATGTTCATACTAAAATTTTAATTATTCATATAATCAATAATGATATAATGAAATTCAATTACCTTTGACTACATTTTTAAACAACTAGATGATACTAAACATGTGATGTTTGATGAGATTTGCCAACCTCTACATCCTAATTTTTCTATGGTATAATGGAATAAAACTGATAGTTATAAATCTTAAGGATATTTAAAGGTGTATGTGAAGCATGACCAACCTCTTTGGTCTCCTCAATAGCTCTCTTTTTAGCTCTAGTCATAATAGTAACCACATTACTTGATATGCCTAAGTCACAAACTTGATTCAAGGCTACATGATCATATAGCGGCTAATTAACAAAAGTAGAATCTAGATACCCTTGAACATGAGCCATCTTATCTTTGTGTATTTCCATACCTTCATTATGTTGACTCTCTTGAAGGAAAATGTCTTCTTGAGTTATTTGAGGCATGACTATAGATTGATTAACCAATGCATGATTTTGTAAGTCATTTGAGGGATACTAACCTGAATCTGGCATCATGTTATTCTAATTTGAAGGCATGAAGACAATATAATTAGAAGATGATAGAGTATTTAGATCAAAAATTGCATATAGTTTAGCTTGAGTTATAGCTTTTTAAGCTTGGTAAGATGCGTTCTATTATTTGAAACCTTAATAAGGTGGCCTATTATCTCTAAAATTTTGATAAGTAGGTTGATTAGGTATTTGGTAAGGCCTATTTTCTCGATATTATTGCCTCTTCAATTGGATAATCTCATTCCCAAAAGACTGTAACATCCATTTAATCTCCCATCTCAGTTGATTGGTTAGGATGGGATAAAGATTATGCTTGGGGGGCTAGAATAGGAACCAATTTAGGAGCTTAAGGGGTTGGTATAGGTTGTGTTTCAGGGAAAAAAGGCATAGGAGGCCTAGGTGCCAATTTTATATCTTGTATCAAACTATTCTCATCTCTTATTTCAACTTCAAATGCTTTAGGAAAATTATTACTAGCCATTGACTATATCATAACACTAATGTCATAATTGAGGGATCTTATATAGTACAAGAAGGCATATTATGTGAATGGCCTAATCAATAGAGGTATCTTGGTTCATGTTTTTTGGAATCTGAGGTTAAAGTTAGTCATGAAATCATGAGAAGCCCTCTTTAAGGTAGCTAGTTGTTCAACTAAGGATTAGTGATCATATTTGTCCTCAAATTGTCTAAGTGTAGATGCTAGTTTTATACACCCTTGTGCATTAACTTGGTGAATTGTCACATTTTTATGTCATTTATAACATAATAGCACCTCATTCATAGTTATTTATAATAATTACTTTCATCTCACCCATTTACCTTTACCACATAGGTTAATTAGACTTAATTACTATAATTAAATAGTAATTAACCCCCCTTTTAACCATTCCTAACCACAAAATACTAAAAAAAATAAAAACAAAACCTATTTAATATCCCAATAACCCTTCCAACAACTTTATCTTGTTAAAAACCCATGCAAATAACTTAGTGTTACATTCACTTAGTTTGGCATGTGGTTTGAAACAACCCAAGCTAACTTTTAACCAAATTGGGCTAATCGACTACAATCTTTTGCAATTGACACCGATTCTCCAAGATTGATGTTGATCCATAAATACACAAAAAACCTCCATGGCTGAAGGGGAATGGTGACTGTGACTTTAATTTTGGACTTCAAAACTCTATCAAAATGTCATTGTAACCTATATATGGACATTGTCAATATCTTGATATCTTGTGGAACCTATGATTGAGAGATTATCAAAGGATTTTTGAAGGTTCTTTAACTCATCTTATCAAGTTTGTTTTCAGCCATAAAGGTTAGTATTTTACTTCAATTCATTTACATTTTAAAATTATAGTCTTTTATGTCTATTTGTCACTATTTTATATTCAGTTTTAATTATTTTATTAGAAATACAAGTTGTTATTATAGTCTATTTTTAAAGTTTAGCATTTTACATAGAATTGATGTTGATCTTGTAGGATCATCATCGATCCCTGCTAAATTTTTAAAACATTCTTGCAATTTGTTTTCATAACATTTTCAATCTTAAAAACTTGTCAAAACTTGCATTCTTTTTTCTAAAAATCTATCTTTTACATGTAGATGACTCTGCTTGGATTAGCACATGATATTTTAGTATATTTCATCTTCCCATTATCCAATAATCATTTTTTATTGATCAAAGTAACATTTCAATCAAATTAGGTCTTTGTACTATGGTTTTCACACCTAATTAGGAAAGCATTAATGAACAGTTGGTTGTAATTTAAGAAGACGTTGATATTTTACTACTAAATTTTGGGACAATTACTTTGATCATATTAATATTGCTATATATTAGATATCTTTCACATTGTTTATTTATATATTATCCATATATATCTTTGTAATTTCATTTTTATTTATAAACTTGAATGTTAAACATGGGCTAACATCCATCTAAGGAAGCATATCACTTTTTGGGACTGGTTTCTTACCTGGCATCCCACTCATTTTTCTATTAATTCATTTTTTTTGAGTTTGTGTGATTTTTAGGTCATTCCTCCCTATCAAAATAGGAGTTCCTATAAATATTGATCAACAGTGCACAACCAACATTTATCTCTTGGTAATCTTCAAAACCCTGCATTTACTTTATTTGTAGTAGCTAATTAGTCCATATCAAAAAAGCAAAAAAAAAACCAAAACATTCTAGCATTTCCGGTGGGACCCTTAAGGTCTCATTTTTCTTATTAAAAATTAAAAATTTGAATTTTAGTCTCTTTTCGTTTGTTTGATGTATTCATTCAAAGAACATTAAATTCACATTTTTTCCTTTTAAGGTTAAAATACATTGCATTCATCTTTCCTATTTAGGTTCTTTCACATAGAATAATCTAGGTAGTAATCTATTGTAGTCATCACTTTATCCATACACAAGCAAAATCACTATCATAAATTAACACATCTAAATACCTGACATAAGGAAACTAATGGGGATTTCATCACCTCTTGACAACCTTTTTTCTAGCAATCCCACTTGGATTTCACCACCAAGGGGAGGACCAAATCAATTCTCTAGCTGATTATAATCTCTGGATCATTGGTATATATTGGCTAAGCACCCACATTGGCTATGGGATTATGATGTGAGGGGAGTAAGCCCCAAGTATCAAGACACATACTGGTGCCAATATAGATTTCCTTTGAGCTCCAAAACAAAACACTTGAAACCATCCTTAGATTACCATTTCTTAAGACCTTTGTTATCATTTTTATTTATTTATTCTCACATCTTAAAGTTAAAAGAGATATATTTTTTTGGAATGATTTTAGTTTGTGTATCTTTCATCCACAATTAAAAGTGAGATAATTCAAAAAAAGAAATTATTGTTTTATTTTTGTTTTTCCTTTTTAGTCTCATGGTTTTAACTAGGCAAAAGTCACATAAAGAATTTGAGGATGGTGTTACATCCTCTCCTATAGAACACACACCAAGTCCTTTCTCTACCCTTGAGTCCTTTGAGAATCTTTTGTTCCCACACTTTTATGCTCAAGGAGATCCTTCCTATTGGGCAATAACCCCATTGCTCTCAATAACTATCTTAATATTCAAGCAATACATACTTATCCTTCCCCCCATTCTTGATATAAATATAGGGTGCCTTTCAAGAGAACTAAGAAAATTTAAGAATTTACCATGGCCATGGTAAACTTTTCCACCAAATCTCTTCCATCTAGTTCTAATACCCAGGTGATGGAACCTTTACAAAACCAACCACCTATAGTATCTACCAATTATCCAACCTCCATTACTCAGATTCAAAACACTTATACTACTTAGCCTACATCCACTATTCATCCTTAAATGTTAATAATATCAATTTCTACAAGTCTCCCACTTGTTATAATGACTCTAACAGATAGTTCTCAAGCTTTTCCACACATGCACAAATCCCTCACAAATATCAAATTCCTTTAACAAAACCTCCCCAATAGTATGTCTCCTTGGCTACCCATTACATGGATTCATCAAAACCATCAGTAACTAATTACTTGTAATCTTCTATGTTGTAGAATATTTTTCTATAAATCCCACAATACATGATGGCATCCCAACCCATTATGTCCATTATAGTTGGATACTCTTCTTCACAAACCATGTTTACTCCCTTGCCAAAATTTCAAACTCTTCAATAAGGTATCTTAGGGAATGTGCCTCAGAGTAATACCCAAGTAGACCTCATAAACATCCTTATGAATAGGATGGATAATTTGGAAGCCTCTACCTTTATATAAAACAATATGCTCACATATGAGCAAAATTGTAATGAACCTATCCACCCATTTGTTCCTATTTGACCATATCCCTTGCAATGGGAACTTCCCTAGTTTACTAAGTTTTAGAATAAGGAAGATCCTCAACATCATCTTAGAGCCTTTCAACATGCATGTTACCTTATAGCACATGATGACACATTATTACTTAATAGATTTCCCATATCACTAGAAGGGGTGGCATTAGATTGGTACAGCTCCATTCCTTAGCATTTACTCTTTTCCTTTGGGAAATTGGCCTAAATTTTATTACAACACTTCTCTATCAACATTACTCAAAAAGTGACTATCATGAATTTATATTCCATTCAAAAATTTGAAGATGAATCCAAATCAAACTTTATGGCTCATTGGTGTAGCCTAATCAACTAGTTAACCTTTTCCTTACCATAACCTGAATTTAAATTGAATTGCTTTCACACTCTTATAAAAAACATATCTCATCCATGTTATAAGTTCAAACTTTTAAGACTTTTGATGAAGCTTTTACCATGGCACAAAAACTCAAAATTCATGGCATCGAAGAGGGAAAATTTAAGTTATGCAATAAAAACTTCAAACTTGACTCATCAAAAAGCAATAAAAATAATCCTAAACTAAAAGGGGCAACAAATGCTATTATTTTAAAAGCTTTTACCCCTACAACAACTAATTAATCAGGACCATCCATTTCACAAACACAACCACCTAGGGGCCTTACTCATTTTCCCTTAGGAAATATACCCATTTAGGAGAACCTTACACTTTTGTATTGGATAAACTCCTACAAGAAAATGTTATTGATCTCCCTTTAATTAAACCATTTGATGATACGCATTCTAAACCCACTTGGTATAAAAAGGATGAGTTTTGTGCTTATCGTATGCTAATAAGACATGACATAGAATGATGTCAATCCTTTAAGTGGTTGGTATAAAACCTCATTGACAAGGGGGACCTCCATTTGGACAATTCAAAAGGTCCTCCTAATTAATATTTTGATATTTTTAAATAGCCATCTCCAAACCATCTGTCCACATTAAACACAGTGTAGACACCGAAATCTTGTCTACTCCCTGGTTATTCTCCCTCTTGGTCCCTTTTAAACTTAACCATGCCTAACCTATGTCTTATTAATTTCAAATAATTATCTATTTTAAATTAATAATTCCCTCTCTCTCTCACCCATCACACCTCACCTCTCCTCAGATACCTCTCCTTGGATGCCGTCGTCACCCCATGCCAAGTCTTAAATGCCTTAAGACCCCATTTCAACCCTTCCACTCATTTCCCATGCCTATTAAACCACCTTCGACCATTTTTTACCATGACCAACTGACCTCAGTAGATGAAAAATGGACAAAAGGCTATTTTTAGCCTTTTTACCCACCTTTTAGCCACTGACATTGGTCAACTATCGATCAACATCAGTGGTATTATCGATGTCAATTGCCTTCAAAACTATGTTCTGTATCTAGAATGTGGATCCTTCAATCCTTCCAATTAGCCAACCTTCCAATCTTCTGACCTCTCTCACTCCCTCTCTCCCAAATGCACAACAAGCATCATAGGGTACAGGTACTATGCATCAGTCACTCCACTTTTCAGGTAGTCTTCTACATCAGCAGCATCAACAACAGGTCTCCTACACTTCTTCAACAGGCAAGAGGTAAGTATTCTTCTTTTGTTTCATCTCAGTATTTCAAAATGCTTTGACAATCAGTCCCCATTTGATACTTCTAAGTGCTATGAACCAGACTTGACTTCTTCTCAGAAAGGCTGAGAGGCCTTCCCCACATCCTTATCCCTTTTTTAGCCACACTCTCTACCCTGCAAACCCAACACAAACCCTGCACAGACTCTCAAACTACCACATACCATTCTACAGACCATTATATCAACCCAGAACTCATCTAGACCCTATCCAAGACCATTGCCCTGACCGACATTGGCCACTTCCCCTACCGACATCGGCAGACTCATCGATGTCGGCGACCTTGACCAATCGACGCCGATAGACTAACCAACATCGGTGACTGTGGAAGATTGACAGTAGAATATAGGTAAGCTTTATCTTTATTTCTTTTGTTTAGTCTTTCACCATTTCTTTCTTTTATCAGACATTCTTTTTATCAACTAGTGGACTGTCATCCCTCAAGGAAGTCTTTGCACTTCTGGGATCAAGCTTTTGCTTGGTAGCCCACCATCTATCTATCTAACACCTTCTTTGTTTAAATCTCTTTCTTCTATAGGTGTCATCCTCCATAGCCAAAGAGGAGTCCCTTCAATCGTCTGGATTCGGTGTGTAAAAATTCATACGGGTATCATCTAACCCTAGACCATTATCTCTAGTTGATTATTCCTTTTGAATGTGAAAGCAAAAACTTGATAGAAACAATCTGGCACGCCCGGTGGGACCCTAGGAATTCTCCTTGGGTTCATACTTTTTCTTCTAAAAGAAAACATTCATATAGGTGCATTAGATCTCTTCTTGCATCTCTTTCTTCTATCTCTTCCAAAAGACATTATCAGTGAAGTTAAAAAGAATCCTTCTTTTTCTTTCTTTCCTGCATCTTAGACTAGTCAACTCATAATTTTGAACCTTTTCTCTACTTGTCTGCATCCGAACACACATTTCAATTTGGGCTTAAAATCTATTACATCTCATTTCTGTCTGAATGCATATTTGGTCCACACATCTAGTAATTAAAACCGCATTATGAATTAATCATAGCACACTTATGTTACATGACCAAACCACTATCATAAATCAAATATCTTAACACACCTGAGACAAGGCCCGACTAAGATTTCATCACCTAGCGGATACCTTACCCTTCCTGGCAATCACACTTGGACTTCACTACTAAGGGGAGAGCCCACTCTGTTCTCTGGCAGAGTATAATCTCTAGGGGAAGTATATACTGGCTAAGTGGCCCCAGCTTATCTCTGGGCTCGTGAAGTGAGGGGAGCTTGCTCCTTAGCACCAGGCCACATACAGAACCTAACATAGATCTTGAGCACCAAAACTAACCTGAAACTAGCTTTAGATTGCTTCTTCTAAGACCCTTTCTAAAAGCCAACTTCCTAAACACACTCTAAGGCATAAGCCAACACGACTCTAAAAATTTATTCTTAGGAATTTAATGTTTAGGGTCTGCTTGTCTTCATCTTCTTTTTTATTCTTATTTGGTTGTTTGAGCTAGTAAGGATGTATTATCTTGCCTTGAATGGTTTTGACACATAGTCAAACCAAGACTCTTGTTGACCACATGAGGCAGCAACCTCTTTCACCTTCACCTCTTATATCTAGTTCTCTAATGGAGTATCATTCAGAGACTGAATGAACTTCTACCCGACCAACCCTGACTCAACCATCCATTGTCCCCAAAGGGGACCAAAACTTTGAAAGGTTCCTTGACCTCAATGTTAAGGCCCTTCAACATTATCTCGTGAGAAGTCAAATGTGAGACTCCTTAGGCAACCCAATTTATGGGATGCCAACCTCCTTAACTGAAGCGGCAACGATATCAACAGCATCTGCTACCCAACCCATGACCACTCTAGACTTTACTTTGACCATCAACCCAACCATGACCTATCTTCAAAGTGTGGCTTCTCCTTCTATCTTTGGGCCCACTTCCATCAGGGTTTCGGCCCCCCCTCAACCGTAGACTATTCAACAAAGTTCTACCCCCTTCCAAAATCTAGTTGTCTCCATCCTGCCTAGTCTTACACCTATCAACACCAGGGTGGCCACCTATCCTTCAACAAGTGTTGCCACCCCTCAACCACCTATGATAGCCCCTATTTAATTTGTACCTTCTACCTTCACAACACAACCACCCTTGGCTTTCGCTTCTGTCCCTATGGCTAGTTATCAACATGTTGCACCTATACAAGCGCAATCAACTACGTCATACACCCCTTCTAGCACCTTCCAAGTGACTTACAACCTAGGGGGTGCCCTACCTACAAATCCATCAACTAATCTCATTAAGATGTTGATGGACAAAATGTCTAAGCTTGAGGTTTCTATTTTTGGTTCAAGCAATGTCCTTTCATATGACCAAATTTGCAACGAACCCATCCATCCCTCCATCCCAATCTGACCGTATCCCAGTCAGTGGGAACTTCCTAAGTTTACTCACTTCCAGAGTAAGGAAGACCCACAACAACATCTACGAGCATTCAGACATGCTTGTTATCTTATAGCCCGTGATGATGCGTTGTTACTACGCACATTCTCCATGTCACTTTCTAGCCCTGCCCTCGATTGGTATAGCTCCCTTACTAGTCATTATATTTTCTTTCATGCAACTTGCCCAATTATTCCTTGACCACATTTTGATCAATATAACCAACAAGGTCTCCATTATAGACCTCTAATCTATCAAATAATTTGACGATGAATCAATAGTCAATTTTGTCGCCCGTTGGAGAGGCTTAATCAACCAACTCTCCTTCTCTTTGCCTCAACCTGAGCTCATCAAGCTCTTTTCACGAGCATGTGCCAAGCACATCTCATCCACCTTATGGGCTCAAACATTTTGCACTTTTGATGAAGCTTTCACCATGGCCCGAAAGCTTGAACTCTGTGCTATTGAAGAGGATAAGGTCAAATTGCGTAATACCAATGCAAGAGCCGATGACCCTTCTTCTTTCAAACCTTCTTCTACCAATTCCAAGTCTAAAGGATGGCCAACACTGTGGTCGTTAGATCACCATCTTCAACAAAAACTAACCAATATCAACCTACAACATCTCAAAGCATCACAAAACAATTCCAACAATGCTACATATAGCATCAATACACTCCAATTAGAGAGTCATACGCTTTCGTGTTGGAAAAACTCGTCAAGCAGGGGGTTCTCAATCTCGATCCAATCCAACCACCTCAATTCAAATCCTCAAAAGTCCTCCCTACATGGTATAGGGAGAATGACTTTTGTCACTATCACTGTGTCCAAGACCATGACATAAACAACTACCGAACCTTCAAGAACATTGTCTAAGACATGATAGACAAGGGGGATCTTGTTTTCGACAACCCGAATGCCCTGCCTAATCAAAACATCGACATCTTTAGACAACCTTTTCCAAACCATCCTCCTAATCAAAACAATGTCAAGACCATGGCCGATAGCTCCCAAGAGCATAATATATGCACGGTCAACACTGTCTCTCCTCTTGTCCCTGACCAACCTCCTTCACAGGTAGAAGAGCCTTCTTCTCCTGTTAGTTCTCTAATGACCTCTCTTATATTGGAGGATGCCTTGACCATACCAATGCCATTAACCCCACCTTCATCCTTCCTACTACCAATAGAGGACCCTACCTTGACTACTCCTCAACCACAAGTAGAAGGCGCAATCATCCCGACCCTCTATCCTTTTGAGGAGCCACATTCTCTAATTTCTTCTCCACCAAGAGAAGAACCTGTCTCTTCACCCACTTTGACCAAGGAAGACCCAATCATGGTTTCCTCTTACCTTTTGCCTAAGATCCCTACATCTCACTCAACTTCGTCCACATCAGAGCCCAAACCCGCACAGGCGTCCATCATGCCAAAAGAGATTAAATCTCTCAGTGTTTGCCCCATATCTAACCTTGCCCCACATAATAGTGGCCCTCAAACCAAACCAAAGAAGTCTACTAAACCACACCAGAGAATTCTTCCCCCACCTTCATCATTACTTTCAATTTTGGGCCCACATCCATCCACCTTAATAGGGGTGCTTCCTACTCCCATACCTCACAGAGGCAAATCACCTCCATTATCTCCTTTACCCATCAGACATATATTTCCTCCAAAACATCCAATTCCTCTCACCACAAAAGTGCCATCTACACATGTGGCTACATCTCCAAACAAAAAGATGGTATGACCAACGCCTCCTACAACTCCAAAACAAAAGTCATCAACTCTTACTGCAATAAAACGTGCAAACCCATTAGCGGGTTCTTATGCTTTGCTATTATGACAATTATTGCAGTTTTTTAGCATAACCCTTCCACCTATTAAGCCATATCAACCTTTCAAACTAAAACCACCCTGGTTTGATGAAACTCAAATTTGTGTGTATCATCGCACACCTGGGCATGACACTGAGCATTGTTGTGCCCTCAAGGTTGTCATTCACTAATATTTGGAGAAAGACACCCTTCTTCTTGACCATATTATCAACAAACCTTCAACACCGTCCCATGCCTCCCAAACCTCCTCATCTTCAAACTCATCAACTCTTAGATCAAGACCATCTTGGTTTGACAACACTAAATTTTGTCACTATCATTGCACATGTGGACATGACACTGAGCTTTGTTGCACTCTTAAAGCTGTCACTCATCAACACCGAGAAAAGGATACCCTTCTCATCAGTGAACCTCTTAACCTTTTCAACAAACCACTGACACCATCCCATGCCTCACAAACATCATCACCTAAATGGGTATCTCCACACAAGACTATGGTCCCTCCACTGCCTTTAGCCCCCTTATTCAAAATCAACACAGTCAATGTGACCACCAGCCCACCGACCCAAAAAGATAAAGAGAAAAGACATGTTTCTATCCCTTGGACATATCCATCCATCAAGCCTTCGCCACAACCAAAACCCAAGATTACTATCTAGGGCACATCTCGACCAACATCTTCGAAGACAATCCTTAACTCTGTGGTGAAACAACTTCACCACATGACCCCTGTGAAGATATCTTTGCATGATCTCATTCAAAGCTCTCCACATCATCATCACACCTTGATCAAAGCCTTATAATTAATGGAGGTCCAACTTGATGACCCCCAACCACTGGCCAATTTAATCAAATCATTACCAACCATTGCCTCCGTCACCATCTAGGATTCTGAGATTCCTGCCTCCAACTTGCAAGATCAAGATCTCACCCTCTCAAACTAAATCTCTCCAACATTTTCCCTAGAAAATGGAGGAATTTGACCTTATACTGACTATCATGATATTAACCCAACCTTGACTAAGCATCAACCAGTCTTGACCAATCATCAACCAATCATCGACTAAGCCTCGACCGACCTCAACCAAACATTGACCAATATCAACCGACCAAGCCTCAACCAAACCCTGACCAAACATCAACCAAACCTTTTAATCATGACCTCAACCATGACCTCAACCAAACATCAATCAATCATCAACCAAGCCTCAACCAACCTCAACCAAGCATCAGCCAACACGTGACCAATATGGAAAGAAGTAAACAAGGCAAGTTTCCTCCAAATTGGCTTGAACCTTACATTATGACACACAAGCATGGACCAGGGACTTATCAGAACCTGAGCCCCTTTATGCCTTGCATCTGTGACCATTCTACTATTAGTCGAGTACTCATTCACTTAAAATTTAACTTGAGCTCATCCCTTGAGCAATCCCTGTCCTCTTAATCCTCATTCCTTTCAACCCTATTCCCCTAAACAAATCCTATGTAACCCTTTTATAAAGTATGGATGCTTTGTCCTAATAAAAGGGAGCCCTTACACTTTTATAGTCTTGTCCATGACTAAAAATTTTGTCAAAAATAAATGGGGATGTCAAAATATCAAAAGGTCATAAAACTCTAAATGTAAACTGCTCCCTCGAAGGACAGCTACATAATTGTTGTATTTACTAGACTACTCCCTTGAAGGACAGCTAGGCCAAGTCATATCAAAATGTATAAAGCAAAAATATAGACCACTCCCTTGAAGGATGGCTATGCCTAAAATATTGCTACAAACAACACTCTCTTGGAAGCTTCTCATATCGATCAGCTTCACAAATAACCACAAAACAAAATGACATCCCTATGTAGACTTCCCGCATTGATCAGTATACCAAAAAAAAAAAGGTCATGGACTTGACTTGTAGTCGTCTCAGAGTCTCTTATAAAAAGGGGCAAGGTTATTCCTACCAAAAAAGGGTTACCCTATCCTCACATATCACATCACCTACTCAAGGGACTTCAAGCTCATTTTAATGTCAAAATGATTCGAGTACTTCTCTAGCACACTCAATGGTCAACGACGTAATGCATGAGCGGAGCTTTTGTTTCCAAAAACCTCATCTATGCAATCATTATGGTCCTTGTCAATGAAAGAGCAATGCACCTTTCACTTCTTACACTTTGGTCACATACAACCAAACCATTTTCTACCTAACCAAACCAAAACATTTTTAGACCAATAACATCATCATAGTCCATTTCACATAGTTTCTATGGAAACCAATACACATGGAAACTATCAACCACATAATTTATGTTAAGCATACACCATTACTTGCTGAAGCATAAATAATCTCAATTCATTTTTAGCATAACCATTACCAATATAGAAAATTGCTAGGGATGAAAGACCCCTCAACCAATGTTACAGAATACACCATCACACAATATGGAAAAGGCTGTAACATCATCTTATCCTCATCATTTCAACACATGACCAAACCAACCTATCAACCACTTTGACCTCCTATTCAAACTACATTGGTCTGAGGCCCTAAAACTGGGGCTATGTAGGTAGCACTCAAAAGACATGACGTCTCTTGGGGTTAGCTCGGTCACCTCCATTTGTTCGTCTATCTGATGGACAAACCATCTTACCTTTGACCACAACTTAACCTCATCCAAGGCCAATCCATAACTTTTACCCTTCCTCCCTTATAGGGAGAGCTACATTAGCCTAAGGCCCTTCACTCAAGGGCTATGTAGGCAGCACTTAGATGACACGATGTCTCCTGGGGTTAGCTCAGCCACCTCCATTTGTTCATTTATTTGATGGACAAACCATCTTACCTTTGACCATGACTTAACCTCATCCAAGACTAATCCATAAATTTGACCCTTCCTCCCTTATAGGGAGAACTACATTAGCCTGAGGCCCTTCACACAAGGGCTATGTAGGCAGCACTCAGATGACACGACGTCTTCTGAGGTTAGCTTGGCCACATTCCTTCGTCTGTCCATTCATTCGACCAATTATCTATCTCAACCCAACTCGACCAATAACTTTGGAGATCTCAACTATCTCCTCCAACCCCAACCATTTTAAAGACAACTTTGCCTTAGTTGTTTTAATTGCATGTATGCTACCTCACGAATGGTTAGCAAAATTGTCCACATCACATTTCGACCCTCACAAGTATTGGATTGCGAGCAAGTTGATCCCCACTACTTGTGACATTTTTGTGTTTCCAAGAGCACTTCTTGAGCCTGAGATACTTGGAATATGATGACCATTAGAGCTATAGCTTGGATTGAATAACCCAATCAGCTATGACTAAATGCTGGGGCTCGATTATTTCAATTTTGGCACTCCTCGACCCTTGACCTATGACAATTTGACCTAACCATCACGTGAAGTGGCATACATGCAATGACAACTTTTGTAGCGTTCACACTCAACCTTCATCCTATCCATCCATCTCTCTATCAAATTGGCACCCAATTTTAGGTTCCCTTCCCTCAACTCCCACTTTGAGGGGGAATACCTCATCCCATAATCAGGGCAATCAACTCTTATTTTTATCTTGTAGTTCATCAGAACAACCAACAGGACAAAAAAGACCTCATCCCATACTTGGGGCAACTCACTCCTATTTTTGTCTTACAGTTCATCAAGAACAACCAACAAGATAAAAAGGAGCAAATGTAGACACCGAAATCATGTCTACTCCTTGGTTGACTCCCTCTTGGCCCCTTTCTAGTTCACCATGCCTAACCTATGTTTTATTAATTTAAAATATCTATTTTAAATTAATAATTATACCCTTGCCACATCTCCCTTGACACCTCACCTCTCTTTGGATGCCTTCCACAACCCATGCCAAATCTTAAATGCTTAAACCCCATTTCAACCCTTCCCCTATCCTCTCATGCTCATTTAACCCGCTTTCAACCATTTTCCCATGACCAGCTGACCTCGGCAGAAGGAAGAATGAGCAAAAGTCTATTTTTAGCCCTTTTTCCTATTCCTTGGCCACCGATGTCGATCAGTAGTCGACCAACATCAGCAGCTTCACTGACATTAGTTTCCTTAAAATTGCATTCAACACCCTTAATGTAGGATCTTCAACAATCAACCAATCTTCTAATCTTCTGATCTTCCCCCACGAACGTGAATTCCTTTGCATCCAAAATCTGACCTCTCTCTCTCCCTCTCTCCCAGAGGCACACCAAGCATCACAGGCTACATGCACTCTATAGAATTAGCTCTAGACTTTGGGTTAAAGACATTATAGGTACATCAGTGGCATCAGCAACAAATCCTCTACACTCTTTTTTCAGCAAGCCACAGCTAAGTATTTCTTTTGTGTTTTCATTTCAATTATTTAGACTACGTTAGTAATTAGTTTTCTAGTTACTGCTTCTAAGTAATATCACCAACCTAGACCCAACTTTCTCTTCTCAGAGACGCTGAAAAGCCTTCTCTTATCCTTATCTCCCTGTCACCCTGTCCTCTATCTGGTCCCTTTTTTAGCCACACTCTCTGCCCTACAAACCCAACACAAACCCTGCACAGACTCTTAGACTACCATAGACCATTCTGCAGACCATTCTATCGACCCAGAACCTGTCCAGACCCTGTCTAAGACCATTGCCCTGACTGACATCGGCCACTCCCCTATTGACGTCGGTAGACTAATCGATGTCAGCGACCTTGACCAGCTGATGTCGGCAGACTAATCGACATTGGTGATTGTGAAAGACCGACAGTAGAATATAGGTAAACTTTATCTTTATTTCTTTTGTTTAGTCTTTCACCATTTCTTTCTTTTATTAGACATTCTTTTTATCAACTAGTGGACTGTAATCCCTCAAAGAAGTCTTTACACTTCTGGGATCAAGCTTTTGCTTGGTAGTCCACCATCTATCTATCTAATGCCTTATTTGTTTAAGTCTCTTTCTTTTACAGGTGTCATCCTCCATAGCCAAAGAGGAGTCCCTTCAATCGTCTGGATTCGGTGCGCAAAACTTCATACGGTATCATCTAACCCTAGACCATTATCTCTAGTTTCTTATTTCTTTTGAATGTTTCTATCAAGTTTTTGCTTTCACATCCAAAAGGAATAAGAAACTAGAGATAATGGTCTAGGGTTAGATGATACCTGTATGAAGTTTTGCGCATCGAATCTAGATGATTGAAGGGATTCCTCTTTGGTTGTGGAGGATGACACCTGTAGAAGAAAGAGACTTAAATAAAGAAGGCATTAGATAGATAGATGGTGGGCTGCCAAGCAAAAGCTTGATCCCAGAAGTGCAAAGACTTCCTTAAGGGATGATAGTCCACTAGTTGATAAAAAGAATGTCCGATAAATGAAAGAAATGGTGAAAGACTAAACAAAAGAAATAAAGATAAAGATTACCTATATTTTGTTGTTGGTCTTCCACAGTCACCGATGTCAGTTAGTCTATTAACGTTAGTTGGTCAAGGTCACCGACGTCGATTAGTCTGCTGACGTTAGTAGGGGAAGTGGCTGATGTCAGTAAGGGCAATGGTCTTAGACAGGGTCTGGATAGCTTTTGGGTTGATAGAATGGTCTACAGAATGGTCTATGGTAGTTTGAGAGTCTGTGTCAGGTTTGTGCTGGGTTTACAGGGTAGAGAGTGTGGCTAAAAAAGGGATAAGGATGTGGGGAAGGCCTCTCAGCCTTTCCAGGAAGAAGTCAAGTCTAGTTTGGTTGATAGCCGAGTCTGGTTCATAGCACTTAGAAGTAGCAAATGGAGACTAATTGTCAAAGCATTCTAAAATACTGAGATGAAACAAAAGAAAAATACTTACCTCTTGCCTGCTAAAGAAGAAGTGTAGTAGACCTATTGCTGATGCTGTTGATGTAAAAGACTACCTATAGAGTGGAGTGACTGATGTAGAGTACCTGTACCCTATGATGCTTGCTGTGTGTTTGGGAGAGAGGGAGTGAGAGAGGTTAGAAGATTAGAAGGTTGGCTAATTGGAAGGATTGAAGGATCTACATTCTGGATACAAATTTTGAAGGCAACTGACGTCGGTAATACCACTAATGTCAGTTGATAGTTGACCGACGTCGATAGTTGAAAAGAGGGTAAAAAGGCTAAAAATAGCCTTTTGTCCATTTTCCATCTGTCAAGCTCAGCTAGTCATGGTAAAAAATGGTCGAAGGTGGTTTAATAGCCATGGGAAATGAGTGGAAGGGTTGAAATGGGGTCTTAAGGCATTTAAGACTTGGCATGGGATGATGGCAGCATCCAAAGAGAGGTATCTAAGGAGAGGTGAGGTGTGATGGGTGAGAGAGAGGGAATTATTAATTTAAAATAGATAATTATTTTAAATTAATAAGACATAGGTTAGGCATGGTTAAGTTTGAAAGGGATCAAGAGGGAGAATGACTAGGGAGTAGACACGATTTCGGTGTCTACATTTGCCCCTTTTTGTCTTGTTGGTTGTTCTTGACGAACTGCAAGACAAAAATAGGAGTAAGATGCCCCAGGTATGGTATGAGGCATTCCCCCCTCAAAGTGGGAGTCGAGGGAAGGGAACCTGAGATTGGGTGTCAATTTTATAGAGAGTGGATGGAAAGGGTGAAGGTGTGAGTGTGAACGCTTCAAAGGATGAGATTGTGCATATGCCACTTCACATGATGGTCAGGTCAAATTGTCATAAGTCAAAGGTTGAGGAGTGCTAAAATCAAAATAACTGGGCCCTAACATTTAGTCATAGTTGATTAGGTTATTTGCTCTAAGCTGTAGCTCTAATGGTCATCATGTTCCAGGTATTCCAGGCTTAAGAAGTGCTCCTAAACAACACAAAAATGTCATAAGTAGTGGGGATCAACTTGCTCGTGATCCAATACTTGTGAGGGTTGAAATATGGGTTGTAGACAATTTGGCTAACCATTCATGAGGTATCATACATGTAATCAAAACAACTAGGGCAAAGTTGTCTCAAAAATGGTCGTGGTCAGAGGAGATAGGCGTGATCTCCAAGGTCATTGGTCAAGTCGGGTCGAGATAAATAGTTGGTCGAATGAATGGATGGATGAAGGAATGTGGCCGATCTAACCTCAGAAGACATCATGTCATCTGACTGTTGCCTACATAGCCTTTGTGTGAAGGGCCTCAAGCCAATGTAGTTCTCACCAAAGGGAGGAAGAGGGTCAAAGTTATGGATTTTTTTGGTCGAGGTCAAGTCATGGTCAAAAGGTAGAATGGTTTTTTCATTAGGTAGACGAACAAATAGATGTGGCTGAGCTAACCCCAAAAGACATCGTGTCATCTGAGTGCTACCTACATAGCCCTTGTTAGAAGGGCCTCAAGCCAATGTAGTTCAGACGAAGAGTTAAAGTGGTCGATAGGATGGTTTGGTCATGTGTTAAAATGATGAGGATAAGATGATGTTACAGCCTTTTCCATATTGTGTGATGGTGTATTATGTAACATTGGTTGAGGGGTCTTTCATCCCTAGCCATTTTCCATATTGATAATGGTGTATCCTAAAAATGAATTGAGATTATTTATGATTTAGCAAGTAATGGTTTATGCTTAACATAAATTATGTGGTCGATAGTTTCCATGTGTATTGTTTTCCATAGAAACTATGTGAAATGGACTATGGCATGTGACAGGTCTGAAAATGTTTGGTTTGATTTGGATTGGTTGGCAAATGATTTGGTTGTATTGTTTGTGACCAAGATGTATAAGAAGTGAAAGGTGCATTGCTCTTTCATTGTCAAGGACCATAATGATAGCATAGGTAGGGGGTTTTAGAAACAAAATTCTCATTCATGCATTACATCGTTGACCATTGGTTGTGTTAGAGAAGTAATCGAATCACTTTGACATTAAATTGAGCTCGAAGTCCCTTGAGTAGGTGATGTGATATGTGAGGATAGGGTAACATTTTTGAGTAGGGATAACTTTGCCCTTTTTATAGGAGACCCTAAGATGACTACAAGTCAAGTCCATGACCTTTTTTTTGGTAGACTGATCGATGCAGGAAGTCTACATGGGGATGTCATTTTGTTTTGTGGTCATTTGTGAAGCTGATCGATGTGGGAAGCTTCTGAAAGAGTGATGTTTGTAGCAAGATCTTAGGCATAGCCATCCTTCGAGGGAGTGGTCTATATTTTTGCTTTATACATTTTGATATGACTTGGCCTAGCTATCCTTCAAGGGAGCAGTCTAGTAAATATAGCAATTATGTAGCTGTCCTTCGAGGGAGCAGTCTACATTTAGAGTTTTATGACCTTTTGATATTTTGACATCCCCATTTATTTTTGATAAAAATTTTAGTCATGGACAAGACTATAAAAGTGTAAGGGCTCCCTTTTATTAGGACAAAGCATCCATACTTTATAAAAGGGTTACATAGGATTTGTTTAGGGGAATAGGGTTGAAAGGAATGAGGATTAAGAGGACGGGGATTGCTCAAGGGACGAACTCAAGTTAAATGTCAAGTGAATGAGTACTCGACTAATAGTAGAATGGTCACAAATGCAAGGCATAAAGGGGCTCAGGTTCTGATAAGTCCTTGGTCCATGCTTGTGCATCATATTGTAAGGTCTGAGCTAATTTGGAGCAAACTTGCCTTGTTTACTTCTTTCCATATTGGTCACGTGTTGGCTGATGCTTGGTTGAGGTCGGTTGAGGCTTGGTCGATGATTGATTAATGTTTGGTCGAGGTCATGGTTGAGGTCATGATTAAAAGGTTTGGTTGATGTTTGGTCAAGGTTTGGTCGAGGCTTGGTCAGTTGATATTTGGTCAATGTTTGGTTGAGGTCGGTCGAGGCTTGGTCGAAGTTTGGTCGATGATTGGTTGATGATTGGTCAAGACTAGTTGATGCTTGGTTGAGGTTTGGTTGATGTCACGATAGTCAGTATAAGGTCAAATTCCCCTAGTTGCTAGGGAGAATGTTGGAGATATTTAGTTTGAGAGGGTGAGATCCTGATCTCCCAAGTTGGAGGCAGGAATCTTAGAATCCCAGATGGTGATGGAGGCAATGGTTGGTAATGATTTGATTAAAGTGGCCAATGGTTGGGGGTCATCAGGTTGGACCTCCATTTATTGTAAGGCTTCGATCAAGGTGTGATGATGATGTGGAGAGATTTAAATGAGATCATGCAAAGATATTTTTACGAGGGTCATGTGGTGAAATTGTTTCACCATGGAGTTAAGGATTGTCTTTGAAGATGTTGGTCGAGATGTGCCCAAGACAGTAATCTTGGGTTTTGGTTGTGGTGAAGGATTGATGGATGGATATGTCCAAGGGATAGAAACATGTATTTTCCCTTTATCTTTTTGGGTCGGTGGGCTGGTGGTCACATTGACTGTGTTGATTTCGAATAAGGGGGTTAAAGGTGGTGGAGGGACCATAGTCTTGTGTGGAGGTCCCAGTTTAGGTGATGATGTTTGTGAGGCATGGGATGGTGTTGGTGGTTTGTTTAAAAGGTCAAGAGGGTCACTAATGAGAAGGGTATCCTTCTCTTAGTGTTGACGAGTGACAACTTTAAGAGTGCAGCAATGCTTAGTGTCATGTCCACGTGTGCGATGATAGTGACAAAATTTAGTGTTGTCGAACCAAGATGGTCTTGATCTGAGAGTTGACGAGTGTGAAGATGAGGATGTTTGGGAGGCATGGGACGATGTTGAAGGTTTTTTGATAATATGGTCAAGAAGAAGGGTGTCTTTCTCTAAATATTGGTGAATGACAACCTTGAGGGCACAACAATGCTCAGTGTCATGCCCAGGTGTACGATGATATGCACAAATTTGAGTGTTGTCAAACCAGGGTGGTTTTGGTTCGAAAGGTTGATATGGCTTAATAGGTAGAAGGGTTATGCTAGAAGACTGTAACAATTATTATAACAGTAAAGCATAAGAACCTGCTAATGGGTCTATGTGTTTTGTTGCAGTAGGAGTTGATGACTTTTGTTTTGGAGTTGTAGGAGGTGTTGGTCATACCATCTTTTTGTTTGATGATGTAGCCACACATGTAGATGGCACTTTTATGGTGAGAGGCATTGGATGTTTTGGAGGAAATATATGTCTGATGGGTAAAGGAGATAATGGAGGCGATTTGCCTCTGTGAGGTATGGGAGTAGGAAGCACCCCTATTAAGGTGGATGGATGTCGGCCCAAAATTGAAGGTAATGATGAAGGTGGGGGAGGAATTATTCGGTGTGGTTTAGTAGCCTTCTTTGGTTTGGTTTGGGGGCCACTATTGTGTGGGGCAAGGTTAGATATGGGGTGAACACTAAGAGATTTAATCTCTTTTGGCATGATGGATGCCTGTGTGGGTTTAGGCTCTGATGTGGATGGAGGTGAGTGAGATGTAGGGATCTCAGGCAAAAGGCAAGAGGAAATCATGACTTGGTCTTCCTTGGTCAAAGTGGGTGAAGAGACGGGTTCTTCTCTTGGTGGAGAAAAAATTGGAGAATGTGGCTCCTCAAGAGGATAGAGGGTTGGGATGATTGCGCCTTCTACTTGTGGTTGAGGAGTAGGTAAGGTAGGGTCCTCTATTGGTAGTAGGAAGGATGAAGGTGGGGTTAATGGCATTGGTATGGTCAAGGCATCTTCTAATATAAGAGAGGTCATTAGAGAAATAATAGGAGAAGAAGGCTCTTCTACCTGTGAAGGAGGTTGGTTAGGGACAAGAGGAGAGATAGTGTTGACCGTGCGTATATTATGCTCTTAGGAGCTATCGGCCATGGTTTAGACATTATTTTGATTAGGAGGATGGTTTGGAAAAGGTTGTCTAAAGATGTCGATGTTTTGATTAGGTGAGGCATTCGAGTTGTCCAAGACAAGATCCCCCTTGTCTATCATGTCTTGGATAATGTTCTTAAAGGTTCGGCAGTTGTTTATGTCATGGCCTTGGACACGGTGATAGTGACAGAAGTCATTCTCCCTATACCATGTAGGGAGGGCTTTTGAGGAGTTGAATTGAGGTGGTTGGATTGGAGGGAGATTGAGGACCCCCTGCTTGATGAGTTTTTCCAACACAGAAGTGTATGACTCTCTAATTGGAGTGTATTGACATTGTATGTAGCGTTGTTGGAATTGTTTTGTGATGCTTTGAGATGTTGAAGGTTGAGATTGTTTGGTTGTTGTTGAAGATGGTGATCTAAAGACCACAGTGTTGCCCACTCTTTTGGACTTGGAATCAGTAGAAGAAGAAGGTCTGGAAGAATAAGGGTCATCGGCTCTTGCATTGGTATTACGCAATTTGAACTTATCCTCTTTAATAGCGCAGAGTTCAAGCTTTCGGGCCATGGTGAAAGCTTCATTAAATGTGTAGAATGTTTGAACCTACAAGGTGGATGAGATGTGCTTGGCACATGCTCGTGAAAAAATCTCACTGAGCTCAGGTTGAGGCAAAGAGAAGGAGAGTTGGTTGATTAAGCCTCTCCAATGGGTGACAAAATTGACTATTGATTCGTCGTCAAACTGTTTGATAGAGTAGAGGTCTATAATGGAGACCTTATTGGTTATATTGATCAAAAAGTGGTTAAGAAATAATTGGGCCAGAGAACAGAGTGGGCTCTCCCCTTGGTAGTGAAGTCCAAGTGGGATTGCCGAAAAGGGTAAGGTATCTGCTAGGTGATGAAATCCTAGTCAGGCCTTGTCTCAAGTGTGTTAAGATGTTTGATTTGTGATTGTAGAGGCATGGGATGGTGTTGAAGATTTGTTGATAATATGGTCAAGAAGAATGGTGTCTTTCTCTAAATATTGGTGAATGACAACCTTGAGGGTAGAACAATGCTTTGTGTCATGCCCAGGTGTGCGATGATACGCACAAATTTGAGTGTCGTTGAACCAGGGTGGTTTTGGTCTGAAAGGTTGATATGGCTTAATAGGTGGAAGGGTTATGCTAGAAGACTGCAATAATTGTCGTAACAGTAAAGCATAAGAACTTGCTAATGGGTCTGCACATTTTATTGCAATAAGAGTTGATAACTTTTGTTTTGGAGTTGTAGGAGGCATTGGTCGTACCATCTTTTTGTTTGGCAGTGTAGCCAGACATGTAGATGGCACTTTTATGGTGAGAGGTGTTAGATGTTTTGGAAGAAATATATGTTTGATGGGTAAAGGGGATAATGGAGGCAATTTGCCTTTGTGAGGTATGGGAGTAGGAAGCACTCCTATTAAGGTGGATGGATGTGGGCCCAAAATAGAGGGCAATGATGAAGGTGGGGGAGGAATTCTCCGGTGTGGTTTAGTAGCCTTCTTTAGTTTGGTTTGAGGGCCACCATTGTGTGAGGTGAGGTTCAAATCTACCTTCACTTGTAGGTGAGTGAGGTTAGATATAGGCCGGATGTCGAGAGATTTAGTCTCTTTTGGCATGGTGGATGCCTACTCAGGTTTGGGTTTAGATGTGGATGGAGGTGAGTGAGATGTAGTGATCTTAGGCAAAAGGCAAGAGAAAATTGTCACTAGGTCTTCCTTGGTTGAAGTGGGTGAAGAGATAGGTTCTTCTCTTGGTGGAGAAGGAATCAGAGAATGTGGCTCCTCAAGAGGGTAGAGGGCAGGGATGATTATGCCTTTTACTTGTGGTTGAGGAGTAGGAAGGGTAGGGTCCTCCATTGGTAGTAGGAAGGATGAAGGTAGGGCTAATGGCATTGGTATGGTCGAAGCATCCTCCAATATAAGAGAGGTCGATGGAGAACTAACAAGAGAAGAAGGCTCTTCTACCTGTGAAAGATGAATGGGAGAAGAAGATTTTTCCACCTGTGAAGGACTAATAGGTTGACTAACCTCTTCGAACTGTGAGAGATGTTGGTCAAGGACAAGAGGAGAGACAGTGTTGACTGTGCGTATATTATGCTCGTGGGAGCTATCAGCCACGGTCTAGACATTGTTTTGATTAGGAGGATGGTTAGGAAAGGGTTGTTTGAAGATGTCCATGTTTTTATTGGGTGGTGCATTTGAGTTATCCAAAATAAGATCCTGCTTGTCTATCATGTCTTGGACAATGTTCTTGAAGATTCGATAGTTGTTTATGTCATGGCTATTGACATGATGATAATGACAAAAGTCATTTTCCCTATACCAGGCAGGGATAGGGTCAAATTGAGGTGGTCAGATTTGAGGGAGATTGAGGACCCCCTATTTGATGAGTTTTTCCAACACAGAAGCATATGATTCTCCAATTAGAGTGTATTGACGCTGTATATACCATTGTTGGAATTGTTTTGTGATGCTTTGTGATGTTGAAGGTTGAGGTTGGTCAGTTGTTATTGAAGATGGTGATCTAACGACCATGGTGTTTGCCACTCCTTTGGACTTGGAGTGGGAAGAAGAAGGTCTGGAAGAAGAATGGTCATCAGTTTTTGCATTGGTATTACGCAATTTGACCTTGTCTTCTTCGATCGTGTGAAGTTCAAGCTTTCAGGCCATGGTGAAAGCTTTGTCAAAAGTGCAAAATGTTTGAACTCGTAAGGTGGATGAGATGTGCTTGGCACATGCTCATGAAAAGAGCTCAATGAGCTCAGGTTGAGGTAAAGGGAAGGAGAGTTGGTTGATTAAGCCTCTTCAACGGGCGACAAAATCAACTATTAATTCATCGTCAAATTGCCTGATAGAGTATAGGTCCGTGATAGAGACCTTTTTGGTGATATTGATCAAAAAGTGGTCAAGGAATAATTGGGCGAGTTGAGTGAAAGAGAAAAGAGAGTGACTAGTGAGAGAGCTGTACCAATCGAGGGAAGGGCCAAAAAGTGACATAGAAAATGTGCGTAGTAGTAATGCATCATCATGGGCTATAAGATAACAAGCATGTCTGAATGCTCATAGATGTTGTTGTGGGTCTTCCTTACTCTAGAAGTGAGTAAACTTAGGAAGTTCCCAATGACTGTGATACGATCAGATTGGGATGGAGGGATGGATGGGTTCTTTGCAAATTTGGTCATATGAAAGGACCTTACTTGAACCAGAAATGGAATACTCAAGATTAGACATTTTTTCTATCAACATTTTGATGAGATCTGCTAAGGATTTGGAGGTGGGGTGCCCCCTAGATTATAAGGTGCTTGGAAGGTGCGTATGACATAGTCAGTTGCGCTTGTATGGGCACAATGTATTGATAACTAGCCATTGGGACAGAAGTGGAAGCCCATGTGGTTGGGTCATGAAGGTAGAAGGCACAAATTGAATAGGGGCCATCACAGGTGGTTGAGGGGTGGAAACACTTGTTGAAGGATAGGTGGTCACCCTAGTGTTGATGGGTGTAAGAGTAGGCGGGATGGAGACAACTAGATTTTGGAAAGGGGTAGAGTTTTGTTGAATAGTCTACGGTTGAGGGGGGGCGAAACCCTGATGGAAGTGGGCCCAAAGATAGAAGGAGAAGCCACACTTTGAAGATAGGTCATGGTCAGGTTGATGGTCGAAGCAAAGGCTAGAGTGGTCATGGGTTGGGTAGCGAATGCTATCGATATCATTGCCACTTCAATTAAGGAGGTTGGCATCCCATAAATTGGGTTGCCTAAGGAGTCTCACATTCAAATTCTTGCAAGATAATGCTAAAGGGCCTTGACATTGAGGTTAAGGAACATTTCAAAGTTTTGGTCCCCTTCGGGGATAATGGATGGTTGGGTCGGGGTTGGTCGGGTAGGAGTTCATTTAGTCTCTGAATGATACTCCATTAGAGGACTAAATATAGGAGGCAAAGGTGGAAGGGGTTGTTGCCTCGCATGGTCAACAAGAGTCTTGGTTTGATTACATGTCAAAACCATTCAAGGCAAGATAATACAGCCTTACTAGCTCAAATAACCAGATAAGAATAGAAAATAAGATGAAGGCAAGCAGACCCTAAATGTTAAATTCTTAAGAATAAGTTTTTAGAGTCTTGGTGGCTTATGCCTTAGAGTGTGTTTGGGAAGTTGGCTTTTAGAATGGGTCCTAGAAGAAGTAGTCTAAAGCTAGTTTCAGGTTAGTTTTGGTGCTCAAGATCTGTGTTAGGTTCCGTACGTGGCCTGGTGCTAAGGAGCAAGCTCCCCTCACTTCATGAGCCCAGAGATAAGCTGGGGCCGCTTAGCTAGTATATACTTCCCCTAGAGATTATACTCTGCCAGAGAATAGAGTGGGCTCTCCCCTTGGTAGTGAAGTCCAAGTGGGATTGTCGGGAAGGGTAAGGTATCCACTAGGTGATGAAATCCTAGTCAGGCCTTGTCTCAGGTGTGTTAAGATGTTTGATTTGTGATAGTGGTCTGGTTGTGTAACATAAGTGTGCTACGATTAATTCATAATGTGGTTTTAATTACTAGATGTGTGGACTAAATATGCATTCAAACAGAAATGAGATGCAATAGATTTTAAGCCCAAATTGAAATGTGTGTTCGGATGTAGACAAGTAGAGAAAAGGTTGAAAAGTATGAGTTTACTAGTCTAAGATGCAGGAAAGAAAGAAAAAGAAGGATTCTTTTTGACTTTACTGATAATGTCTTTTGGAAGAGCTAGAAGAAAGAGATGTAAGAAGAGATCTAATGCACCTATATGAATGCTTGCTTTTAGAAGAAAATGTATGAACCCAAAGAGAATTCCTAGGGTCCCACTAGGCATGCCAGAATGTTTTTAACTATTTTTCGCTTTTCTCACATTCAAAAGGAATAAGAAACTAGAGATAATGGTCTAGGGTTAGATGATACCTGTATGAATTTTTGCGCACCGAATTCAAATGATTGAAGGGACTCCTCTTTGGCTATGGAGGATGACACATGTAGAAGAAAGAGACTTAAACAAAGAAGGTGTTAGATAGATAGATGGTGGGCTGCCAAGCAAAAGCTTGATCCCAGAAGTGCAAAGACTTCCTTGAGGGATGACAGTCCACTAGTTGATAAAAAGAATGTCTGATAAAAGAAAGAAATGGTGAAAGACTAAACAAAAGAAATAAAGATAAAGCTTACCTGTATTCTATTGTCAGTCTTCCACAGTCACCGATGTCGGTTAGTCTGTCAGCGTCAATTGGTCAAGGTCGCTGATGTCGATTAGTCTGCTGACATTGGTAGGAGAAGTGGCCAATGGGGTTCAAGGCAATGGTCTTGAACAGGGTCTGGATGGGTTATGGGTCGATAGAATGGTCTACAAAATGGTCTGAAAGTCTATTTGGATGGTCTAAGAGTCTTTTTAGAGGTCTATACAGGGCTGTAGGGCAGAGAGTATGGTCTGAAAAGGGGACCAGATAGAGGATAGGGTGACAGGGAGATAAGGATGAGAGAAGGATTTTCAGCCTCTCCGGGAAGAGCAGGTTGGGTCTAGGCTGGTGATATTACTTAGAAGCAGTAACTAGAAAACTAATTACTAACATAGTCTAAATAATTGAAATGAAAACACAGAAGAAATACTTAGCTGTGGCTTGCTGAAGAAAGAGTGTAGAGGATTTGTTGCTGATGCCGTTGATGTACCGATAATGTCTTTTACCCAAAGTCTGGAGCTAATTCTGTAGAGTGCCTATAGCCTATGATGGTTGGTGTGCCTCTAGGAGAGAGGGAGAGAGAGAGGTCAAATTTTGGATGCAAAGGAATTCATGTTCATTGGGGAAGATTAGAAGATTGGAAGATTGGCCGATTGTTGAAGATCCTACATTCGGGGTGCTAAACGTAGTTTTAAGGAAATCGACATTGGTGAAGCCACTAACGTCAGCTAACTATTGACCGACGTTGGTGGCCAAGGAATAGGAAAAAGGGCAAAAGCAATGTCTAATCTTGAGGCTTCTATTTTTGGTTCAAGCAATGTCCTTTCATATGACCAAATTTGCAACAAACCCATCCATCTCTCTGTCCCAATCTGATCGTATCCCAGTCAGTGGGAACTTTCTAAGTTTACTCACTTCTAGAGTAAGGAAGACCCACAACAACATCTACGAGCATTCAGACATGCTTGTTATCTTATACCCCATGATGATGCATTGTTACTACACACATTCCCCATGTCGCTTTCTGGCCTTGCCCTTAATTGGTATAGCTCCCTTACCAGTCATTCTATCTTTTCTTTCATGCAACTCACCCAATTATTCCTTGACCACTTTTTGATCAATATAACCAACAAGGTCTCCATTATAGACCTTTAATCTATCAAATAGTTTGACGATGAATCAATAGTTGATTTTGTCGCCTATTGGAGAGGCTTAATCAACCAACTCTCCTTCTCTTTGCCTCAACCTAAGCTCATCAAGCTCTTTTCACGAGCATGTGCCAAGCACATCTCATCCACCTTCTGGGTTCAAACATTTTGCACTTTTGACAAAGCTTTCACCATGGCCTGAAAGCTTGAACACTGCGCTATTGAAGAGGATAAGGTCAAATTGCGTAATACCAATGCAAGAGCCGATGACCCTTCTTCCAGACCTTCTTCTTCTACCAATTCCAAGTCCAAAGGAGTGGCCAACACTATGGTCGTTAGATCACCATCTTCAACAACAACCGACCAATCTCAACCTTCAACATTTCAAAGCATCACAAAACAATTCCAACAACGCTACATACAGCGTCAATACACTCCAGTTGGAGAGTCATACTCTTCCGTGTTGGAAAAACTTGTCAAGAAGGGTGTCCTCAATCTCCCTCCAATCTGACCACCTCAATTCAAATCCTCAAAAGCCCTCCCTACATGGTATAGGGAGAATGACTTCTGTGACTATCACC
Organism: Torreya grandis; assembly: GCA_037957365.1. NCBI lineage: Eukaryota > Viridiplantae > Streptophyta > Pinopsida > Cupressales > Taxaceae > Torreya > Torreya grandis. Next base: position 2,987,505 of record JARHVA010001026.1, read on the forward strand.
GTGTCCAAGGCCATGACATAAACAACTACCAAACCTTCAAGAACATTCTCCAAGACATGATAGACAAGGGGGATCTTATTTTGGACAACCCAGATGCCCCGCCTAATCAAAACATTGACATCTTTAGAAAACCTTTTCAAAACCATCCTTCTAATCAAAACAATGTCCAGACCATGGCCGATAGCTCCCAAGAGCATAATATACACACGGTCAATAGTGTCTCTCCTCTTGTCCCTGACCAACCTCCTTCACAGGTAAAAGAGCCTTCTTCTTCTATTAGTTCTCCAATGACCTCTCTTATATTGGAGGATGCCTTGACCATACCAATGCCATTAACCCCACCTTCATCCTTCCTACTACCAATAGAGGACCCTACCTTGCCTACTCCTCAACCACAAGTAGAAGGCACAATCATCCCGACCCTCTATCCTCTTGAGGAGCCACATTCTCCAATTTCTTCTCCACCAAGAGAAGAACTTGTCTCTTCACCCACTTTGACCAAGGAAGACCCAGTCACAGTTTCCTCTTGCCTTTTGCCTGAGATCCCTACATCTCACTCACCTCCATCCACATCAGAGCCCAAATCCGCACATCCATCCATCATGCCAAAAGAGATTAAATCTCTCGGTGTTCGCCCCATATCTAACCTCGCCCCACACAATAGTGGTCCTCAAACCAAACCAAATAAGGCTACTAAACCACACTGGAGAATTCCTCCCCCACCTTCATCATTACCTTCAATTTTGGGCCCACATCCATCCACCTTAATAGGGGTGCTTCCTACTCCCATACTTCACAGAGGCAAATTGCCTCCATTATCTCCTTTACCTATCAGACATATATTTCCTCCAAAACATCCAACACCTCTCACCACAAAAGTTCCATCTACACGTGTGGCTACATCACCAAATAAAAAGATGGTACGACCAACGCCTCCTACAACTCCAAAATAATAGTCATCAACTGCTACTGTAACAAAACATGCAAACCCATTAGCGGGTTCTTATGCTTTGCTGTTACAACAATTATTGCAGTCTTCTAGCATAACCCTTCCACCTATTAAGCCATATCAATCTTTTGGACCAAAACCACCTTGGTTCGACAACACTAAATTTTGTCACTATCATCACACACGCGGACATGACACTGAGCGTTGTTAGGCTCTTAAAGCTATCAGTCATCAACATGAGAAAAGGATACCCTTCTCATCAGTGACCCTCTTGACCTTTTCAACAAACCACCAACACCATCCCATGCCTCACAAACATCATCACCTAAATCGGGATCTCCACACAAGACTATGGTCCCTCCATCGCCTTTAACCCCCTTATTCGAAATCAACAGAGTCAATGTGACCACCAGCCCACTGACCCAAAAAGATAAAGGGAAAAGACATGTTTCTATCCCTTGGACATATCCATCCATCAAGCATTCACCACAACCAAAACCCAAGATTACTGTCTTGGGCACATCTCGACCAACATCTTCGAAGACAATCCTTAACTCTGTGGTGAAACAACTTCACCACATGACCCCTGTGAAGATATCTTTGCATGATCTCATTAAAAGCTTTCCACATCATCATCACACCTTGATCAAAGCCTTGCAATCAATGGAGGTCCAACCTGATGACCCCCAAACAATGGCCACTTTAATCAAATCATTACCAACCATTGCCTCCATCACCATCGGGGATTCTAAAATTCTTGCCTCCAACTTGGGATATCAGGATCTCGCCCTCTCAAACTAAATCTCTCTAACATTCTCCCTAGCAACTGGGGGAATTCAACCTTATACTGACTATCGTGACATCAACCAAACCTTGACCAAGCATCAACCAGTCTTGACCAATCATCAACCAATCATTGACCAAACCTCGACCAAGCCTCGATCGACCTCAACCAAACATTGACCAAATATCAACTGACCAAGCCTCGACCAAACATCAACAAAACCTTTTAATCATGACCTCAACCATGACCTTGACCAAACATCAATCAATCATTGACCAAGCATCAACCGACCTCAACCAAGCATCAACCAACACGTGACCAATATGGAAAGAAGTAAACAAGGCAAGTTTGCTCCAAATTGGCTCAGACCTTACATTATGATGCACAAGCATGGACCAGGGACTTATCAGAACCTGAGCCCCTTTATGCCTTGCATCTGCAACCATTCTACTGTCAGTCGAGTACATGTTCACTTGACATTTAACTTGAGCTCATCCCTTGAGCAATCCCCATCCTCTTAATCCTCATTCCTTTCAGCCCTATTCCCCTAAACAAATCCTATGTAACCCTTTTATAAAGTATGGATGCTTTGTCCTAATAAAAGGAAGCCCTTACACTTCTATAGTCTTGTCCATGACTCAAAATTCTATCAAAAATAAATGGGAATGTCAAAATATCAAAAGGTCATAAAACTCTAAATGTAGACTGCTCCCTCAAAGGATAGCTACATAATTGCTGTATTTACTAGACTGCTCCCTTGAAGGATAGCTAGGCCAAGTCATATCAAAATGTATAAAGCAAAAATATAGACCACTCCCTCGAAGGATGGCTATGCCTAAGATCTTGCTACAAACAACACTCTCTTAGAAGCTTCTCGCATCGTTTAGCTTCACAAATGACCACAAAACAAAATGACATCCCCATATAGACTTCCCGCATCGATCAGTCTACCAAGAAAAAAAAAAAAAAGGTCATGGACTTGACTTGTAGTCATCTTAGGATCTCCTATAAAAAGGGGCAAAGTTATCCCTACTCAAAAAGGTTACCCTATCCTCACATATCACATCACCTACTCAAGGGACTTTGAGCTCATTTTAATGTCAAAATGATTCGAGTACTTCTCTAACACACTCAATGGTCAACAACGTAATGCATGAATGGGGCTTTTATTTCTAAAACCCCCTACCTATGCTATCATTATGGTCCTTGACAATGAAAGAGCAATGCGCCTTTCACTTCTTATACATCTTGGTCACAAACAATACAACCAAATCATTTGCCAACCAAACCAAATCAAACCAAACATTTTCAGACCAATAACATCATCATAGTCCATTTCACATAGTTTATATGGAAAATAATACACATGGAAACTATCGACCACATAATTTATGTTAAGCATACACCATTACTTGCTGAAGCATAAATAATCTCAATTCATTTTTAGCATAGCCATTACCAATATGGAAAATTGCTAGGGATGAAAGACCCCTCAACCAATGTTACAGAATACACCATCACACAATATGGAAAAGGCTGTAACATCATCTTATCCTCATCATTTCAACACATGACCAAACCAACCTATCAACCACTTTGACATCCTATTCGAACTACATTGGTCTGAGGCCCTAAGACCGGGGCTATCTAAGCAACACTCAGATGACATGATGTCTCTTGGGGTTAGCTCGACCACCTCCATTTGTTCATCTATCTGATGGACAAACCATCTTACCTTTGACCACGACTTAACCTCATCCAAGACCAATCCATAACTTTGACCCTTCCTCCCTTATAGGGAGAACTACATTGGCCTGAGGCCCTTCACACAAGGGCTATGTAGGCAACACTCAGATGACACGACATATTCTAAGGTTAGTTTGGCCACATTCCTTCGTCTATCCATTCATTTGACCAATTATCTATCTCAACCCAACTCGACTAATAACCTTGGAGATCGTAACTATCTCCTCCAACCTTGACCATTTTTGAGACAACTTTGCCTTAGTTGTTTCAATTAGATGTATGCTACCTCATGAATGGTTAGCAAAATTATCCACATCACATTTTGACCCTCACAAGTATTGGATCATGAGCAAGTTGATCCCCACTACTTGTGACATTTTCGTGTTTCCAAGAGCACTTCCTGAGCTTGGGATACTTAGAATATGATGACCATTGGAGCTACAGCTTGGATTGAATAACCCAATTAGCTACGACTAAATGTTGGGGCCCAGTTATCTCAATTTTGGCACTCCTCAACCCTTGACTTGCGATAATTTGACCTAACCATTGCGTGAAGTGGCATATGCACAATCACAAATTTTGCAGCGTTCACACTCAACCTTCATCCTATCCATCCATCTCTCTATCAAATCGGCACCCAATTTTAGGTTCCCTTCCCTTGACTCCCACTTTGAGGGGGAATACCTCATCCCATAATCAGGGCAATCAACTCTTATTTTTGTCTTGTAGTTCATCAAAACAACCAACAGGACAAAAAAGACCTCATCCCATACCTGGGGCAACTCACTCCTATTTTTGTCTTACAAATCATCAAGAACAACCAACAAGACAAAAAGGGGCAAATGTAGACACCAAAATCGTGTCTACTCCTTGGTCGACTCTTTCTTGGACCCTTTCCACTTCACCATGCCTAACCTATGTTTTATTAATTTAAAATATCTATTTTAAATTAATAATTATACCCTTGCCACATCTCCATTGACACCTCACCTCTCATTAGATGCCTCTCCTTGGATGCCTTCCACACCCCATGCCAAATCTTAAATGCTTAAACCCCATTTCAACCCTTCCCTTATCCTCTCGTGTTCATTTAACCCACCTTCGACCGTTTTCCCATGACCAGCTGACCTCGATAAAAGGAAGAATAGGCAAAAGGCTATTTTTAGCCCTTTTTCCTATTCCTTGGCCGCCGACGTCAGTCAATAGTCAGCCGAAATTTGCGGCTTCACTGACGTTAGTTTCCTTAAAACTACGTTTAGCACCCCAAATGCAGGATCTTCAATAATCGGCCAATCTTCCAATCTTCTGATCTTCCCCCGTGAACATGAATTCCTTTGCATCCAGAATCTAACCTCTCTCTCTCCCTCTCTCCCAGAGGCACACCAAGCATCACAGGCTACAGGCACTCTATAGAGTTAGCTCTAAATTTTGGGTTAAAGACATTGCAGGTACATCAGCGACATCAGTAATAAATCCTCTACAATCTTTCTTCAGCAAGCCACATCTAAGTATTTCTTCTATGTTTTCATTTCAATTATTTAGACTACGTTAGTAATTAGTTTTCTAGTTACTGCTTCTAAGTAATATCACCAGCCCAGACCCAACCTGCTCTTCTCAGAGAGGCTAAACAACCTTCTCTCATCCTTATCTCCCTATCACCCTGTCCTCTATCTAGTCCCCTTTTCAGACCATACTCTCTGCCCTGCAGCCCTGTACAGACCTCCAAAAAGACTCTCAAAACATCTAAATAGAATCTTAGACCATTCTACAGACCATGAACTCATCTAGACCCTATCCAAGAGCATTGCCCTGACCGACATCAGCCACTTCCTCTATCGACATCGGCAGACTAATCGACGTCAACGACCTTGACCAACCAACGCTGACAGACTAACCAACATCGATGACTGTGGAAGACCGATAGCAGCATACAGGTAAGCTTTATCTTTATTTTTTTTGTTTAGTCTTTAACCATTTTTTTCTTTTATTAGACATTCTTTTTATCAACTAGTGGACTGTCATCCCTCAAGGAAGTCTTTGCACTTTTGGGATCAAGCTTTTGCTTGGCAACCCACCATCTATCTATCTAATGCCTTCTTTGTTTAAGTCTCTTTCTTCTACAAGTGTCATCCTCCACAGCCAAAGAGGAGTCCCTTTAATTGTCTAGATTCAGTGCGCAAAACTTCATATGGGTATCATCTAACCCTAGACCATTATCTCTAGTTTCTTAATCCTTTTGAATGTGAAAGTGAAAACCTGATAGAAACATTCTTGGAACACCTCATACCATAATTGGGGCATCTTACTCCTATTTTTGTCTTGCAGTTCATCAAGAACAACCAACAAGACAAAAGGGGCAAATGTAGACACCGAAATCGTGTCTACTCCCTGGTCATTCTCCCTCTTGGTCCCTTTCAAACTTAACCATGCCTAACCTATGTCTTATTAATGTAAAATAATTATCTATTTTAAACTAATAATTCCCTCTCTCTCTCACCCATCACACCTCACCTCTCCTCGGATACCTCTCCTTGGATGTCGTCATAACCCCATGCCAAGTCTTAAATGCCTTAAGACCCCATTTCAACCCTTCCACTCATTTCCCACGCCTATTAAACCACCTTCGACTATGTTTTACCATTACCAGTTGACCTTCGCAAATGGAAAATGGACAAAAGTCTATTTTTAGCCTTTTTACCTGCCTTTTAGCCGCCAACGTCGATCAACTATCGACCGATGTTGGTGGTATTAACGGCATCAGTTGCCTTCAAAACTATGTTCTATATTCAGAATGTGGATCCTTCAATCATTTCAATCAGCCAACCTTCAAATCTTCTGACCTCTCTCATTCCCTCTCTCCCAAATGCACAACAAGCATCACAGGGTACAGGTACTCTGCATTAGTCACTCCACGCTGTAGGTAGTCTTCTACATCAGCAACATTAACAACAGGTCTCCTACACTTCTTCTTCAACATGCAAGAGGTAAGTATTCTTCTTTTGTTTCATCTCAGTATTTCAGAATGCTTTGATAATCAGTCCCCATTTGTTACTTTTAAGTGTTATGAACCAGACTCGGCTATCAACCAAACCAGACTTGACTTCTTCCTAGAAAGGTTGATAGGCCTTCCCCACATCCTTATCCCTTTTTCAACCACACTCTCTACCCTACAAACCTAGCACAAACCCTACACAGACTCTCAGACTACCACAGACCATTCTGTAGACCATTCTATCGACCCAGAACCTGTCCAGACCCTGTCTAGGACCATTGCCCTGACCGACATCAGCCACTTCCCCTACCAATGTCGGCACACTAATCGACATCGATGACCTTGACCAACTGACACCAGTAGACTAACCGATGTTAGTGACTATGGAAGACCGACAACAGAATACAGGTAAGCTTTATCTTTATTTCTTTTGTTTAGTCTTTCACCATTTCTTTCTTTTATGAGACTTTTTTTTATCAACTAGTGGACTGTCATCCCTCAAGGAAGTCTTTGCACTTCTAGGATCAAGCTTTTGCTTGGTATCCCACCATCTATCTATCTAATGCCTTCTTTGTTTAAGTCTCTTTCTTCTACAAGTGTCATCCTCCACAGCCAAAGAGGAGTCCCTTCAATCGTCTAGATTCAGTGCGCAAAACCTCATACGGGTATCATCTAACCCTAGACCATTATCTCTAGTTTCTCATTCCTTTTGAATGTGAAAGCAAAAACTTGATAAAAACACACAGTCAAAGATAAACCTAGAGAAACACAAAATCAAGCTACACATATGATTGATACAATCTATGATCAGCTATTACCTAAAGAAGTTCCAGATAAATCTTTAGTCTTGGATATCCTCATAGGAGATGATTTTGACATAAGTCAATCCAGAACTATTAAAACAACTCCCAAAACTTTTATAGAGCTCCTTGATCTCATTACATGGGATCGTTCATGTGAACCATCCCCTTTTCACACTAAAACTCCTAAAGTGGAAAATGAAACTACTCCTCAAGATGTCATAGATAAACATCTTAATACTTCTAGAGTTGAACATTTCACCCCTTTGATCCGTAGTGAACCTCTTCATGGTATATACTTAAATCACAATATAACAAGATCTTATCATTTTGACCAAAACTAAGACCCTTCAAAACCATCCTTTATTATAACACCTCCTTAACCCAAAAATACTAAGGGAAAGGGTAAATCTCCTATCATCGATATCTAGGACAATTGTTTTGGTATTCCATTAAAGAAAACCTTAGCTCATCCTTAAGTTCAAATCGATCTTTTCAAACATCAAAAGATAAAAACTTTAGTCTAAATAACCCCTATTTTTTCAACACATGAAATAATAAAGGGCCTATCCCTTTTGTATCATTTCCATAATCTATTTTAGGTCCCCATCCATCTTCTATCCCTGTCATAGGTTCTTCCATTCAAACATGTGGGAGAATGCAAAGTATCCCTCCATTATTAGCCACACCTCCATCCTATTATCCACCATCTTTTTCTAAAGGCCCATTTGAAGAAAAGGTGCCTTAAGTCATCCCTATTGTAAAAGCAAAATGTCAAAACCAAATAATTGATACTTTGCCAAAATAAATTGCATAACATATTATAAAACCACAATATGACCCTTTGAAAGGATATTATGTTGTAATATTAAAATAGTTATTGGATATATCCCTCATTATCGTACCACCTATATGGTCTATTAACTTTCACACCAAAGACCTGCTTGGTATATAAATTGGTAAATATGTGCATATCATAGAGTACCTAGCCATGATACAAAAAATTGTAAAGATCTTAAGGCTTATTAATTGATGATCTCAATGATAGTACTCCTAAGCAAAAATTTACCATCCCAAATATTCCACCCATCCATAATCCTACTAGTCCTATAAGTGACAAAGAGTTGATAGCTTCTCTAGACACTTCATTATTACACATTGATGTTGTCCATGTAACCACTTGTTCTTAAAATTAAAATACCAATAGAGCTAAGTTTCAATTATAGGAACTACCCCAGCTGAAGCCAAGGAGTCAGTATAAATCTCCATATTAAAACAACTCCACTAAAAGCCTATAAAAATGTCATTGTATGAACTAATCAAAAAATATCCACACCATCGACAAGCAATGACAAAAGCTCTCCAAGCTATTGAGGTTTGACCAGATGAGCCTTAACCATTATCAACATTTATAGGGCCCTTCAAATGGTGTCCACTATTAGTTTCACTGATTCTGAGGTCATTCCTTTATCACTTGAAGATCAAGATTCCCCACTTTTCATCATAACTCAAATAAATATAACATGAATTAAAAGAGTTATGATTGATAATGGGGCCAATATCAATACTATTTCTACACATTATTTCTAATAATTACAACTAACAAAAACCATTATTTCCCAATCCTCAACAATTCTCCATGCATTTAATGACATAATAGCACCCATAGTAGGAATGCTCATCCTTCCCATTTGCATAGGTTCACTCACCCTCTATGAACTATTTTATGTAATAAAGGGAACTTTCCAATATAATATTTTATTAGGACATTCATGGATTCATGCAATATGATGTGTCCCCTCCACAGTCCATCGATGCCTTAAGTATGAACATAAAGGCCATGTACACATCATCCCTACCTATCCTCATCCCTTCAAATCATGTAACTTCACTTTTTGACCAAGCAATGTCATAATACCCTCATCTAAAATAAACCCATCTTCATATTCTAATCAATCCTCGACTAACACAACTATTCCTACTTCAAAACTACTAGCTCAAGAGTCCATTGATTCCATGATGCAACATATTTCAATAGGGTAATACCATTTATTACACCTTAACAAGTTACCCACTCCTAGAGAATATGGTCATCCTAACAAATAACCCATGTATTCACCTAGCCTAGGTGAGCTCATCCCATTTGGGCCACCTTTATTATGTACTCACTTAATAAATGGTGGGATTGATCAAACTATCCTAGGACTTGATAATTGCACTTGTGCTAAACCCTTCACATCTAATTTTGTTAGATACCCAACCAAAGAACTCTATCACCGCCTTTGTTAGGAATTATGGAAGCACACAATTGATTACCAAACAACTTAACATGCAGAAATTAACCAAAATCACAAGTAACTATAATTTATAAATAACACAGAATATGAGAGACAATACACAACTTGTATTAATACTCATCCAAAAAAGAATACAATAAAGAAGATGCCACTTCTTCTCCACCACCTCTCAGAGGCTTCCCACACCTCAAGTGAATAGTAATTCTCTCCTCAAAGCTCTCTCTTTTACAGTCCCAACACACAACTCAAATACAGAGTTGGTGTTCACCTCCAACTAGTCAGTATCCACTACTGCCAGTACTCCAGTGCTCCAAGCACTCCACAAGTGCTCCACGCACTCCACAAGTACACAATCATACTTCAAGTAGATCTCCCCTAAACTACAACAACATATAACCCAATCTGATCTTACTTATGGAAGGAACTGCCTTGCCTTCCTCTTTGCTCTCGAATGAGTACACACAGTACTCCAAGTAGATCCTGCCTGATCCTGCTCCCTATTGTGTTTCTGTCTTCCCTGATCTTGCACACCTACAAACTTGGATCATGCACACACATACACCTGCAGATCAATGATCTTACTTACCCATGTAGATCTCTAAAAATAGCCATGCACACCTGCTAACCAAGATCCTACACACTTGAAGAATCCTTCTGATTCTCCAAAACCAGCACCCACACTTGGCACTACTGTGGAATTAGGAGGAACACCCTTACTCACCTAACACATAGAAGGAGCTAAATTTGCTCAACTCAAACTAGAACACTTTACAATACAGCCCATGAGTCTCTTAAATAAATCTCATCTAAACACTAATTAGACATCCAATTACAATAATTAGATCCATAGCTTCTAGTCTAAATTTGGCTCTTGACATGCAAAGACTTGGTTTGTTAACTAACTGCCCATAAAACTTGTAGTTCTAAACCGCACAGGCAACCGACATTGGTCCCTATCTGCTTGGAGGTGACCAACACTAGCCAACTTCTGACTGATGTCAGTTGCTATCCCTATCTAATTTTATCAACATCGGTTGGCCTGACTAACGATAGTGTCTGTGACACTCCAACAACCTTCTCTGCAACCTCCTCCTCTATTTACATCAGTGAAGCTTTTAGCTCCACAACCTAACAATCTCCCACTTAGAGATAAATAGCTGCACTGTACCTATACCTGTACCCCATCTAATCTATTTCCTAGCTTGTATCCCTCTTCAAGCTCAACCCTGAAGACCAACCACCACATAACCTGTGGTGAATCTCCTATCATCTGAGTAACCTACCACATTTGAACCTACAAACCCATGTAGTGAAGTCTTGACCTTACATAGCATGAATCCCTGCTGCTGGTCCCTCTCAAATACCTGAGAACCCACTTCCTTGAATTGGCTCCTAACTCTCTGACAGCACCCACTGCTTGGGCAAACTCAGGTCTATCCCAGACCTCATGTGATTTTAGACACTAAACTGTCCAGCCCGTAGTGTGCTCTAGTTTTGTATCTTAAACCTTGCCAACACCTGATTCACATCAGCTCCCACTGGAGAAAAAATCAACCTGTGATCTTCCATGTCTCCCATGCCAAAGAATTTTGCTACTCCAAATTCCTCATGACATGCCACTAAACTAACCTTACCTTTAGCTTAGTAAAACCCTATATGTCTGAATCTGCACCAAACTCATCCTCCACATACAACAATAGGATAATGTTGCGACCATCATCCACCTGGTAAGACAAACATAATGGTTATACTGACATTGACTAAAGCCCTGCTTTGTCATCCACCTGGTACCACCTATCAGTCTTGTCCCACTATCCTGCAGCTTCTTCAAGACCATATGACCTGGCCTTCCATATCACATGTCCATTCACTCTATTCTTCAACTAAGGTATCCATTCATATCTCAGTGCTTTCTTCTAGCTGGTAACCCTACCAAATCTCTTGTTTGGTTTTGCATCATATTCCTGCCATGCTCCCACTGTTTCTTGGATCCTTCCTACTCTACAGTTAGAAAGTAGTATAAAGAAGAGAAAAAATGAATTTGAGGCTTACTTAGCACTTCAATCCTCCATATGGGCATTTGAGACTCCTTGATAGCTTGCTATCCACCCAAAATCCATTACAGTGACTGATCTCGATCACCACACAGTCTGTATCTGACTGACATTGGTTTCCATGCACCTGTCCTGACTACCAACTCTACCGACGTCAGTGTCTCCTATTGCTGACGTCGGTCCTCCTGATCGACATCGGTCTTACCTATTGTTGACGTCAGTCCTTTTGATCGATGTCAATCTTACCCTGCCTGACATCACCAGCTTTGATCTGCACATGACCGACATCAGCACCTATCTATTCGATGCTGGTTCCTCTTGACTGACACCGGTACCTGTGTTCACTTGTGAGTGATGACTTTTTACCTGTGAGCTTCTTTGAATCAAAACCCATGTCCAAACTACCCTACTTAGAAGTATCTAGCCCCATCCATTGGTCTCTGTCCGTCATCTCCTCCAAGAACACCAAGGCTTTCCAGTTCTTAAGCTTGTCAAAGAAATTGACTTCCTCTTAAGAACATGCATCTCCTTCTTGCTCATGTGACCAAGCCTATAAAGCCACGTCTCTGCAACAAATGAAGAATCAGTAATATAACCAAGTAGATAAAGAGTACCTACTTTCTTACCACCAGCTAATTCAAGTGCATCCAGTGTGAGAGTTCTTGTGCATCTCTCATCACCCAAATTCTTTGAAGAAATTAGCCATATCTTCAATACTGGGACCTTCATGACCTTCTTCAACACCCATGTGTTGGCCGCCTACAATTTCAGCTTCACTTCCCCTTTGCCAATTCTTTGGCAAGGCTGACCAGCTCCTCTACCTGGGGCTGTATGGAAAGAGGCAACATAATCTATAAAACAAGACTCTACTTTATCCAAGAAACATACCAGAGCATCCTATGTAACAACCCCTACAACATCTGCTTCTTCAGTTCCTTCATGCTAATCTTCTACCAACCAACAATATTCTTTTCCCTACTCTTTCTTTCCATAGGACCGTAATTGACCATTCGTGCTTTTCAATTCCTCCATTCTTAGCTTACTTTCTTCTGTCATTGCTCTACTCCCACTCAATCAGAAACCCCTAAGAGTGACTTGTAATCAAACACAAAACCGCTCCCTGCAACCTTAGCTCTGATACCACTTTGTTAGATACCCAACCAAAGAACTCTATCACTACCTTTGTTAGGAATTATGGAAGCACACAATTGATTACCAAGCAACTTAACATGCAAAAATTAACTAGAATCACAAGTAACTAGAATTCAAAAATAACACAGAATATGAGAGACAATACACCACTTGTATTAATACTCATCTAGAAAAGAATACAATAAAGAAGATGCCACTTCTTCTTCACCACCTCTCAAAGGCTTCCCACACCTCAAGTGAACAATAATTCTCTCCTCAAAGCTCTCTCTCTTATGGTCCCAACACACAACTCAAATACAGAGTTGGTGTTCACCTCCAACCAGTCAGTATCCACTACTGCCAGTACTCTAGTGCTCCACGCACTCCACAAGTACACAATCATACTTCAAGTAGATCTCCCCTAAACTACAACAACCTGCAATCTAATCTGATCTTACTTATGAAAGGAACTACCTTACCTTCCTCTTTGCTCTCTAATGAGTACACACCGTACTCCAAGTAGATCCTGTCTGATCCTGCTCCCTATTGTGTTACTGTCCTCCCTAATCTTGCACACCTGCAAATAAATCTAGTTTTGCACACCTGCAAACCTAGATCATGCACACACATACACCTACAGATCAATGATCTTACTTACCCATGTAGATCTCTAAAAGTAGCCATGCACACCTGCTGACCAAGATCCTACACACTTGAAGAATCCTTTTGATTCTCCAAAACCAGTACCCACACTTGGCACTGCTGTGGAACTAAGAGGAACACCCTTGCTCACCTCACACATAGAAGGAGCTAACTTTTCTCAACTCAAATTAGAACAATTTACAATATATCCCATGAGTCTCTTAAATAGATCTCATGCAAACACTAATTAGACATCTAATTACAATAATTAAATCTGCAGCTTCTAGTCTAAATTTGGCTCTTGACATGCAAACACTTGGTTCATTAACTAACTGCCCATAAAACTTGTAGTTTTAAACTTCACAGGTGATCAATGTTGGTCCTTATCTGCCTAGAGGTGATCGACACCGGCTGACTTTTGACCAATGTCAGTTGCTATCCCTGTCTAATTCTACCAACATCAGTTGGACTGACTGACACCAGTGTCTGTGACACTCCAGCAACCTTCTCTGTAACCTCCTCCTCTGTTTGCATTAATAAAGCTTTTAGCTCCACAACCTAACAAATTTCTCATTTCTCAATAAACCCTAAATCACATAAACCTACCTTTATCTTTTTGCCTGTAAAGGCTTTGGCATGGGTAGATAAGAGTAGGGTCCCCATGACATCACATTAGGAGATTTTAGAAAACCACATGAAAAGCATGACTTAGGATTTGAAAAAGAATCTAAATCTTCTTTCGAACCCATTCCTCTACCGTTCTTGGAAGAAGAAGTGCCATCTTCATCATCTGATACCTCTTCTTCGACCAATGACATTTTATTCATCCCTCTTAAATTTTTTTAGTCAATATGATATCCATAGAACTCGTCATCTTTCACCAAAATGGAATGACCCAAACTATACCTTTAACATATCCTAACTTAATAGGACCTGATACTCCAACTATCCCTATTCTTCAATGTCAAGATGATGAGTCAATCTTTACTCATTTGGGTGTTAAAAACTCTTATTTATGTAATTCTCTTCCATTTGAAACATCTAGACTTTTAAATGAAGCCATTACTGATATTAATAATAGATCTCAGGATACCTCAAGAATTGTTAAAAATAGCAAAGCCTTAACTTCTCAAGGGTACTAGGATTTTACTACCTTTTTATTAGATCTTAGTGACGCATTTTCTTTGTCTTATAGTGATATGCCTACTATTGATCCCATAATCGTTATCCATAATATTTTCACCTTTATTAATGTTAAGCTATTAAAATAAGAGATCCACAAAATGCATCCTTATGTTACACTCTTGGTAAAAGAGGAATTGTAATGCCTTTTATCTGCTAACTTGATTGAACCCATTAATTATTCTTAATGGATGTCTAACATCATTCTAGTCACTAAGCCTATAGGGGGAATTTGTATCTATACTGTCTTTTATGATTTAAATCTTCCTATTTGAAAGATGATTTTCCTCTTCCTAACATCAACCAATTAGTTGACTTGACAACTGGCCATGAAATGTTATCCCTTATGAATGGTTTTTTGGGTTACAATCAAATACTTATTACACCAAGAGATCAACATAATACTGCATTCATTACTCCTTGAAGGACCTTCTATTATCATGTTATGATATTCAGCCTAAAGAGTACACGAACCACCTATCAGTAGGTCATGACTTATATATTTCATGACATAATCCAAAATATCATCAAAGACTATGTATATGACCTCCTTGGGAAGTCAAAATTATGTAAGGACCTCCTATCTATACTTAAGGTTTTTTGTGATCATCTACTCCAATTTCATGTGTGTCTAAATCCAAAAAAGTGCATTTTTGGTGTCTTAATGGGTAAAATCCTAGGTTTTATTATTTTTATTCATAGAATAGAAGTGGATCCTACTAAAATCAAGGCTATTTTAGAAATGCCTCCTCCATCTAACCTTAAGTAGCTACATAGTTTACAAGGCAAGCTCCAGTCTATCCATCATTTTATCTCCTAGCTCTGTAATTGGTGTCAACCTTTCCACTATTTATTAAAGAAGGATAGTCACCTTGTATGGGATATTAATTGTCAAGAAGCCTTTAATGTACTAAAAAACTATATTCTATCACCTCTAGTCCTCACCCCACCTAAGGAAAAAAACTTTTCTTCCTTTATATCTCAGCTACAGACCATGCTCTTGTTGTTATTCTTGTTAATAGAGATGAGCATCATAAAGAAAAAGCCATTTATTATATAAGTCATACACTCATATAATATGAAACACATTATCCACATGCCAAAAAACTATGCCTATCATTGGTCCTTGTAGCCTCTAAGCTTTTTCACTACCTGCTTAACCATAAGACATATGTAATTATGACTACCAACCCCCTTAAGTTCATGCATTCTAAACCTTATCAAAATCAATGAATGGCTCAATCGATTATGCTTCTAGCTAAGTTTGATCTAGAATTTTTCCATTAAAAATCTATTAAAGTTCAAATTATTATTGATCAACTGGTTGAAGCACCTCTTAGTGATAACCAACCAATCAATTGTGATTTTTTTGATGAATTTATCACTTCCACTTCCCAATTAGTCCCAGAATATCAAATGCATCTATTCTTTGATGGATTCAAATGTGAGTGTGGAAGTGGTAAAGAAATTATATTAATCCCCCCTTAAGGAATTCCTATGCCTTTATCTTTCAAATTAGACTTCAATTTCACCAGTAACATGGCTGAATATGAAGCATTGATCATAGGCCTCCAAATTGCTCTTGCATTAGGAGTTAGATTTCTTTATATCTATGGTGATTCTCAACTAGTGGTCAATCAAATTACTAGTGTATATCAATGCAAGAATGATATCCTCTAGAGATATAAGACTTTGGTCGATCAACTCTTATCTTCTTTTGAATATTATGCCATCCAAACTACTCCTATATCAACTAATAAGTTTGTTCATACTATGACATATCTTGCCTCTTTTATCCCATCCTCATCTTAGGAGTCCAAGCTATTTGTCTTTATCCATTGAGTTAACCAACCTTCTTATGCAAGAACTAATCTTCCATATATCAATAATATTGAAGAAAACCTAGAGGAGATATGGTATGCATAAATATTTACTTATTCGTCTATAGGACTATCTCCTCCCCATCTATCCAAAGGTGCTAGGTGTGTCTTCTAACATAAAGCTACCTGCTATAATATACTAGGGGGTGTTCTATATAAGCATGGTTTTGATGGTATTCTTCTTCATTGTGTTAAAAAACATGAAGCTACCTTAGCTATCCAAGAAGTACATAATGGGTCATGCAGTGGACACTTTAATGGTTGCACAATTGCTTAAAAAATCTTATGTCTAGGCTATTATTGGCCCACTTTGAATCAAGATTATTGTGCATATATTGAGAAGTGTGTAAAATTTCAATAGCATGAAAACTTATCCCATGTCATTAGTAAATCCTTGCATGTAGTAAGGTACTTCTGGTCATTCTCCCAATGGGGGCTTGATCTTATAGGGCAAATCAATCCTAAGTCCTCTTAGCATCATAATTTCATCCTTATCGATATGGAATACTTCAATAAGTGGGTAGAAGCTATGCCACTTATCTTGACCAAGGTATAAAATATTGTGGAGTTTATCCACCATCACATTATTTGTCATTTCAGAATCCCATATATAATACCCCATTTAAGAATAAGAAAGTCCAAGCACTATGTGACTCTTTTAAAATCAAATTAAGTTTTTCCTCACCTTACTATCCCCAAGCCAATGGTCAAGCCAGAGCATCTAATAAAACCCAATCAAAATCCTAACCAATGTTGTCAATGAAGCTAGGAAAGATTAGTGTCTTCACATCCCTTTCGCCTTATGGGCATATTGAACTAGTATTTGAACCCCTACAGGTGCTACTCTTTTTTCCTTAGTCTATGGTATAGAAGCTGTACTTTCTCTAGAATTTCAAATTCCCTCTCTTTGTGTCTCTCTTAAGGATATCATTTCTGATGAGGATTTTCATTAGAATCATTCATCCCAACTCAAACTCCTAGATGAGCATCATGAAACAGGCCTTGATCACCTTTGCATATATCAAGAATGACTAAAACAAGCATATAATCAACATATATAAGAATGAGAATTTAATATTGGGGACCTTGTACTTAAAAAAAATCAACATGTCACTAATATGGAATAAATTATAAGGGGTAAATTTGATCCTAATTGGCTTGGACCATATATCATAACCCATAAATATAGATCTGGAGCATATCATTTGGCCTCTCTTAAAGGTAAACTAGAATGAGAACCTTTTAATGCATTACATATGTGTCCTTTCTATAGTTAACATATCTTGGCTCATTTTTATTAGTTTATCTCAAATAATATCATATCCCTTTACCCCAAAATACCAAATAATGATATGAGAGTATGTGGTTATCTGATAGTCACTATACCCTCGACCTTGAATATGTATATCCTGACTTTATACATTACATTCTCTCATGGATAAGTTTCACCTATAATGGGAAAAACCCTAGATCCTTATTTATCTTATTTCTTAGAGGCCATTAATGTCCCTTATTTCTTAAATACCATTAATTTCCAAAGATAACACAATCATCTCATGTCTTGAATTCATGGAAACTATCCTAAGGTATATTTTATGCCAAACCTTGCATTATTATCAATGGGTTCCAAATTATCAAAATGGGATAAATAAATAGACTAATCCCTTTAAGGATAACTATAATCAAATATAATGGCAAATAATAGACTAATCCCTTAAAGGACAGTTGTGCAAAAATGTCAAAATGTAGACCACTCCCTTGAAGGATGGCTACCAAGCAGAAAACTTACTGTATTGATCAATTTAGAAAATTATTCCACTTAAAATCCCTCAAAAATTAATAAAATAAATTGAGAAAAGTAATATCCCATGAAAGCTTCCTACATTGATCAACTTTCTAATTGTAGGCTTCCTATATTGATCAATCTACTCATTGGCATAAAAGTGATTTTTGAAAGATAAATCTTGATTTTGAAATATGAGGTGAAGAATGTTATCTCTAAAAAGAAATATCCATCCCCCTTCCTACCAAAAAGCATATCATCCTTGCCTAAGGTTAAGCTCTTGCTAACCAAGGTTGAGTCAATATCTTTTTATCATCTAGCTAAGGATGCATAGGCCATACATATGAGAGGTTCTCTTTTGGTTATGGTCCAATTTAATGACATGAAAATACATAATATATAAACACTAAAATCCATAAATCCATAATCCATAATTTAGTTACATTCAATCATCTAAAAACCATAAACATCTATAAGGCTAATAATGATCTATATAAAAAACTAGTATAATCCATAACCATAATCCATTAATAAAAACTCATCTCATGATATAAAATTAAAAATTTATAATTCATCCATAGCATACATGATAGCAATAAACAAAATTAAAAAAACATAAACATATAAATCTACATATCCATAGCCATCGATAAATCCATAAATAAATACACATGATCCATCCATAAACATAAAATATCTATATATAAATATCAAAGGTCTGTATAAATGTCATTACATGTATATAATGGGGATCTCAACCCATACAGTATAATCTACTTAGTAAAATCAATCCTACTGAGGTGAATATTATCACCTCCCTCATCATCCCCTCCTTAACTTGCCACACTCCATCTACTAATATACCCCCTAAGAGTTATCCATGATCTATTGCAGCTAGTCATATATAAAGCAAACCAAGCCACATTTGATAATCACCTCTATACAATCCTCTCATAATAGTACATCTTCACAAGTAAATCCTTATACCTCTAGAGTGGTACCATATCTAGAGGTGTAATGCTAGATCCTATAATGTCTTGAGTGGGTCTCTCTACCAAAGTAGACCTCATCTACTCTAGCTCTAATCTGTATCTATCTCACTCCTATATGGCTTGGTCATGATGACCTCTCATGCTCTCTAGATCACTCTGTAATATGGCAATTTGATCCTATAATGTAACATAGGCTACCCATGCCTCCTATAGCTCAACCCTCAGACAATCCCTCTTTATAATAATTGAAGTCATATCTATTAGATCATATATAAGGGCATCCTATATTGTTATATCCTCCATGTGTGCATCAAGGGACTCTTAATCCTCCATGTGTGCATTTGGGGCCTTCTTCTCCACCTCCTACTTAGCCTCCCTCACCTCCACAATAACCACCCCATGTCATGGTCTAATTTATCTCTCATACCTCTTTTCTATCTCAAATATAAACCACACTATGTAATCATCAATATACTTGATGTCATCTAAGTCACTCACTATAGGATCCTCTTGTGGCCCCATCAAAATAACTATAGTGTTAGGTGCAAGCCAATCTAGATATATATCCTATTACTTATACATGCATGAGGCTAATGGAAAATCCTATAGCAATCTGAATTGACGATGGCCTCTATCAAAATAAAATTGCTCGAGGTGCTTTAACCATCATCCCTACACCCATATCTCTTAGACAACATCACCTATCTCTATTGCTAAACTAAGCCACATTAGGAAGTCTACATAAAACCTCTAAATAACATCTATTTGTAAGCTACTGAACACCTATCTATAGTGCACTAGATCTCACACTACCTTGTCTATATGTGGAATAATAAGGTCTTCCTTCCACTGAATGAAGCCTATGCTACATAAAATCTCTCCAAATTTATTCCATGAGGTCCTTATGGGGTAAATCACATAGATGTGCTCATATGCCTAGAAATTTGATATAAATGTGATGTCCAAACTTGATCAGTGTCCAGTACGCTAGCTCCACAACTCCCTATATATCTACCCTAATAGTGTGGGCACCCAAGAAAAACTATATAGAATTCCACCATGTCTACTATAACACTATTAAAAATCCATGGTATATGCCCTCCTCAAAATTAGGTAGTACATAGTATGTTAGTGTCAGCATCATCATAGTCAACACTAGTATCTCCATAATATCCTGATCATATAATGGCTGGAAAGAGAACCCACAAGCAAAGAATATAATGTTTAATGCATCCTCATCATATAATCATTATAGCACCACTATTTTCCCCACCTCATCCATAGTATATATAGGAGTGCATTGAATTAGTACTCAAAAAACATGGTGGATGTCCTCTATATTGATTATCATCTCACCCATCGATAACCAAAAAGTGTTGGTGGTATAATCCCACTGCTCTAGTAATGCCATTATTATACCAATATCCCAATGGAAATGATGATAATGATGAATCCTTCTGAATCTAATTGCCTCTAGATGATCCCAATCTTCATCACTCATAAACTCCCATAACTACACTAATAGTGGAGGGACCCTACCCCTCATGGTCAATAGCTCTCGTGCCTATCAAAAATATCTTTTTAGTTAATCAAAAGCATAAGTTTTTTGCTTTTTATCTATCCTCTCAGGATCGATGCTAATTTGACCCCGATCGATAATGATCCTTATGGATCATGGTTGATCCATTTGATCATATGTCAATCCTCATGGATTGACATCGATTCCATTAAACTAGAAAAAAAATTCCCCGAGCTATACATTCTTAAAATACAAAAAATAATGAAAAATCTACCTACCCTCCCTTTCTCCCCATAATTTTCCTAAAATACCAAATTTATTATGCCAAAGTAAAAAACCAAAAATAAAAAAAATTACTAAATTTAGACAAAAATACATAACGCCTACCTCGTACTGTAGTCATCATCATCATCCACTCCCACTCACCTCCATCATCTCTCATGCCTACTTGTAATGTTGTCACACATCAAATTTTGTTCTCGAATTCTTCTTCACATTGATAGATAAATGAGCCTTATGCCACATCAAATGCCTATATATGGCCTTTCTCATGATCAACATTGATCACCTCAATCGATGTCAATCCCTTAAATTGACATTGATCCATTGTAGATCGATGTCAATTATCTTAGCTTATTAAATTTTTTTGCACTTGTGGACTATTTCACATGCTTCCAATTTCACTTCCAAGCCCCATCTTATTGCCTTTGCTTCAGATATCCCATTTTTGTCTCCTATTGCACTTTAGATTTTAGGAATTTGACCCTTTGTTAGTTCCCCAATCTCCTTAAAGGTGTACCCTTTTTTTGGCATCTTCCCATTGTAAGATTATAAGGGTATATTTTATCTTGCAAACATTAATCTATAGGTAATTCATATACCATACACACATCAAATTCTATGGTTTGATACTCCTATCTTTTGTTCTCTTGCTCGCCTTTACTTACACTCACATATTTTACCTATAGAATTTTTTTACTTGATTTGATCTTTGGGGTATTACCACCTACATTACTTTTTATCCTATTAAGTGAAATTTTAGATCTTCTTTGTGCTATCTACACTTTTGATTATATTTTTCCATCATCTATTTGTCTATTTCCACTCACCCCATTATGTTTTTACCTTTCATATTTTTATAAACCCATCATCCATTTCATCTCACTTTGCAATGCCTAATTTGAGGGGGGATATCTTTTCAAAATAAACTTGGGGAATTAGATGTAGACACCTAAATTTGGCCACTAATAACCTCCAACTAGGATTTTGACTAATTTATACCTAAAGTGCACAATTTGGCCTAAAAATATTAAAATGCATTAAATGAGTTGAAATTGATATATTCAATTGTTGATTCTAGCCAAAGTATCATTAAATGGGGCAATGTAATTTATGGGCTATCTAACTTTGATTAGATCATTTTGAGTCAAAATGCCAATTTTGCACCTAGGTGCTCTAGATTACTCTTTCCTATCAAATATCTTTCATGAGACATGCACCTTTGTTATTTTGTATTGGTAACATCTTAAATGGGATAATGGATCTAACACATCTGACATCACCTTCCAATTCTAATCCAATCAAAATTTAGACCAAAAATAAGACATTCTGATCAATTTGGTTAATTTATGCATAATGTGCTTAAACATGCTTAAGAAATAATTAACCCAAATCAAGGCCTAATCAAGAATTCCATGGAAACTTGCTGAATAATTTGTTTTTGAAATTAATATGGAATATCTGCTTCATCAGGTAACCTCATTTCTTAAGAAGACATTCCTAGGCCACAAATACCATAAATATCAAGATTCATGCCTCCCATGCCTCATCAAAGCCCTCCATGCCTCTTAATTGCTCCTCTATCTCAAATATTGATGAGCTTATTTATCAATTTTAATTACATAATTGGATTAATCCTTAGCCACACATCTCAATCTTGAGATGAATGGTTCAGGTTGATTATGATTAATCTCAAAAATTTATAAAGAGGAAGCCTTACCACATCATTTCTAAGCTATTTTGGTGCAAAGTTATTATTCTTAAATATCTTTAAAAGTCTTGATAATGAAAAGTTATAATGCACAAATAATTCCAAAATCTATTGCAATTAGTGTTACCATGCCAAATTGATTCCAAGCTAAGCCAAGCCAAAGCCACAAGGTGCCAAGGAGAAGAGGAGATAGCCAAGCCTCATTTGATGAAGACTTCACGAGCATAAGTTGAGCAAGTGACTACAACAAGCATTTTGTAGCATCTAAGGAAGGTAAAAGAGGGTTTATTTTGAATTTTAATTATGTGTTTTATTCATGTTTGTTAACTAAGCTCTCATTGGTGTCTAGGCCTATAGATGTTATGCTAATTAGTGTGTTTCTTTTATTTTATTTTCATTTTGAAAATAACACAATACTAACCATCCTCTCTTGAGTCAAATTCCTAGATTACATATGGCATGCTCAATGGGACCAAATGCATCCCACACATGATGAAGATCATTATGTAGCTTCAAATTCTTCATTTAGATAATTAAAACTCTTAAAAAATTATTTTCTAACTTTGTTTTTCCATTTTTCTTTGTCACAAGTTTATATAGTAACCGACATCGATTAATAAAACTGGCATTGGTTTGCATAGCCATCATCAGTCACTATTGGTATAATCGATTTCAATTAGATAACCATCATCATTTAGTAAGTATAACCAATGTCAGTTATATAATCAACATTGGTCACTATGTTTTAAATAAAAATACAAACTCAAGAGCTAAATAGGCCATTTTAAAATGCTTGGTTTGGGGTCATATGGACTTCATTTTGGATGATTTATCTTTAAAAACACATGTTTTCTCCTAAATTTTTAGAATTTGGAATTAGTTTAGCTTCAAGTTTCATAGATTTTTCACAAAATTTTGAAAATATATTTAAAATATTTTTAATCTAACATATTTACTTTTGGGGTGATGCCTTAAGGATAAACAGGTAACTAGTGGACTTGGAACTTGTTAAAACATGATATTAAGACATCTTTGGCATGCTTTTAAAATGAATTAGGAACTTTTTTTTGGTGTTTAACAAAAAATTTACATGTTTATGGTGAATTTTTTCAAAGTTTACAATTAAGACCAAGGGGTCAAAATAACACCATCACACCTTTCCATTTGGGCTTAAAAATGAACATACCTTTCCAAGCTTTTTGCATTCACTTAGTTGTTTACATTATATTTTTGTTTGGAAAAAAGAGGGGTGTTTCATGTATGCTCTTCCATTTGTCCCCTTTAGGGAACCCTTGGAATCAAAAGCACCATTCCTATTACAAAAATCCTAGCCCAAGGGTTAGAAAGAATGTCATCTAAAGCACTCCCAAAAAACTTGTCAAAGTTTGGGTGACCTTGAAAATGACCCTAAAGTCTTTCTTTTTATGTATTTTATTTCATTGCATCTTGGATTGTGAGGGGGATGTCATTACCTCCCAAAAGTTCTTTAGGGAATATTTGGCCTAAGATTTCACCTCTTGACATTGACTTCACTTACTCATTTTGAGTTTCACATGGGACGTATTTGCATTTGGACATTGCACTAGACTGAGTGAACAACAATATGTAGTGGTTGTAAATATGATTAGACCTTTGTACAACTAGCCAATGCTATGGTCACCCAATTTTCATGCTTTTCTTTTACATTGTTTGAGGTGAAAGTCATTATGTAATTGATTCCCCTAAATTTGTCTGAAACTTGATAGTTTAGTCAACCCCACATTGTCATACCCTTGCTAGGATTTGGATGATTATACTTAGTGTATTTTGATAATTTTTGATTGATATGTTTGAAGACTAAAACTTGTTTTTTTGTTTGTTCATAAGCCATGTCAAAAGCAATTTGTCTACATGTCACTTTTTTATCTAAAGAGGTGTTATTCTAATCATTTTACACCATACTTGTGCTTTGAAATTTTTGCTAAACTTGTTTGTGTGTGTGTCATTTAAGTTGTAGAAGGTAGTGTTACACTACCAAAATCATATCAAACCATTAATCCTTTTGAGTCTTTGAAACATAATAGAGATCACATCATTCAAGCATGCTTACATTGTTAGGCTACTCAAATTTGTTTCAAGACTAGTTTACCTTGTATCAAAAAGCATTTGTTTCAAACCATTTTGTGTATACCATTTAGACCTTTATTTTGTGTTGTCATGCTGTCCAATCTTATTTAGCTTGTTTGGTAAAATTCTAGTTTTCAATGTTGAGTTTTCAATTAGCCTTGTCAATTTTGGATTCAAACATTGATTGATTTTTATTTAGGCCTTGATTTGTGGGGCTGATACATCAATCTTTCTCTTTTGGGTTTCATAACTTTAGTTAATTGATTGCCCAAATTAAAAAACTATTGATGGTTTGTTTGTTTAATGCCTATCCTCATCATTGTTTGTATCTTTATTTGGGAGAACATAGCCTTTTTTTGAGAGCCTTTTGTCTTATGTCTCATGCCAAATGATCATGTTTATGTTTTATTATGTGTGCCAAATTTATGTCAAATTTATTTCCAAAATTTTTAGATTAAATCAAATAACATCAGCCTTTATTTCAAGTCTAGCTTTTGATGCCATTTAGCCAAAAGTCCTAGCATATACCTATTTGTTTGAGCCTATCTTTTGACTCCACATTTGGACAAAAGACCTAGTAACTCAACTTTTCCCTTTCCTAGTTTAGACCTTGTTTAGAACACTTTGACGTAGACCTTTGACATGCCAGTTTTTATCTAGATGCTTGACCTTTTATGCGTATGAAATTTGACATTAGACATTTGATGTTAGGTTGTTTTATGCCAAGTATTAGCTCAAATCATTTTGGAGATATATCTCCACTTTCAAACCAAATTGGAGATACAACTCCACTTTTTGACTAAGTTAGACTAAACTTAAACCATTTGTCCTTTGGACACAATTTTTCAAAGTTTGTAGAACTCTAAGCCTTTTTATTTCAATGCTTTCATCATTTACATGGATATGTCTAGCTACATTTATGGTGGAGTCACATACAATCCAAATTATGATAGAATGGCCACAAAAATGACTTTTATGGCTTTAGTCAAGACCCCAATGATGATAATATGGTTTGTGAGGAAGATTTTTATCCACCTCATCATAATAATTCATGGGAAAAAGTCATGAATCAACTTACGATCCAACTTGAGACCTTGTTTGGTAGGAAGAGGCTTATGAGGAGGACTTTGAAGACCCAACTATAGATAATATTGTTTGAGATATGGATCCAAACCCTCTTTATAATAATCAATATGTGGAACATAGTAAAAAACTAGCTTATGAGGAAACTCACAATGGGGATGATATAGTTTATGAGGAAGAATTAGATGCTTTAGTTTATATGAGTAATCAAGGTCCACCACATCATACCATTTCTATTCTAGGACCACAATATCACACCATTACCATATCAAGACCTCATCCTTTGGTTTGTGCAAGCAACCTAAATCCACAATGCCTAACCATTTCTATACTAGGACCTCATCCTTTGGTTTGTGCATGTAATCGAGCTCCATAACACCCCTTCATCATTCTAGGACTTAGTCCTTTGGCTTGTGTGAGCAATCAAGACCCACAACACCCTATCGTTACCATCTTAGGACTTTATCCTTTGGCTCATGCAAGTAATTATGCTCCCCAATGCCCTACCATTATCCAACCATAAGTCATTCCTCATCTAGTACCAATCCCAACCAAACCTCAACCGATCCAATCATTCAAAGACCAAGTTGTGTTCAAAATTGGTATTTTCCAACTCATTGGAAACCAAAGCCAAGACAATCAACCAATCAAGATGTTTTTGTTGAACCAACCACTTGTGATAAGTTATCCTATGATGAATCATCTATTGATCCTATAATAGTTGTCAAAGAGTCTCACATTGATGAGCCAGTCTATATTGAGTCACTTTTTAATGATTATAACTGTCTTTGGGAAAATCATTACCTTGACCATATGCCTATTTTTCAAGAGCCTCTTATTGATAATATAGTCTCTAAGGAGTTATTTCTTGATTTTTTTCCCATTCTAGAAGAGTCCCACCTTGACAAACCAATCTTTGTGCAGCCCATTATGCCATCACAGGCTATTACTTGTCCAAAACTAAACACTCAACAAGACAACATTGTAAAAACATAGCTATCAATTAAAGAATCCGAGTTAGAGTCAGGTTCTATTTTTGAATTTACATAAGATTTACCATCAAAATCAAAATCAAAATTAGATTTAGAGTCCCTTGAGTTAGAATCAGATTTAGAAGAAGAATATGTTCATGGTTGTTATAACATTAGTTACACATGCCTTGTAAATCAATTTGAATACGTTTGTGATCATTTCATGGTTTTTTAGGACGAGTACTTTAGATTAAACATAATTTATCCTAGTATCTTCTACGAGGAGTGTATAGCCTCTCCCCATTCCATTATCATTCTACATGCCATTACCATCAACTAAAAGAGCCATATTATTGACATTCCATCTCTTATAAGTGTCGATTTGGATCAAAAAAATCACACTTTATTGAACTGCATCCATGGTGACATAGTAGTTGAAGAAGAGTAAGGAGGCCAAGACAAAATTCATGTAGTAAAATAACACTCTCCTAGTGAAAACTTTTCAGAGGTGCTAGGATAAAATCAAAGTTCCAACTCAGCATCTTCTAGTGAAACATTTTCAGAAGCACTAGAATAAAATCAAAGTCAAAAGCCAATGTTCATTAGTGAAACCTTCTCAGAGGTGCTACAGGACAATCAAGATAACTTCATTGGTAAAAACCTCTTTGATGCACCAATAGCTAAGCACAAAATTTCTTCACTACTTGATGAAGACAAAATCAAAAAACCAATGAAAATAGCTTTGTATCTATAGCCTAATTAGATGGTAGCTACTCTGAAGATCAAACAATAGAAAAATATGGTGGTTCTATTGAGAGAAAAAATATTTGGCCCCACCAAAACCAAAATTATGTTAAATCTGGCATCAACAACATCACATGTGATTGAACATCTCAATCTTCATTTGTTTCCCAACTATTCTACATTCCATTATCATCTACCATTCCATTATCATCTACCATTCCATTTCAAAAACTAAACTACCATCCATTATTTGTCCTTATTTACCATCCATGGTTGCACTTTCCTTTGTATAGGCTATTAATATACATTGTCTTGACATTTGGAGGAATCAAAATCAATGACCAATGAAGATCATAACAACATTCTCAAAATCTAAATTTGTAGGCCATTTTTGATAGAGCAGGTTTTTAGATGAGGCATGGGATAAAAATTAACATGATCAAGTATTGTATTTATATCATTTGTTGATTAGGATGTGCATCTCCATCTCAACATGAAAAACAAAATCATATGTCATTTACCATACACAGGCCAAAAACATGTACCATACCATTTAACATTGCCATGCCATTACCATTGTTACATATGCCTATTTCCCATTATCATAGATCCTACCATTTACCCTATCACTTGGGGGTAACCCTCTTACCATTTTATCTAATTTATCAAACCATCATTATCCTAAGCAAGACCATACCATCATATCATTCCATTCCTATCTAGACCAAAGCCTATTTTTAGTCATCCTACCCAATATTATTTTGATCTTGGTTCCTTTGGGCCTTTTCTTAATTTTTGTGAGGGTATTTAGATCAAGTTTCAACTCTTATCAAATTTTTGTTTACAATGATAGTCTATGAAAGTAGTGTGATAGTTGATCTGGTGAGATATCTTTCATCTTATCAAGTTTATTTATGTGAGCCTAATTATAACTGCCTATAGGCAAATCAGTGTTTTGCCAGTCTTGCTACTAAATAACACCTATGGGTAATTTAGGTCATTGACTTATGTCATTGTATCCTAATTATAACCACCTATGGGTAAACTAGGGGAAACACTTATTTATCATGCATTGCCCATCACCTTGCCATTACTATTGTCATTTGAATGGATATTTTCCAGATTTTAGAACTTATTGGGATCTAGTTGGGTTTTCCCTACCTTTTATGTAGATGGAATTACTATGACTTGAGGTTATTTCAGGACTATGTGGGTCATGCTCAATTCATGTTGAGGTCACCTTAGTCCCCCTTTCCATACACTCTTGTTGTTTTACAAGAAACCTAAGCCAAATGCTCTCACCATTTTGTGAGTATCTTATCATTATATAAATGAGTTAAG
This sequence comes from Torreya grandis, assembly GCA_037957365.1. Classification (NCBI taxonomy): domain Eukaryota; kingdom Viridiplantae; phylum Streptophyta; class Pinopsida; order Cupressales; family Taxaceae; genus Torreya; species Torreya grandis. The sequence continues at coordinate 3,016,491 of JARHVA010001026.1, forward strand.
ATACCTCAAAAAACCAAAAACATTCATAAAATTTCAAAAATCCAAAAACATTTATCCTATCTAAGCCTAGTTTGTTATCCTTGATTCACCCTACTGGGGTAAAGTCATTATTAGGATGTATTCTTTTGATTTTTTTAAAGCTTTTTGTTTGTTTATTTTATTTTAGGTTAATTTTTTGGTTGTTTGTTTTTCAATTTTTTTGTTTTTATGTTCACTTGATTGTTTGTTTTCCTTTAGTGTTGTTGCCTTGACTGAATCTATATGTGTTCATTGGGTGATTCCTTGAGTAGATTATTCTTGAGTCCATCCATAATCATCCATTAACGTTGTCATCATGGTTTTTTATCATTGGTGCATTTTTTAAAGTTTTTATTGGATCGAGAGTCAGTCCTTATGCATTTTTTGGCTAAGTCTTCATGGTAATTTATCATGATGCCTACTGTCACATGCTATAGCAAAAATCATCTTTAAGAAGGTCTATAATCAATGGATCCAAAAAAGTTTCTCTTTGGCACCTTGGAAAATGATCCCACCCACCTTGATAAATATAACTCATTTGACCATTCTAATTATATCATTACTAATCAGGATGAGCATATTCTCATTGGTAGGTGCAACTAAATCATTCACACTGATCAATCATAGTCTTCTATTCATCTCTTTCATCACTTTGCATCCACTCATCTTTAATATATATTCTAGGTTATATCCTTGAGTTATGCTTGCTAATCAGCCCTAACTAGGGCGTAATCATCTTTAGCCAATCTCATTCCTCTTAATGATTATAACCACCTATGGAAAAATCATTATTTTGACTAATATTCTTGATTATAACTACCTTTGGGCAAATCATTAATCTTTTTAAATCAATGCATGCAAGCATTTTCTCATTCAGATTAATCTTAACCATGGGTTAATTCTACCTTTCTTCTTATTTATTTTTGAGGGACTATCCATCAACAAATGTGACAACCACTTCCTTGAGGAGGCATCATCATAAGCTTCCCAAAACCATTGGGAGCTTTGTTCTTCAACCATCATCTTCTTTTTGGCATATAGGCCATCTCTCATTATTTGAGAAGACATTACTTTGCCTACAGTTTGCAACATCTTTTTAAATAGGGGCAAACTATAGACACTTAAATCTAGCCACCAATAACCTCCAACTAGGCTTTTGACCAATTTCCACCTAAAGTGCACAATTTGGCCTAAAAACACTAAAATTCATTAAATAAGTTGAAATTGATATATTCAAGTACTGATTCTAGGCAAAGTATCATTAAATTAGGTAATGCAATTTATGGCCCAACTAACTTTGATCAGATCATTTGAATTCAAAATGCCAATTTTGCACCTAAGTGCTCTAGATTTCTCTTTCCTATCAAATATCTTGCATGAGACATGTACATTTGTTATTTGGTATTGGTAACATTCTAAATGGGATAACAAATCCAATGCATCTAAAATCACCTTCCAATTCCAATCTAGTCAAATTTTAGTCCAAAAATAAGGCATTATGATCAATTTGGGTAATTTGTGCACAATGTGCTTAAATATGTTTAAGAACTAATTAACCCAAGTCAAGGCCTAATCAATAATTCCATGGAAACTTGTTGAATAATTTGTTTTTATAAATGAATATAGAATATCTGCATCAATAGGTGACCTCATTTCTTGGGAAGACATCCCTAGACCATAAATGCCATAAATATCAGGATTCATGCCTCTCATGCCTCATCAAAGCCCTCCATACCTCTTAATTTCTCCTTTATCCCAAATATTTACGAGCCTATTTATCAATCTTAATTGCATAATTAGATTAATCTTTAGCCACACATGTCAATCCTGAGATGAATGTTTTAGGTTGATTCTAATCAATCTCAAAAATTTAATAGGAGGCCTTACCACATCATTTCTAAGCTATTTTGGTGCAAATTTATTATGATCAAATATATTCAAAAGTCTTGATAATTCAAAGTTATAATGCACAAATGATTCTAAAAGCCATTGCAATTAGTGTTACCATGGCAAATTGATTCCAAGCTAAGACAAGCCAAAGCCATAAGGTGCCAAGGAGAAGAGGACATAGCCAAGCCTCCTTTGATGAAGTCTTTATGAGCACAAGTTGAGCAAGCCACTACAACAAGCATTTTGGAGCATCCAATGAAGGTAAAAGAGCCTTTCTTTTGTATTTTAGTCGTGTCTTTTATTGCTGTTTGTTAACTAAGATATCCTTAGTGTCTAGGCCTAGAGATGTTATGCTAGTTAGTGTGTTTCTTTTATTTTGTTTTCATTTTTAAACTCACACGATACTAACCATCCTCTCTTGAGTCAAATTCCTAGTTCAAATTAGACACCTTATAGTTTTTGTTTAGTAGCCCATTATTACATACCAATCCATAAAAAGAGGTAAATGTAGATGCTAGTTTTATACACCCTTGTGTATTAACTTGATGCATCATCACATTATTATGTTATTTATAACATAATGTCCCCCCATTCATAATTATTTAAAATAATTACATTCACCTCACCCATTTACCTTTACCACATAGGTTAACTAGACTTAATTACTATAATTAAATAGTAATTAACCTCCCTTTTACCATTCCTAACCATAAAATCCTAAAAATAAATAAAATAAAAACCTATTTAATATCCCAACAACTTACCCTCATTAAAAACCCATAAAAACAACTTAGTGTTACATTCACTTAGTTTGGCACACGATTCGAAATAACCCAGGCTAAATTTTAACCAAATTAGGCTGATTGATGTCAATCTTCCATGATCAATGCTGATTCTCCAAGATCAATGTTGATCCATAAATACACAACAAACCTCCATGGCTCAATGGGAATGATGACTATGCTTTTGGACTTCAAAACTCTACCAAAATCTCATTGTAACCTACATACAGACATTGCCAACATCTTGCTATCTTGTGGAACCTCTACTTGAGAGATTATCAAAGTATTTTTGAAGTTTCTTTAACTCATCTTGTCAAGTTTGTTTTTAGTGATAAAGGTTAGTATTGTACTTCAATTCATTCACATTTTAAAATTACAGTCTTCTATGTCTACCTGTCATTGTTTTATATTTAGTTTTAATTATTTTATTAAAAATACAAATCATTTTTATAGTCTACTTTTAAATTTTAGCATTTTACACAGAATTGACATCGATCCATCTGAATCAATGTCAATATTTTAGGATCTTCATTGATCCTTGTTAAATTTTTGAAACATTTTTGTAATTTATTTTAATAACATTTTTAGTCTTAAAAACTTTTCAAAACTTTCATTTTGTTTTCTAAAATCTATCTTTTATATGTAGATGACTCTACCTAGATTAGAGCATGATATTTTTAGCATATTTTATCTTCCCATTATTCAACAACCATTTTTCATTGATCAAAGTGACATTGCATTCAAATTAGGTCTTTGTACTATGTTTTTCACACCTAATCAGGAAAACATTAATGAACAATTAGCTGTAATTCAAGAAGATGTTGATATTGCTACTAAATTTTGGGATAATTTTTTTGATCATATTAATCTTGATATAGATTATATATCTCTGGCATTGTCTATTTATATCTTATCCATATATATCTTTGTAATTTCATGTTTATTTATAAACTTGAATGTTAAACATGGGCTAACATCCATCTAAGGAAGTGTATCACTTCTTGGGACTAGTTTCTTACTAGGAAGCCCACTCAGTTTTATATTAATCTATTTTTTTGTGAGTTAGTGTGATTTTTAGGTCATTCCTCCCTAGCCAAAGAGGATTTCTCACAAAGCTTGATCAATGGTGTGTAACCAACCTTCATCTCTAGGTAATCTTTAAAACACTATATTTACTTTGTTTTTAGTAGCTAATTAGCCCATATCAAAAAAGCAAATAAAATACTAAAACACTAAGGATGAACATATATTAAGAGCTGATATAGGTATGTCATCAAAATGGGCTAAATTTAGTGGGCTACCTCTATTGAATGAGATAAATACTTGGTCTTTGATGGCCATCTGAATAGTGGAAATTTCATTATTTAGGATAATAGGATGACTAGGAGATAGATATTGATTTTTAAGATAAGGGTTTATCTTATTAAACCTTTCTTTTTTATAAGAAGTAGAAGGCAAATCAATGAACTCAAAGGGAATACCTTTACTAGATGATCTTGTAGTAACCTTTGACATGAAATTATTGCCTGAATGTTGTGAAAGACTTTGTAACTTGAAGAAATATTAAGGTTATCATGATAATGAGTATTATCTATTTCTAAAATTAATTTTCCTTAGATCCAAACTTCAGCTATGCCAAGGAGAATGTGTCCTACAAGGCATGCCAAAAAATTTTGTTAATCAAGAGTGTGCCCTTGAAAGAAAGTGTGATGCTTCTCACTCCTAATGGAACATGGAAAATATCTTAAGTATGGGTGAATTTAGAATGGAAATAATCTCCATAGAGGGTTGGTTCCCTTGGATCTTTCACTTAAACTTACTCTTAAACCTACTATCTACTAATTCTAGCAATGGAAAGGGTGAAAAAAGACATTATTTATAATGGAATTGAAAGGGAAAATGGAAATGAAGGTGATGCACCAATGTTTTATGACAAATTATGATTGAAATGAACACTATTATGAAAGGGATAAACTTTTAAAAATTATATACACTCAATAATGAATTCTATAAAAGTGTTTCAGAAGGACTTGAAAAACTTAGTTTTTGCAAGGAAGGAATCTAAAGGAACTGAGCTCACATCTAGTGCTTGAACTAAAGCTGATCTAGAAAGTTAATATGACCTGTAGAGCATCAAATATATTTTATTAATGTATAATAAATAGACAATAACATAGGAAAATAAATGTTTTATTAGGTTATATCAATGGAAAACATATATACTTCACTCAAAAAACTTGAAAATGGAAGAACAAAAGCTTCTTATTTATCTCAAAAGGTGAGTACAAATTTTGGCTGAATTTTAACACAACAAAAATCAAAGAATAATTAATTTAATTCTGGAAAATGAATTCAAATAGAAAATAAAAATGTTGGGAGACAAAGTAGCCCCAAAATAGGGGTCTTCAAACTTGGTATTTTTCCTCCTTAGGTGCTACATAGCATATTTTTTCAAACCCTTTCAAATATTAATCTTCCTTAGGGTGGAATGGAAGATAGAGTTTAATTTTTTTTTGGGACTTTATAACATGATCATTATGATTGGTAAATCCTTGACCACTTGGAGAGTGCCTATATCCTTATTAGAACCCCTAAATACTAGATCCCATGATTTTATTGAAAAAATAGTCTTCACCCTTAAAAATAGGACTTTAAGTCCCCATTTACTCTTCCTTTAAACATTATTACATGGAATTAAATAGGTATTTCCATGATTCATGATATTTTATAAGCCTTCAAGTGCAAGTTTGACTTCTTCAACACACTAGGCATTGGAAGGAGTGAAGCTCTTTGTAGAGTCTTTATGATCTTTTATTCCTTTGAAAAATTCATCCAATCAACTCTGACTAGTTATCTATTCATATTTGGAATGGATAATGTATATTATCCTTGGATAAGTTTATATGAATCATCTATACAATGTTTTAGTGTTTAGGCTCCTTGAAAAGCTCATTTCTAATATGGCGTAAAAGGAAAAGGTGGAGTTTCTCTTTATGATTACAAATATATCTCATGGATGATATTAAAATAGCATAATAGACCTATAAAAATGCCTTTGAAGACATAAAACACTCGAAAAGACTTGATTTTGTTCACAAATCTTGAATTTCTTCATAATTCCTAATAGCCCTTTTTTAGAAAAGCTCCTTGTATGAGACAATATAGAGATGATAATTATAAAATGAGCACATTTATAGATACCCTCTATCCCTTTACAACTTCACATAAAGTTTCATGTCCTAAATTTGAGTGTAAGTGTCTTTTCTAGCATATTATTTCAGTCAAATTAGGCCTAATTAGCCCTTTGAGGCCTAGAAAGTGAAGATATTTCTATTAAGACCTAACACACATGTGAAATTCCAAAAAAACATTTTATTAAATTTACCTATGATATCACCATTCTCCATGTCAAATTTGGTGATCTATAACACTATGGAAGTATGCAAACCTTGAAATGGCCATTGGCAAGCTTGCCCTTTTGAAGCATTTTTAGATTGGCCTAAAAGATTCTAATGGTTTGGGAAATTATGATAATTTTTTTATATATTTTTGATCTATACATGTAAAATAAGTCTTTAACCACCTTTCCCATTGATTGGAATCAACTCATACTCTCCAAAAGCTTGTTTTAGGTCAAAAACCTTGAAAAAGTATAATTTTGTACAAATCATTACAATTGAAGGTACATAAAAATTTCAAGTGTAGAATCCTTAGAGAGTATTAAAAAACATATGGTATGTTTTAGGGCCAATTTTTGGAATTTTATGTGTTTTTTAGGTCCATCTCTACAAGTTGGTCACAACTGGGGTTTTAGGAGGGTTTAAGACTTGTCTAGGGTCTTAACAATTGTTCATAAAGAAAAAATATCCAAATGACCTCCGAATTCCACACTATTATTTTTATGGGACTCCTATAACACCTTAAAACACTATTATTATCCATTTAAATTGTGGATAATGGTACAAACATATGAAGTTACTCTTTTGGTGGTTGTTTTAGCTTTCCTTGAGCATGAGAGGTGTCAAAAATAGGTTTTGGGTCATAAAAATCATTCTAAATTATGTGATAAGATCATATACCTTAAAATAAATCCTATACATGGTTATAAAATCTTTATAAGTGTTAAAAATTCCTTTGTATGCATTTGGTGCACTAGTCAGGGTGTTTGGGGTTTAAGACTGCCTTCCCTTTACAAACCCTCAAGGGCACTTAGACTGAGAATTGAAGTGTTTTTACACTTGGTAGTGTACATATATCATTTAATTTCTTTTAATCTACCTTAAAATCCATTAATAATATATGGAATGCTTGATTTATGTTATTGAGCTCAAGTGAACCTCTAGGTCTCTTTAATGGACCCTAAAAATGGAGTAGACCAAGTTTGAACCAAAACAATAGATATTTAAAATATTTTTATGACCTTTAAAATACCATTAAAATATAAATCCGATAATTACCACCAATTTTACCAAATTTCATAGCTTGATCATGCCTATAAAGGCCTCAAAACTCATTTTCCCTAAAACTAGCTAGTTGGTTGCCTGAGTTTTTATGCTTCATGGGTCCATGACTGAGTTTGTTTCTTTTCACCTTATCACTATTATATGAGAGTGATAATAAATATTTGGTTATGTTATAGGATCCTTATTTCAATTTTCTTATCCTTCCTTAGTCTCTTCACAATCCTATATACCATATTAAAGCATCATCTCTTCTCAATAGACTCCCAAACCTTACACCCTACCAACATTAGTTATAGGTGAATATTTTAAATTAAGGTGATAAAAACCTAATAATTATAACCACTTTATGAGTGTTTATCTCATTCTTCATGATATTTTAATTCATCATTCTAACTTCAAATAGTCATTTTTTCCCTATATAACTCTGCACAGTCAGGCTCCCACAATGCCTAAACATATTAAGTGACTTAGAGCCTCATGTCGATAGTTAAGTAGTTCTTAATGGCGATCTCTTCATTATCATTCCAAGAGATATCACTCACTCAGGTGGGGCCAACTTTGTCTTGAAAATCTTGACTCATTCTTCATTCTAAGGCTAACTAGGTCTACACATGAGTGAATTAGGCCTTCTCACCTTGATACACTGTATGGATTTAGTCTTCATTTGTATACATTCAAGGTATTTTTCTTACTTTAGGAAAGATTACTATACACTCTCCTTGTTTTTCTTTGGATAGTGGGAACCTTCTCACAATTACCAAAACCCTATGTCCTCATTAAACACACTATTGAATCCAACTTTCTCACTAGGTGGTTGTAGGTGTTAGAGACAACCTTGATTGTACTCTCTATGCTTTAGGATTTCATCTCCCACATACATTAATTTTATAATGATCTTGAATTTTGATTGAAGTCCTAATTAGGCTTAGGGTTTTTTCAAATAATTTTACCATTCTCTTTTAGGTTTGAAACTAAGTTGGCCCCTTAAACATGCTTGTAGATGCTTTGTGAGGGTCTTGACTATGTATGAAATTAGAAATGCATCATGTCTATAAATCAATCCTAACTTAGAGAAGATAGATCATATCATAAACTTTCGATTAGGGACACATTAGATAATCAAGAACATGACCAATATGGGGATCTTCTAGACCTAATTAGGGGATCTATTATCATAATACAAAATGCTAGGGAGGGTTCTAATGCCTTTAGTCAAAAATAATCACATAATAAACCCAAGGGAATCTTATGTTTTATATTAACTAAACTAATAACAAGTAAATTATAGTCTAATGCTCACCAAAGCTTATGGCACAAAGTGGGGGTTAGAAACAATAAATGTAAACATGCATAAAAGACATATACTCACATCAATGTATAAGAAATCCTAATGAATGGAAGAGAAGTACAAATGCATATCTATCTACTCTTACAAAGGAGAAACAAATTTAGGAATACATACCTTTAAAGATGAACCTACCGATCCTCAATATCTCCCTTAGCAAAGGTGCTTCACAAGAGGTTATTGTCATATGTAAGGATGACAAGGATAAATCATCTCTAGGATATAAAACCTATCAATGCATCCAAAAGACTTATCCATAAGATAATATCTATATCTTTAAAAAAAGTATGAAACCCTAATCTTGCTCCTTGAGTATAATGATGGATTAGTAAATGCATAATACCTCTTACTTATTCTCTTTTATAAATAATGGTGAAATGAATTTTTATATATAGGTAGATTTAACCCTAAGCCCTTTTGAAAGTTTTGGTTGATAGGCTCGACCCAATCAACCTAACTTCAAATAGTCATTTTTTCCCTATATAACTCTGCACAGTCAGGCTCCCACAATGCCTAAACATATTAAGTGACTTAGAGCCTCATGTAGATAGTTAAGTAGTTCTTAATGGTGATATCTTCATTATCATTCCAAGAGATATCACTCACTCAGGTGGGGCCAACTTTGTCTTGAAAATCTTGACTCATTCTTCATTTTAAGGCTAACTAGGTCTACACATGAGTGAATTAGGCCTTCTCACCTTGATACACTATATGGAGTTAGTCTTCATTTGTATACATTCAAGGTATTTTTCTTACTTTAGGAAAGATTACTATACACTCTCCTTGTTTTTATTTGGATAGTGGGAACCTTCTCACAATTACCAAAACCCTATGTCCTCATCAAACACACTATTGAATCCAACTTTCTCACTAGGTGGTTGTAGGTGTTAGAGACAACCTTGATTGTACTCTCTATTCTTTAGGATTTCATCTCCCACATACATTAATTTTATAATGATCTTGAATTTTGATTGAAGTCCTAATTAGGCTTAGGGTTTTTTCAAATAATTTTACCATTCTCTTTTAGGTTTGAAACTAAGTTGGCCCCTTAAACATGCTTGTAGATGATTTGTGAGGGTCTTGACTATGTATGAAATTAGAAATGCATCATGTATATAAATCAATCCTAACTTAGAGAAGATAGATCATATCATACACTTTCGATTAGGGACACATTAGATAATCAAGAACATGACCAATATGGGGATCTGCTAGACCTAATCAGGGGATCTATTATCATAATACAAAATGCTAGGGAGGGTTCTAATGCATTTAGTCAAGCATAATCACATAATAAACCCAAGGGAATCTTATGTTTTATATTAACTAAGCTAATAACAAGTAAATTATAATCTAATGCTCACCAAAGCTTATGGCACAAAGTGGGGGTTAGAAACAATAAATGTAAACATGCATAAAAGACATATACTCACATCAATGTATAAGAAATCCTAATGCATGGAAGAGAAGTACAAATGCATATCTATCTACTCTTACAAAGGAGAAACAAATTTAGGAATACATACCTTTAAAGATGAACCTACCGATCCTCAATATCTCCCTTAGCAAAGGTGCTTCACAAGAGGTTATTGTCATATGTAAGGATGACAAGGATAAATCATCTCTAGGATATAAAACCTATCAATGCATCCAAAAGACTTATCCATAAGATAATATCTATATATTTAAAAAAGTATGAAACCCTAATCTTACTCCTTGAGTATAATGATGGATTAGTAAATGCATAATACCTCTTACTTCTTCTCTTTTATAAATAATGGTGAAATGAATTTTTATATATAGGTAGATTTAACCCTAAGCCCTTTTGAAAGTTTTGGTTGATAGGCTCGAACCAATCAACCTAGCATAATTTTAGACAAGAATTCACTAGGTCATGGGATAGGTCAGTCAAGAGCTGACCTAGACCCTATGTGAATTTCACCCAAAACTGTATAAGGTTGACCTAGTCGACCTAGTATAGTAAACAATCAAAAAGGGGATAAGGATAGGAAAAGGGGGGAAAATTTAGAGAATGGTTGGAGAGTGTGCAATAGAGAAAAACAAGTTTAGGGTTAATATTTTTAGGAGATAAGTGTGTAGATAATAAGTGGAAAAAGGGACAATAATCTTATGAAGCACCAATGGTCTATCCACCCCTTTATCGGTGCACCCCTTAGGGTGTGCACTCAAAGAGATTGAGTCTTGATGGGTTTTTGTAAGATGTAAAACATAAGTATTTGATAAAATTTGAAAATATTGTGTATACATATGCCCCACTCAAAACTCATCACGTGTCATGTGAGTGAAACACAGGATGGTGCTTTAGGAATAGAACATGATAACACATAACTCTGATGCTAAGTAAAATGCAATAAAGAGAAAATAAGATAAATGAAAGGACATAATTAAAAAACACATACCTTTACTTATCTTAGTATTGGAGATAAAGAATTAGACTATAAGAGAAGTGAAGGCATCCAATGTGAAGAACATTAGGCTAACCTATAAAGATTAGTGTAAAAATAGCCAAAAAACAATTTTTTGTAATATAGACATATAGTAGTTGAAAATATTCTCTAAGTCATCACAATTCCAAAACATTTTATGGTTTGAAAAATAGATGAGTAAAAATAATGATATAGGTAAAACAAGGAATCTGACAAAAAATATTTGAGAGGAAATGAATTGTGAAAAGTAAGTTTAAATAGGGTGAAAGGGAAGTCATTGGTTATTTTTGACTTATGGGTGAGAGAAAAAGAGCTCTAAGAGATCAAATGAGCTAGGATGGTGAGGAGATGATAATCAAGATAAGAGGGACTCCCATGGGTGGTAGCAGGTGCAACACAGGTAGGCAACTGAGAATCTTAAACTTGTTTTTGAATATTTTATTGATTTTAAGTGTTTTTAAATTTTTTTAATTTAGAGTAATTATAAGAACCAAAATGAACCCAAAAAAATTGATAAGGGTAGGGAAAACCAAATAGGGAGATGGGTTTAAAGGGGTCAAAGTAATAATGACTAGAAGGCATTTATTATTGAAAATGAAAGGGGTCGGTAGGTAGAAACAACTAGGTCAACGCAATCAACCTAGTAGGTTGAAAATTTGCTAAATCCATACTACGACTTAGTAGGTATGTGCAGACTTAGTTTTTTTTCTAGACTACTGACTTAGTACATGACTGTCAACCTAGTAGAGAAATCCACTATGATGACTTAGTATTAATGAGGAAAAAAGTAAAGGGTCGACTTAGTTTGTTAAGTCAACTTGGTCAAAATAAGGAAATTAGGTCAACCTAATGTTTGACTAAGTGAATAGAATAGTATGGAAATGCATGAAAGAGGCTGAAAGAGTGCTAGAAAGACCCAAAATGGATAATGGAGGGATAAAAGGGCCAATTAGGCTAAAAATATGTTAAATTCATAAAGAAATGGATAGATTAAAGTAAATTAGGCTTGTTTTTGTTAAAATTTTAAAATAATGTATTTTGATTATAAATGAAATAGAGGATCTAATACATCTATTATTATTTTATGGTTGTAGGGGCATTCAATATTTTGGTGCTTGGTGGATACAATATGGCTCCTAGACCTTTTGGAGTGATTATCAATTAAGGATTGAGAAAGATTGATTGCATTAAGTCTAGGAAGGATTGTAAATATGTGTTATATCCCATTGAGTTCATATTTGATAGTCATGTTCCTAGGAGCCTGGGAATGATTGACTAATACATTTAGGTGGGAGGTGGATGAAGATACCATTGAGGTGGGTATCACCTTATAGGATGTCCATGTGAGTGAGATTGATTGTATTATGTCTGGGAAGGATTGTAGATATGTGTCAAATCCCATTGAGTTTAGATTTGATAGTCATGTTCCTAAGATCATGGGAATGATTGACTAATATATTTAGGTGGGAGGTGGATGGGGATACCATTGAGGTGGGTATCACCCTAAAGGATGTCCATGTGATCCTTAGACTACCTATAATAAATATGCCCATGGTCATAAGAGTACCAAATAGATAGGAAGAGAGGAGAGCCATAGCCATGTGGGTGATGGGCTTAAAGAAGATAGACCCTAGGTGGAGAGTTAATTTGTTTGATGTTTATATCTCTCAGATTGTGGATATCTAAAAGGTGGCTATAGGACTTGTGAAAACATAGGTGTTGTGTTATGAGTTGGATGGTAAGGTACAATTGTATATTATAGCCTTATGCCAAACTATATTGGAGCATAGGATTTTGTTTGATTTAGGCTCTATCATCTAGGTGCAACTTATGCATGACATGCATGGGATGTTATCCAAAGGGAAGAAGTCTATAAGGCATATTATCGTGATAACTACATAGATATATGAGATGTTATTTATATATCAACTAGATGGGTTACCCCATGTGGTTGATGATATGTTACCTTTGTTATAGAGGTGGTGGTAGGATCAGGTAGTGTAGTCTGTGCCCCATGTTCTATTACTACAAATAGTTAGGTGATTAGACATTGCATGGTAGCTTTATGGGCACATTACTTTGGTATGGCTGAGCTAGGAGATAGTAGCACTATAATTAGCATGGATAGAGATTATAAGCCACTATACCTAGTGGATAGAGCTACATCTAGTGGCTTGTGTACTAGGATAGATAAAACTCCCTCACCTAGTGGTGTTAATAGTGGTACCCATGTTTTGGGCCAGGCATGTGAGAGAGTCAAGGGGGAGAAGAGGATTAGGGCCACCAATTGTTAGTCTAGTGATCAGACCACATCAAGAGAGTCCATGGATAGGTAGAGCATGATAGGTAGTAGATATAGAGGAGATGGTTATGGGAGTGATATAGGTACCACTGCTAATACCATATTAGGAAGAGCATCAACCACCTCAGATGTAATATCGATGGAGGCATAGATAGTAGGAGAGATCATAGACAATGGTCATCCTAGATGACCCATCAACAGGGCTAGGATAGATTTGGGTGATAGAGAGACCATTCAAGCATAGCTTGAGAGGGTCATGAGTGGTAACTCCAATATTTGTATTTGGGTAGTGACCTATAGAGGAGGTACTTAGAGGATGCACTAATGGGGAGATCATGTTTAACAGTCATGTAGGTGGTGAGATGCTAGTAGGTGACACATAAACTTTAATAATAGATGGTTTAAGTTTTACTTAAGCTTATTGGAGATAGACTAGAGACAGATAGATATATTTTGAGATATATCGATGATATAATATCTATCTAGTTTGATTTTAATAGATGTTGAGAAGGAGGAATCTATATGGGGATCCTAATTGATGGGAACACTCCATGAGATATTTAATGAGGCATTGGTGCCCTATGACCTTATGACACTAGATGATACTGAGATAGAGTCTACCCTAGGGAGTTGGTTTAAATTAGTAGGAGAGGTAGTGAGGTGGATACAGGCATGTAGAGAGGAGCTACAACTACCAACATGGATGGGAGTGGGAGAGGCATAGGCATGGTAGGCCTTGGCTCAAGAAAGAGCCACACACATGGCTATCATGACCTAGCTGGCATAGGTACATGCCCAAATAGTGCAATTACAAGCCTAAGTGGCTAACTTATAGGGGTAGGTGATAGGAGTGAATCTTGGATAACCTATTTATAGCGTAATATTCAAAGGGGATAGTCTAAGGCATCTATGGGAAACATGGCTAGGCCAAAATATAGATAGGATATACCCTAGTCGTAGAGATGGGTGATGTATATTGTTGTAATTTGTATCAAAATTCATACATACATACATACATACATACATATACATATACATATACATATACATACATATATACATATATATATATATATATATATACATACATACATACATACATACATACATACATACATACATATATATATATATATATATATATATATATATATATTACATTTTGGCAGTTAAATGCTAATTTTATGTGTTTGTATTATAGTTTTGGTTGCAGATGCTTAGATATATTTCTTTCTAAGACATGTATTTATTTGTCACTATATATGCTATAGGAAATATATGAGTTGTGGTTTCTTTTATAGCATTATGTAGGACACATGAATGGTTAAAAAGAAATAGGCAAAAAAGACTTGGTAAAATATAATCAATCAAAAATGTACTACACACTAATTCATATTAGGAAATGTGTAATAACTAGAAAATGACTAAGTATAAAGAACCAAAAGGTGGTAAAACAAGATGTTAAAAAGTTTGCTTTTAAACCAAGAGAAAAATTTAGCACCAAATTTAAAACAATTAAAATCACACTAAATCACGTTAAGAAGTATGAAAATAATGTAATAAAATGAAAATCATGTGAAAGAACAAATGGTGTAAAAAAAAATCAATTAAGTCAATCAATCATGCTAAATCACATTGGGAAGTATAAGAGAAAAATAAAATTGGCAAAATTGGTCTTAAATTGATCACACTAATTCAAGCTGGGAAGTATTGAAAAATTTAAATAAATGGTTGGATTCTTACATGAAATCAAAAAATAAGAAGATAAAAGTGAAGAGTAATGAAGTAAGCATAAAACATACTAAATCAAATTGGGAATCATGCCAATGACTTGTAACTTCATAATCACTCATATCTTATCTCTTATTTGACACATGTAATTTTATTATGACTTAGATTATTGGAAAATTTTGTGAGGAAGGCCAGGTCATATCCATGGTCTTACACTACAACTCACAAAGGGAACACTAATGAGATGGAAATAAATGTGAAAATCTGGTAACAAGGGATGTTGGTGATAGGAAGGTGAAATTATGGTAATTTGTGAGGAAGGCTAGGTCATATCCATGGTCTTACAATGAAAATCATAAATAGAATCCCTAAGGGAGTGATTAGTGAAAAAAAATTCTCAAGAGGAAATATGAGGAATGTAGGGTGTGAAAGAAGGAATGTAAAAAACATAACTTATGCATATTATGAGAAGACCTTAGGAGATAGGAGGCATACTAAGGACATGAGAAGACACTAAATGACTAGTGACCATCAATGTATAAAGGAATCCCGTTCGCTATCGACATAAAGATGTGTAGGCAAATAAGTGTACTACTAAGATCAACTCATGAAGGTAGATTAGTAAAAGAAAATTAAATTGGATCTACCTATCCACGATGTGTTCCCCATTCCTTAGGACCCCTTATAGAGTCATCGGTCTACTATAAAGATTGGGTACTTACGTGAGAAAGTAGGTAGCACTAAAATATTTTTTTATTCTCCTTTCCTAATATACTAACCTACTATACCCCAATGAACCTCAGCTCTATTATGAGGCCAAATGTGGAGTTTGGGTTTTGACTATAAGAAGGATATGTGCTTTGAATCACATATTTGAGTGTGATTTTAATTTTAAAATGTTTTTAACTTTTGTATCATTACCTTTTGTTAAATGATTTGGATTTTAAATTTTTTTAAGGATTTTTTAAGATTCTTCCTCCATACAGACTTGAAATGACCAGTCATGAGAGATAGAGTGATACACACGAATGACCTGTAGGCTTAGGCTAAAGGAAGCTAAGTGACCAAAGACATGACTAATGAAAACACTTGGGATTAACAATGAATCAACATGTTATCTCAAGTATCAACCATGTATATGCTTAGTTTGTGAAAAGCAATAAAGAGAAGAAAGGAGATCCAAAAAGGATTTGTAAAAGGAGATTATAATGAGATTAAATATTTTCTAACTAATCATATGGTAAAGAAGGAATGACTAAAGGGAACAATGTTTGTATAACCAAGTCACAATGATAATTGTCCATGTATATAGAGATAAAAAGGCAAAAAATCATGAAAAGAGAATAAGGGAGTTTTTAATTAAAAAAATTAAGAATAAAATGAAAGAAATGATAAAGAAAACATCCATTAGCAAACACAAATGACCGTATAAATAATATAAAGTGCAAAATCAAAGTCACCATGCAAGATAAATAAGAATTTGACATAATGTCAAATGATATAACAAATATATAAAGATAAGATTAGACCACACATCCAATCCAAATGAAAATTTAAGAATACCATGCATATGCTCATAAGTACTGATATATTTTCCCACACACATTATCCAAAACATTTGATAAGTCTCTATGAAGTTGGATGAAGACTAAAACTAATGTCTCATCTATCTTCAATGAAAATTGGGAAAATACTTCACATCTAATCTCCTCAACAGAAAAGGTAGGAATGCTTGATGGATCATGTTGAGGAGGAATATCAAGGAAGGGATGCTCAAAATAATGCATGGGATTGGGTTTTATGGGATATGAAGGGATCATTGATGAGGAAGAATCCATAGGTGAGGGACTCATAGGTGGAGAAGGATCCATAGGTGAGGGAAGATCCATGGGTGAAGGATCCATAAGTAGAAGAATAAAAGGTGAAGAAGGGACCATAGGGGGAGATAGAACCATAAGATGTGGAACCATGGGAGAATAATGGGGAACTTTCTTGTAAGAATGACCTATGGGAGGAATGATAGAAGTATGGGAATAGTTAAGATATGTTATTTAAGGTGTTGCTGAAGGATGCAATAATGATCAGTGTGATGAGTGCCACATTGGTGCCAAAGATAATACACCTCTCCATACTTAGGAATATATTCATATATTACCTTTGGGGGAAGTATGGCCTTGTTTGAGGATTGAGGTGTAAAAGGACACAAAGTTTTAATATATTGTCATAGCTTATGATAAAGCATGGATGAATGATTATCTATGTCATGGAAGCAATAAATATGCCTATGAGTAAGCTTAGTAGAGGTACTCATAGGAGGAGGTATAACAAAAATGGAAGGATTTTGGGAAGTCTCATCATCCCATTTGGTGGGAAATAGAGCCATATATGATAAAGGAAGCAAACTATCACCAAAAGAAGGTGGTGGTGGGGAAGTGACTACACTAGGCTCAATGGAAGGAGCGATAAGATTGAAAGCAAGAATTGACTCATCCAAAGAAGGAGAATGAATGGGATCTACTAAGGGATGGGTGGGGTCTACAAAAGGCCAAAATATAGTTACATGCATCTCAAGGATAATTTGGCTATAGGGGTCATGGTACCTAGTAAAGTGATAGGGCTCAGTCATAGCATGATCTATAATCATACTCTTATGATGTTATTCAAAAACTAGAGGTGTTCATACAATCTCTATCTTGTGATAAAGAGGAAAAATGATAAAATTAGGAACTATATATGATGTAATATGGGAAGATACACTAAAATATTAAAGTAAAGAAGAATGACAATGGATAATATTAACATCATGGGCCTAAATAAGACCACCTAAGAATGGATCATCTAAGGTAAAACCATCATTATAATTAGGTGTATGAAGATTAAAAATGTAGGTAGGGATGATATTATCATCTAGTGAGGTGTGATTAATAGAATGCCAAGTCTTGGTTAAGACAACAGGGATATCATCACAAGGTAGTTTATGAGAATGAGGTTGTAAAGAAGTAAGAAGTTGAGAGATGAGATGGGGTGAGAGATCAAAAATTTTAATATTTAGATTGATCTCATTAGGCTCATCATCATCATAATCTAAGAGGTCAAGAATAATTTTCCCAATGAGTTCAAGTTGACCATTGTAACCTCAAGTGGAATTGATAGGAAAGTTGAATCATTGAGACTCATGAAATGGAACATGGGGCAAAGGTTTAAGAGTAGGAATATTGAATACACAAAAGCCTTAGAATCGTTCAAAATTTCAAGGATTAGTGTCACCTTGAATCTTAAAAATATCTCCATTATGAGGGAATTTAACGCCTTGGTAGGTGGAAGAAGCAACTACTCTCATATGATGTGTCCATGGCCTACCAAGCAGGATATTGTAAGATAGAGGAAAATCAAATATCATCACCTTCACATGAATGATGATAGGTGGGATGGTAATAAGAATCCCAACATATCCTAAAGGAGGTATCTAACTTTGATCATATCCTTGACACATGTTTTATGTGGACTTAAGATTACATTTAGAATATCCAAGAGTTTTGATAAAATTCAGAGAGGTGTAAACACTAGAAAATTATGCACTTGTAGTTTTTAATGACTAAATACCTTAGAACCACCCTAAATAACCCTAAACCTTATTAACCCTTAAAAAACCCCTCTTAACCCAATGAAATCACTATTTTTCTAGTCACATAATACTATTCAAAAATACTATTTGAAATTACTATTTAAAAGTACTATTCACTATCACTATTCACTATGGGACCCACTATCACTATTCAAAATGACATGGCATGTGACATGAAATGTTATTTTGGAGGTGATATGGAAAGTGACATGGCTTAGTATTGATGTCGCTTGATGTAAGAAATCATACCCTACTTGGGACCCTTCTTAAAGTGCTTGATTGCCTCATTTAAGCATCACAAGGCTCCCCCTTTAAATATGGTGAATTTACCCTCAAGGGACCATTATCCAACATATATTTTAAATTAAATTAACATCAAAAATAAGATACCTACCTATTTAAGACAAATGTCACCCATTTTTGACTTCTTAACCCAAATAGGGCACTTACCAACCCAAATGGGAATCCCCACCCACCTCATTTTGACTAATTCATCTGCCACATAGAAAATGGTTCCATACCTCTATTATTCCTATTTTGGCATAACTATTCAAAACATATTCTATAAATCCCCCCTCCCACTTTCTTTCACCTAGGGTGAAGTTGGAAATTGGAAAATTAGTATTTTTTAATTTTTTTTATTATAGGTTTTTGGAGGTGGTTATCCACTTGAGAAGGAGGTCCTCATCTTGGAGGAGAAAATATTCAAAGCATTGAAGCTCTACAAAAATCACTCCAAGATTTAATCAATAATATCATCAAAAATGACATCATCGATAACCATCCCAAAGATTATTCCTTCCTAGCCAAAGAGGAGTATCCACTATCATCTAGATCATGTGTGCATTTTATACTAGGTTCTCATAACCATTACCTTTATTGATAGTTTTTTATTTTCATACTTTGAAAAAAGAAAAAAAACATATTATTAACCCAATTCCTCTACTTCAAAACCATCTACCATTAACTTGATCATAGCTAAGCCAACCTAATCTAAACCATCTACCAAAATTGCCCAACCACCAACCCTCTCTACGGTCAAGACCATGCCTAAGAAAGTTCTTATTTCTCCAATGAGCATCTCAACACCTCTGAAGGAATATTACTCTATTATTTTATAGATGCTATTTCAAACCTCCTCCATTAAACTTGAAACTATTAAACCATTCACCCCTTCTAACACCAAACCCTCTTTGTTTAATGATACTTAGATATATGCATACCATAGGACACTAGGACATAACATGGAGAGTTGAAAATATATCCAAGCTCTTATTCCTTGCTTATATGAGGATGATGATCTACCATTAGATGAACCACTTTCACCTACCTTATTAACCCAACTTCCAACCAAACCACTATCCCAACCTACACTAACTTCCTCACTCTCATCTACAGGCAAGGGTGAGGAGCCAAAGCAATCACCTAGTTCAATTGAGCCCATTATCCATACCATCCACATGATTAATTGATATTGAGAAAAACAAAGGGGTAAAGGAAGAGCTAATGTGTCCATTCCATGGACATATCCTTCAGATTCTCACCCTCTTAAATAGGACCAAACACTAACACCACCACCCAGGCCATTACCTAGACCTAGAGTATCTATCCTAGGTGTACCTCCCACCAATTCCTCCACATCCAGTCAATAAACCATGTTGAAGTAACTTCATCAAGCATTAGTCAAAATGAGCTTTTATGACTTAATTAACACCTCACCTCAACATCATCAAGCTTTAATCAAAGCACTACATTCTATATAGGTTCAACCAAATGATCTCCAACCTCTTATATCTTTAACTGGAGCCATCCAACATGCTACCATGGTCACTTTTCAAGAATAAAAAATTCTACCATATCATAGTGAATACCATGATCCCCCTCTTTTCATCATTGTATCCATCAATCAAACACGTGTCAAAAGAGTCATGATTGATGGGAGAGTGAGTATCAATATCATCTCCTCCCATTCTTACTATCAACTTCAACTACCTAAAAACATCATGTCTAAAAACCTAGTATTTCTCTAATCATTCAATGATACCTTGGCTACCACTTTGGGAATAATTGTTCTCCACATCTATTTGGGGCCTCAAACTATTCCTAAACTATTTTATGTCATAGAGGGTGAGTTTTAATATAATGTGTTACTCGATCACCCTTGGATCTAAGCCATGGGTTGCATCCCTTCCACTCTTCACCAATGTATCAAATTTAAATATGAGGGACAAACCATTACAATCAAAGCCAATCTGAGTCCCTTCAATTTCTATAATATGACATATCAGCCTAATGACATCCTCATTCCACCTTCTCCCCCTCCATAACCAACCTCTAACCAAACCACTACATCAACCCCACCTACCAACACTTATGTCTAAAACAATGAGGAAGTATCCACTAGTTCAACCATCCCTTAATTTTATATCCCAATCAAAAACCTCTTGCAATCCACATTTCAATGCCTCATGTTGGGGGAATATCAACTCCTATCTTTGGATGCTTTCCCTTCTCTACACGAATTTGGGAATCTCTAAAATGATCCATTTTATGATCTAAATATTAGTACCCTTATCCACTTTGGCCTTTTGGACAATAGAACTTTGTCTATGGGGGACTCGATAAGCCACTCCTTGCTCCCATTTCCATGTCTTGTATCCATCCATTCACTTCTAACTTTTCTTATCTTAGCAATCTCACCTTTACTCAGATGTACCTTCATCGATGCACTTATAAAGGGTTTGGTTTCAGACTCTATGAACAAGGGCCTCATGAACTTCCCATCTTCAAAACATAAAACCTCATGAGTTCTTTGGCTTGGGATATGTTCCCCTAGAAGAACCCACATCACCAAAACTAGTTCTCACCACTATTATGAACTTCCAACCTCACTAATCCCATCTCTCCCATTTGGAGAACCTTTAACCACACCAATCCTAGTCAAGGAAATTCTATCCCTATCAGCCTCACCTTTCCAATTTGAAGAACCTCTACCCTTACCAACTCCATTTGAAGACTCTGACATCATCCAATCCTACTTTTTTTTTATTATTACCATTAGTTTAGGCTGACTAACCTATCAACATAATGGCCAAACTAAAAACTTTCCTCTCATCCACCCTAAAATTATCAACCACAATTCACCCATCATCTATACCATTCAGTACCAAGATGATAATTTTATCCTCACCTACCTTGGTGTAGGAAACTCTCCCATCCATAAATCCTTCCCTCTAGAAAACTAAATCGAGCTCAATGAATCAACTATTGACATTAACTTAGGAACCCAAGAGGATCTTCATATCATTAACTAGGCCAATCCATGGATTCAAATGAGCAACATGATTATCTCTCTTTCCTTCAGGACCATAACATCATATTCACTTGGTCTTATCAGGATATGCTTGGGATTGACCCCTCCATTACCCTTCATAACATCATTACCCATCTAGAGGCTAATCTAGTATGACAAAAGCTTCACAAAATGCACCCTCATATAGCTCTTCTCATCAAATAAGAACTTTAATGTCTTTTATCTGTCAACTTTATTCAACACATTAACTACCCATAATGGGTCTCTAATATTTTTCTCATTACCAAGCCCACTGGGTGACTCTTCCTTTTTGTGGATTTTTGAGACCTTAACCTTACATGACCCAAAGATGGCTTTCCTTTACCCAACATCAACCAAATAGTTGACCTTACCATAGGTCATGAGATGTTATCCTTCATAGATAGCTTTTTAGGATACAATCAGATCCTGATCACCCCCTCAGACTAAAATAAAATTGCCCTCATTACTCCTTAGGGAACCTTTTGCTATTGGGTCATGTCTTTTGGATTAAAAAATGAAGGAGAAACATATCAATGAGCCATGACCTATGTATTCCATGATCTTATTAATAAAATTGTAGAGGATTATATGGATGATACCCTTAGAAAATCTCAACATTGCACAGACAATTTATTTATTCTTACTATAATTTTTTATTGACTGATCCAATTTTGTGTTTAGCTCAATCCCAAAAAATGAATTTTTAGGGTTTTGTTCAGAAAGCTTCTAGGATTTATCATCTCCCTTCATGGAATTGAGATTGACCCTACTAAAGTAAAGGCCATCTTAGAAATTCCTCCTCTAACAAACCTTAAGCAACTTCATAGTCTATAGGGAAAAATCCAATATATCTGTCACTTCATCTCTCAATTATCAGATAGATACCAACCCTTTCACCACCTCTTGAAGAAAGACACCTCCTTTAGATGTATTGAAGATTATAAAAAATCTTTTTCTTCAATCAAAGAGTACTTGATTTCTCCACCTATTCTTATATCAACTAGGGATGATCAACCTTTCTACCTTTATGTGTCTACCATTGAACACTCTTTAGGTTCCATGCTAGCTCATCAGGATCAACAAAACAAAGAGAATGTGGATTACTATATCACTCACAAGATTCTAGAGTATGAGACACGATATACCCATCCTAAAAATCTTTGTCTCACTCTCATTTTTGTTTCCTCTAAGCTTTGTCACTACCTTCTTAATCATAAAACATATGTTATTACTAACACAGACCCACTCAAGTATATGCACTCCAAGCCATACCAAAATCAGTGTATGGCTAAGTGGCTCATTCTTATAGCTAATTTCATCTTGAGTTTATTCACCAAAAATCCATTAAGGGGTAGGTCATTTTTGATCAATTAGTTGAAGCCTCTCTCCTAGATAACCATCCCATTCCATTAACATTTCCTGATGAGTCTATTTATACTCTTTCTTAGGGAGAACCCTCTTACAAAATGACCATGCTTTTTTAAGGCTCTAAATGTCAACATGGTGGGGGTGTAGGCATAATTATCATATGCCTTCATGGTGAACCCCTTCTAGTAAAATACAAAGATTTAGTCATTAGTCTCCAAACTGCTCTCGCCTTAAACATCAAAACCATTTCTATCTTCGATGATTCTCAACTCATGATTAACCAAGTCAATGGGTCTTATCAATGCAAAAATGACAATTTACAAAAGTATAAGCTCCTCATTAATGAGCTCTTAACATATTTTGACTGTTATCAAATCTAATTAGTGCCTCTATCTACTAACAAATTTATAGACATAATGGCCTCTCTTGCATCTCGAATACCCTCTCACCCTATGAAATCCAGATTATTTTTCACCATCTACCATTTTTTTATGCCCTCATATTTTAGTTCAGACCTTTAAACCATTTTTAGTGTGGAGGCATCTCCTTTTGATGTTTGGTATGACTAAACATTTAATTACCTTAACTTGGGCATCATTCCACCTCACCTCTCAAAGAATGCTTAGAAGGCCTTTGTGAAAGGCACCTCTCGTTATACCATACTAGGGAGAATCCTATATAAACATGGCTTTGATGGTCTTCTCCTTCATTATTTACATAGTCATGAGATTACTCATGCCATCAAAGAAACCCATGATGGAGTTTGTGGGGGACATTTTAGTGGCCCATAGTCACCAAAAGAATCCTACGAATAGGTTACTATTGGCCTACCCTCAATCAGGACTATAGTGACTATGTAAAGATGTGTGTTAAATTCCAATAACATGCTAACTTACATCATGTGCCTGCTCATAGAATTTAGGTATCCATGGATTATTGACCCTTCTCATAGTGGGGGTTGGATCTCATTAGAGAAATCGATCCTCACTATTCTTAGTGACACCAATATATCATCACCACTATAGAATATTTCACTAAATGGGTGGAGGCCATCCCCTTTATCTCCATTAAAGCTAAAAAAATTATAAACTTTATCAATCATCACATTATCTATCATTTTGGGGTCCCTCACAAAATCATAATAGATAATGACAAATCATTCAAAAAAAAAGGTTCAAGTCCTCTGCAATGCTTTTGATATCAAACTTAGCCATTCCTCACCTTACCATCTGAAGGAAAATAGATAAATAGAAGCCTCTAATAAAACTCTCATCAAAATGATGACCAAAGTTGTAAGTGCTTTAGGCTATGATTGTCACATACACATCCCATTTGTTTTATGGGCATATCTCACTAGTATCTAAACTATAATAGGTGCTACACCTTTTTCCCTGGTCTTTGGCATAGAGCCTATTCTACCTCTTGAATACCAGATTCCCTCTCTTCATATTTCCTTACATGATATCATTTTTGAAGAGGATTAATGTCAAGAACACCTCATACACCTACAATTACTTGATGAACATCACCTTGCTTCCTTTAACCATCTTTGCATCTATTGAGAGTGTATTACCCATGCTTATAACAAGCACCTCAAATAATAAGAATTCAATATCAGATATCTCTTCCTAAAAAAAACTAACACATGACCAACATGAAGAAGAGTAAATGAGGCAAGTTTGATTTTAATTGGCTTGGACTCTACATCATTACCCATAAGTATGGATTAGGAGCTTATCGTTTGTCCTCTCTTGGAGGCAAACTAGAACATGAGCCTCTCAATGCTTTGAATTTGCACCAATTTTTCTATTAAAGAAGGATCAAGCTTACCTATTTGTCTAACTTAAGCTCATCCCTTGATTATGATATTTTAAACTTCACCCACCTTCGTCCTCCCCTTTTGAGGACAATTGATTAAAAAATAGAACTATGTGATTAACCATCATAGTCATGTCCTAATCCTAAATACGGGTGCCATTGTTCTACCTATAACATGGTTCTCATGGATACTTTTCATCTCTAAGAAGATGAAATCCCATGGTCATTGTCTCTCAAAACCACACCCTTTCACATATCATTGAACTTCTTGTGCAAAGCTTTTCCCTCACAAAGGTAAACCTATAAACCTAATCAAATTGGTCCATGTCTAGACACATTTCATCTTGCAATAATTACTTGGGTCAATATATTAAGCATTGAAGACTTCTCCCTTGAAGGAAAATTTCCCAAAAACAAAATAAAAATTGCCAAATGTAAGGTAGATTGATCCCTTAAAGGACATATATCAAGATAATTAAACAAAGTCAATAAACTTAGACTACTCCCTTAAAGGATGGCTAAGTTCACTTTGTCAAAATCAGAGCAATTTCTTAGAATATTCCCACATCGATCAACTTCCCATATATAGAAATAAAGAAAAAGACCTACTATCAAAACAAATTCTAAAGATGCAATCGACTCTCCAGAAACATAATAAGTTAGAGGTAGTAATTAGATTCCACATGTCGCTTCTTGCATTGATCAATCTACATCTAGATACGACATGGAATTATCTATTACCATTCTTAGGTCACCTATAGAAGGGTAAAATTAATTCACATGAGGTTATCATACATATCACCCATTACCCTTCACACCACACGTCACCCATCTTCCCTTTAGACTATATATAAATCAAGGGATTTAGAGCTTACTTGACACCCTATGATCAAGAAACCTATTTTTATCAACTAAAAACTGATCATGTATATCGTTTTAGGGGCTTATATCCATTAAACCAATCCCACTTCAGGTCTATTTTTAGTCCTTGTCAAAAATAAAGCATTCTGCCCTATTCTTAATGTGCTTGGTTGGTGTTTTGCTCATGAATTTTATGATCCAGTGTTGCAATAATAATAATCATTATTTTTACATTCAATGAGATTATACCAATAACAATTATACCAATCATAATTATAACCATAACATTTATGAGTATCCACACAAATTTAAGCATGATACCATTCGACTAGTAACATCTAACATATTTTGTACATAACAAAATATGCAATATTTTATTTAAGGTGTGAGGAATTACATGACATATAAATAATCATCAGATTACACATGGCCTAAATCACATGCATACATCAACATGCATTATGAATAAGGCATCATTTATTTAAGAAAGTTTACCTCATGAGCTAGATGGTAACATTAGTGTAGGATGAGGGGATGGTATTCCTATTCATTATTGTTATTATTTTTGATGATGAATGTGGTTGAAGATGATAGTGTTAGTGCATGGAGAGACATACACCATCATTTTCAATGGAAATTCTAATGATGATTGTGTGAATATAGATGTACTCACATGAAGGACATGATCTGATCCTAATACTAGTCCTTATCATGAATATTTAAATAGAATACCTACCCATTCTTCCTCACCAGCCTAGTTCTCCATTTTATTAATTGGGAAGGTCATATGATGTCATTGATTTCCTTGAATAGTCTTCCCAATTGAAACAATCATGTCTACCTACCTTTTCACATGGACACATTGCCTTTGATATGATTGGTCATCGTAATAAAGCCATTATGCATCATCATGATATCTTTTTGTTACCCTTATCATCTATTTTGCATTTGATGTCTTTCCTTGATTTGTCATCTCATAACCCTTATAGGCATGGTGGTCATTTACATCATTGTCACCTTTGGCCTAATTGATATAAGTTGGCTTCCAACCATGGGCCATTATAATGATCACACCTTTGAAATTGGCACTATTACTAGTGGTGGTAACTCCCAAATCCATGCCATTGTAGAAATTCTTCCATTAAAGGTAGGCCACCATGAATTCAAATCAATACATTCAGTTTCTTGTCCCCTCTACCCTCCTTTTACTACTAGCCCATTGCCATAAGCTTTGAACATCAAACCTCAACCATTGGCAGCACTTGCTCCAACATGGTAGTCTTTTATTTTGTGTTAGCTAAATGTTCATTTATAGCAAGGGAACTAATAACTTGTTGGTTAGGCCTGACCTAGAATAACCAATAAGTCCTTAGTTCCATAGAGCTAGGATAGAGGACATAGACATGGCCACCTTTCATCTAGCCTACCCATGTAACTCTTGGGTCAGGCATAGTCCATCCTCTATCACTCACCACATTGCCCATTGTCTAATGTGTAGAATATACTTAGCCATCAAATAAATTCTTTATAGGTCATTACTTCACTACTACCCTTGAAACTCAGTTCATAGCAATGATGACCTTACACCAACATGAATATGTATATCATGATAGACACCCAACTTCTAAAACTCAGCTCATAGAGATAGAGGCCAACACTATACTTATACCCTCACACAATTTGAGAAGATGCAACCTCCTTAAAATGACTCCTCTCCTTTGGATTATCTTCATTGAAGGTCATTTATGGTGCCTAATTTATGTTCTCTTCTTATTTATCCTACCTTACCCATCTATGTCTCTCATCCTACTAAATATGGGATGATTATGGTAGCTATTCACCAATATACACCATACACTTTCATCATCACCTACACCAAAACCCAAAACTACTATTTTACAAAACCTTCTCCATCAGCCCAAACCAACCCATTTGGTCTATCAAATTAAGGCAACCAATTTGAACACCACTCACCTAAACCTTGTTGAACTACATTGTCCTGATGTCCATGGACTATGTAGGCATTGCTTCACTTCTAAGGGTAGCTCAGCCACTAACAACTAATTCCCATCCCCTTTTTATTCTCACTCATTTCCATCGCTAACATCACCCTCTTACTTAGGGCATCCTACATCAAGGAATCTTGTAATTATTTCTTTAGCATCCTTATGTTTTAACACTATCTAATACTTCCTCTTAAGTTTTTCCTTCGTTGTTGGGAGAATTACATCAATATGAGGTCTTTTTGAACTATGTAGGTAACACTCAGTTACTGAGGTCAACTCAAACACATCCTTTATTTTTTTCCCCTTCTCACCTAAAATGTCTTACTCCACTTCTCTACCTATCCCCTCAACCCCTCCCTCCCTTCATCTTTTTAATCTCTTTTAAACACTTTTCCATCTTGTCAATCTCTTTTAACACAAGGGTTTATAGCCTTTCTCATTGGCCCATCTTATCTCCCATAAAACCACCACCTACTCTATTTTACTAGCCTCCCCATCACCTTTCCTTGGGTATACTTCGTATCTCACTCCCTCACCCACTTCTCATGTTTTTGGTCCCTCTTTCCACTTATTACCAACCTTGTCCTTTATCCCCTTCAACTTCCTTCATCATCCTCATCATCTCCCCTTGCCCTTGGCTAGTTATTATACCCTCTTTATTGCTCTCTTTTCATCACCAATTCCCCATCATATTATGCATCTTGAAAGATTTTTGTTTCTTCTATAACTATACTTTTTCTTTATGTGTACCACTAGTCTCTACCATTTTCCCCACTGTACCCATTTTGCATACTTCTTGTTTGCTTTTTTCCATCCTTTCATCCTTTTTGTCTTCTTTTTTTCTCCACAAATAATTTCTCCCTAGGTATTTATCCTTTGAGAAGCCTTCCATAATTGCCTCTTTTCTTCTTCTCAATTCTTGCATTTTGCCTTTTACATTCCCCTTTTCTTCTTTCCATCTCAGTACTCACTTGTATTTTATATTTATGTGAGTATCCTTGCTTTATATCACTACTTCAATTCTTCCTTTTTATTCTTATCATCCTTGATCTTCATCTTTTATCTTCATCTCATTTCCTTTCATTGTTTTCCACTATCATCTCCCTTTTCTCCATTTCATTTTATTTTTCTCATCTTGAGGACATTTCTTGTTCTTCCTAACCTTCTTTTTCCTCCTAAATGACCATGTTTGGCTCCTTCCATCCTTCTCCACCTTTACCTTTATCTATGACCTTCTTGTTTTCTTTATCTATTTCTTCATCCATCTCTTGGTCTACCTTCACCTCATCCCTTGTTGAAACTCCTTTATTCTCTCCCATTGGCACTCCACATTCTCACTCATTAGAGTGTGGTCACCAATTGAACTACTTTTTCATACATCTCCTTGTCTACTTCCTCATGCCCTCCATGTCCTTGCCTTAATGTAAAAAATATGGTTAGGTTCATAACTTCAAGTGCATCCCTTTCTTCCTTTAATGCCTCTATGTGTTGCATGTAGACCCTCTTTTTTTGTACCTCTCTAGCTACTCCATTCACCCTACCTATCATTTATCTCTGTTTTAAATTCTTTTCCCATTTTGAGCATGCTACAGCCTCAAAATTCTTTCACTCAATTTTGGTTTACTATGAGATATATACCAATCCTATATATTTATGACATGATTGGGCAATATTGTGGGCTCATATGATCAACCTTAGGCTTGAGCATTACTAAGCCATCTAGAGGAAGATTCCTTCCCCACCCCCTCTAGTCTTGCCTATTTTAAATCCCTTTTTGTGATGAACCTCCTAAAATAGATTACCTCCTACAACAAATTTAATCAAAATATGTGAAAGTAAAATAACTCTTACCAATAATAGAAACACAAAAAGCTTATATTGGTTGCAGGCCACTTCGAGGGGGCAACCTTCTTTTTCAAGCTCAATAAAATGAATTTGTGGATGCCTTCATTGGGCCTCAACACTTACTTATATACCAACTCTATTCTAACAACAACTACTTCCCTTATATGTGGGACAATTCAAATATGCTCTAAGGGATGACTTACAAAGCATATGCATCCATATCAATTATTACACTAATACTACAAAGAGAAGGGTAAGGCACAGGTTCCTAACATCCCCTCCCTCTTAGAAAAAGCTTTTCCCTCAAAGCTTCAAATGTGGGAATTGTTGTTGAATCTGGAAGAGTGGTTCCCATGTTGCATCTTTTGGTTGCATGACGTGCCATTGGATTAAGACCTCTGTGATGGAGTGGGATCGAAGTTGGTGAGTGTGCCTATCTAGGATTACTTTTGGCTTGAGAAGGATGGAGACTTCATTATAAAGTGCTAGTAAAACTATCTACACTTGGATGTTGGATCCAAGAACTTATTTTAAATAGGAGACATGAAAGATGGGATGAACTTGGGAGGAAGGTGGAAGCTCTAACTTGTAAGCAACTGACCTAATATTTTGGAGAACCTTATATGGCCCATAAAACTTTGGAGCAAGCTTTTGGTGCCCTTTTAGTTTTAGTGATGATTGCTTTTATGGCTGTAGATGAAGAAAGACCATATCACCAGGTTAAAAGGTACGCTCTGAGTAGTGGTGATCAACTTGTTACTTCATTTGATTCTGTGACATATGGAGATTGTCCCGCAAGGTGTAGAGAATTTGATCCCAATTTTAGAGAGTAGTGTCAACTGCCTAAACTGGTGAGATGCTAGGATTATATGGAAGAAGTGGTGGCAGTGCTTGACCATAAACTACTTTATAGGGAGTCATTT
Organism: Torreya grandis; assembly: GCA_037957365.1. Taxonomy (NCBI): domain Eukaryota; kingdom Viridiplantae; phylum Streptophyta; class Pinopsida; order Cupressales; family Taxaceae; genus Torreya; species Torreya grandis. The sequence continues at coordinate 3,047,249 of JARHVA010001026.1, forward strand.
TGGTGGAAGTGTGGTATGAGGTATTATACCACCATTCAGCTAGGGGAAGCCACTTGACCCATTGATGTTATTGTTCTAAAGAAAATCAATGAAGGAAGGTTTTTAAGCATTTGTTGACTATTTCTATCTGGCCATCTATTTGTGGGTGGTACCCATAGCTCATTCTCAACTTTGTGCCTATGCGATGAAATAGTTTCATCCAAAAATGGCTGGTGAAAGTGGCATCACGATTTGAGACAATTGAATAAGGATTCCATGAAGATAGAAGATATGATCCAAGAAAACTTGTGCGACTATTGAGGCTGTGTATGGGTGGCTAAGTGAATAAAAATGACTATATTTGGAGAGGTGATCGACTACGACTAGGATCACTGTCTTTCCCCTCGATTTAGGGAGGACTTCAATGAAATCCATGGAAATATCTATCCAAATCCTAGTAGGAATGGGCAAAGGCTCAAGCAAATTGGGAGTCAATGTGGTTTCACCTTTGTTTCATTGGCAGGTATCACATTCAGCCACCATCTATTTAATTTCAGCTTTCATGCCTTTCCAAAAGAAGTGTCGATGTGCCCACTCATAGGTTTTGAGAAATCCTGAGTGCCCTATGGAGGGGGAAGCATGGATTTCATAGAAGATAGCTTGATGCAGGTCTAGACTTTGGGAAAGCACCAGATGACCCTTGTATCATAGAGAAGCACCGTCCCATGAATAATGTGGTATTGTAGAGGGGTTAGTGGCTAATTGATGAATGAGGTGGCATTAGGAGGGATCATTTGCATACCCTTGTTGGATAGATTCCAACCATTTTATAATGGGCATGGAGATGACAGAGAGGGAAGGCTGGTCCTTGAAGTTTCTTGAGAGAGCATCAACCACAACATTGTCTTTTCCCTTCTTATAGGTGATCTCATAATCGTAACCCATGAGTTTGCTGACCCACTTTTACTGAGCTGGGGATGAGACCTGCTATTCCAAGAAATATTTCAAACTCTAATGATTATTTTTGATGAAAAAATGGTTTCCCAGTAAGTAGGGTCTCCATTTTTGTACTGCATGTAAAATTGCCATCATTTCCTTTTCATATGTAGACAAGGCTAAATTTCAGCTAGAAAGGGCTTTGCTAGTGAAGGTAAATGGTCAGCCCTCTTGGAGAAAAAAACACCCAAGATGATGCCACTGGCATCACTTTTTTTGGTGAAAGTTTTGGTGAAGTCTGGTAGTGCCAAAACTAGTGTGCTACACATATCCTGTTTGAGTTGGACAAATGCCTGATTAGCAGTAGCACCCCAGGTGACAGCATCCTTCTTTAATAAGTCAAAGGAGCCACAATCTTTCCATAATCTTTGATGAACTTGTGATAGTATCCTATCAGGCCTAAGAAACTATTAAGGCTCTTGAGGGTGGTTGGTTGAGGCCAACTCTGCATAGCACTAATTTTTTCTAGGTTTGCGCAAACCCCATTAGCTAAAACAATGTGCCCCAGATAGTCAATTTCATCTTGACCAAATGAACACTTGGATTGCTTGGAACATAATTGATTGACTAATAATAGTTGTAATGCCCCGTCAATATATTGTAGATGCTCGGCCCATGTGTGGCTATAGATCAAAATGTCATCAAAGAAAACTAAAATAAATTGACAGAGAAAATGCTGAAAGATTTTATTCATGAGTGCTTGAAAAGTGGAAGGAACATTTTTAAGGCCAAATGGCATGACAAGAAACTCATAGTGACCTTCATGCATATAGAAGGTTGTCTTGGGAATGTCATTAGGATGCACTCAAATTTGATGATAGCTAGAATGCAGATCCAACTTAGAGAAGAATTTGGCCCCATGGAGCTCATCAAGAAGCTCATCGATGATAGGAATTAGGAATTTATCCTTGATAGTGAGGTGGTTAAGGGCTCAAAAGTCAATGCAAAGGCACCATGACCCATCATTTTTGTGGACAAGAAGCACTAGACAAGAATATGGGCTAGTGCTGGGGCAAATAACTTCAAACTTGAGGAGTTCTTGGACTAAGTTCTCAATTTTAGTCTTTTGTTGATGAGGGTAATGGTATGGCCAGATTTAGGTGGGATGCTTTCTAGAAGGAGAGGAATGCAGTGATCTTCAAGGCATGAAGGGGGCAAACCTACTGGTTCTAAAAAAATGGTACATGCTTGTCGAGTATGGCTTGTAAATTTGTAGGGTGGTTAGTAACTACGGGGGGTTAGAGTTGAATGGAATGCAACTGTGTAATGACCCCATGTGAGCCTTTCATCAAAAGTTTTTCCATACAATGAGAAATGATGATGCTAGTAGATCCTAGTAATAACCCTTTTAAAGTGTGCTTTTGACCATTATGTGTGAACTACATCCAAAGCTCAGAGAAGTCCCATAAAATAGGTCCTAATGTATGAAGCCACTGTGCCCCTAAAACCACATCACACCCTCCTAAAGGTAGGACAAACATATCAGAGTGATAATTATAATCACTAATTGCAATATGCACATTTTGACACTTCCCTTTACATGGCAATGTGTCCTCATCAGCAATCATGACTTTAAAGCTAAAACAAGGGTATATAAAGCAGTCTGCCACCTTAGCAATACGAGGATTGATGAAATTGTGAGTATTGCCCAAGTCAACAAGGATTGTGAGAGGGATCTTTTTAAAGTACCCTTTGACCTTCATGGTTTTGGGAGTGGTGACACCTACTAGTGCATGCTGTAAGATCTCAGGTTGATTCTCTTAAACTGTTGGGTCCTCTTCAGTATCAGGTTGTTCTTGAGCATCTTGAAATTCTAGAATATTAGGCTCATTGTCCTACTCTAGTAATGACTCCACATTTAGCAAGTAAAGTTTTTGTTGTATGCACCTATGACCCTTAACCCATTTGTCATCATAGTTGTAACATAATCCTTTCTCTTTGTGAACCCACATCTCTACCTCAGTCAGGCACTTGATTGGTGTGGTTATGGTTGTCTACTGATTCACTGTGTTCTTTGTTGGTAAAAAGGTGGGAGGTCAACGTTGTGTGGAGAGTTTATCTTTTTCTAACTTAGCCAAACCTAAAGCATCCATCATATTTTCAAGTCAAAACATTTTTACCTTCGAGCGGATTGGCTCTCTGAGGCCACTAACAAAGCAACTTTTGAAGAAGTCATCTAACAACCCTTCAGTGTGATTAGCAAGTTTTTCAAATTCAATTTGATATTCACAAACAATACCTATTTGACGGAGTTTGGTGAGAGCTCTTATGAAATCCTCAAATGCTGAGGGACCAAACTTGCCCAAAATTAAGGATGCAAAATTTTACCAATTAGGTTCATCATTTGTCTTGAGATACCAACGGTACCACTGAAGTGCTTCTTATTTTAGATGAAAGGAAGCATTTGGGACTTTGTTTGCAGAATAAGTATTGTGGAGGTTGAAGAATTGTTCAACTTGATATATCCATCCTATAGGATTTATAACATTAAACTATGGAAAGTCTAGCTTATGTCCATGGGAGAAGTTGAAAGCAAAGGAGTGATGCTCTGAATAAGACTCCTCCTTTTGCACTTTGTTAAGCAAGATGTTATTCTATTGATTTAAGCCATGCATCATATCAGTTAACTCTGTAACTTGAGATTTCAATGTGGTGATTTCTTCCTCCATGATTTTTGTGCCTACATGAGTGGTGACCATAACTAGTTGTTAATAGCTGGGGATCCTTCATGTTCCCTGCCATGATGTAAGGCAGGGTTCAGGGTAGTGCCCAAAAAAAAATTTGGACCTTTTTTTTGTTGCTATTTTTTTTTGGTAGTTGTTTTTTTTTTAATTTTTTTATTTTTATTATAAACTACTACTTCAAAAATGGATTGTCTAAAATTGTGTGGTTGGAAATATCCTCAACTGTGGATATGCTATTTTTTGCTCTCTAAACCTGATAAGTTGGATATGGACCACAAGTTTGTTTGGCTGCCTAAAAGATTTTTAAATTATCTCTAGCCACCAAAGCTATCTGATTGAGTACCACTCTCCAAAAATTTATAGCCATGGGTTTACCCCTTAATGACAGCTTTTGGTTTACCTCACGGGTGGGAACTAGTCAATCAAGATGGGGTCATTGCCATTTTCACTGGTAGGTCCTCTCAATGGGCCAGCTAATTCAGGGTTTTTGTGGTACTCCTCATAATGAGTTTTAGGGCTTATGCCCAAGAACTTTCCATAGTTAAGTGGATAGGTATTTACCCAATCTGAAATGATAGAACCTATAATAAAAAAATTCTCGCTAGAAATGGCGCAGCTCCTAGAAAGCCCTACTTTGAATTTTTTTTGATCCAAATCTACCCACAAAGCCAAGAAAGTGCTCTGATACTAGATATGATGAAACTCCTACAATAGATTACCTCTTACAATAGATTGAATCAAAATATGTGAAAATAAAATAACTCTTACCAATAACAAAAACACATAAAGCTTATATTGATCGCAGGCCACTTTGAGGGGGCAACCTCCTTTGAGCAAGATCAATACAATGAATTCATGGATGCCTTCATTAGGCCTCAACACTTATATAATAACTCTATTCTAACAACTACTACTTCCCTTGTATGTGGAACAATTCAAATATGCTCGAAGGGATGACTTACAAAGCATATGCGTCCATAGCAATTATTACACTAATACTGCAAAGAGAAGGGTAAGGCACGGGTTCCTAACACTTTAACTATAACCTTCAAAGATTTTATAATCAAAACTAAAACCACTTTCATATTTAATATTTGTGATACCCACATGGGGATGATAGCTACAACCTCTCACATGCCCTAACCTTCCAACCAATAATTTCCCTTGATTATCTCTTCTTGGACTAAATCTTCTTATGACTTGAAATAGCCCTGCTCTTTAATCATAATCCACAACCTGCTCCCTAATTTAATTATTATTATTATTTTCTTCACTCCATATTCCAAAACCCCTCAGCATCTTTCTCTAAATTACCTCAAAACTCAATGCTTACTTATTTTGGGGCCCCACTGACTCAAGGGCTCAAATCTTCACCACTTCTTGTTTACTTACTCTGCTACTTTGCTTCCCTAAATTGTTGAATCATACCCTTCCATAGACTATTAATGACATTACTATGAAGTGTGCACAATATTAGCTTATTTGGATGGTGATAAAAGAACCCATCAAATCACCATGGCAATTCAAGTAATGCCAAATTTTTTAAAGCTTGGTAAAGCATATTTATCCCTTTTTTAAAAAAATGGTGACCTAAATTTAATGCTTGAACCTACTTATCCATAGCTATAGATTCCTTTTTGATAATTGATGAAATCATATAATTACATCCTAGGTAATTCCATCCACCATTTCTACCAAACCAATCAAAAAACTATTTGATACTCATATTTTCCACCCTTTTGAAACTTCACTTTCTCCAATGTCCTTTAACTAGACCTAACTACATGATATCAAATTGGGGCAACCAAGTTAACCAATACTCTTTACCTCAAAAGAAATACATTTGGCTTGCTGTTATTTTTGAATTACTATCCATGGAACTATGTAGTTAGCATCCACTTATCACATGCATCTAGAGTCAGCTCAGTCATCCCCTTCCAACCCATACCCAATCCACCCATGCTTTCACCATGTCCACCTTGATGTTGGTTGCTTCTAACCCAAAACATTGGCATGTTTAAAAAAACATTTAACTATAATAACCAACCTTACCATGTTGAGATTTTCAGTGTTTACACCATCTCATGTATGACCCAACCTATTGTGTTATTTTGCATGAGCACTTCCTACCCTAGATACTTGTGACTAACACCTAACCTATCTAGATGACTTGATAAGCCTAACTCAATTAGCTATGACCAATGTTGTGGACCATTTATCCATATCACATGTCTTTTTAAAATCAACTTTATTTTTACCAAAATTGGTATCTTTAATATTTACGTAATCTTTAATATCATGCTTAGTCATGTTTTGTACACCCATTTGCATTTCACATGCCCAGTAACCTTTTGGTACCACCTAGTGCCTCCCCACCAATTACTTATCAAACCTACACCTGATTTGGCCTTCCCTCATTGACTCTTGATTTATGGGGGAAAAATTCCTCACATACTCAGATCACCCTAACCTTTGACCAAGTGATTCATTTTTATTTTTCATCTTGTTAACTTAAAGCCACATAACAAAAAGGGGTAAACTATAAACACTAGAAAACTATGCACTTATAGTTTTTAATGAATAAATGCCTTGAGATGCCCTTAAAGACCCCCTAAAACTTATTAAACATTAAAAACCCCATCTTAACCTAATGAAATCACTATTTTCCTAGTCACATAATACAATTTAAAAATACTATTTGAAATTTCTATTCAAAAGTACTATTCACTATCACTATTCATTATGGGACCCACTATCACTATTCATGATGACATGTCAAGTGACATGGAATGTGACATTTCAAGTGACATGGAAGGTGAATTGGGAGGTGATATGGCAAGTGACATGGCTTAGAAGTGATGTGGCTTGATGTGGGACATCATACCCCACCTAGGACCCTTCTTAAAGTGCTTGATGACCTCATTTAAGCATCACAAGGCCCCCCTTGAAATATGGTGAATTTAACCTCAAGGGACCATTATTAAACATGTATTTTACATAAAATTAACCTCCAAAATAATATACCTACCTATTTAAGACAAAGGGCACCTATTTTTGACTTCTTAACCCAAATGGGATACTCACCAACCCAAATGGAAATCCCCAACCACCTCATTTTGAATAATTCATCCACCACATATAAAATGGTGCCGTACCTCTATTATTCCTATTTTATCATGACTCTTCACAACATATTATATAAATCCCCCCTTTTCCTTCACCCAGGGTGAAGTTGAAAAGTGGCAAATTAATATTTTTTACTTTTTTATTACAAGTTTTTGGAGGAGTTATCCACTTGAGGAGGTCCTCCTCATCTTGGAGGTGAAAATATTCAAAGCATCAAAGATCTACTAGAATCACTCCAAGATTTTATCAACAATATCATCAATAATACCATCATCGATAACAATCTCAAAGGTTATTCCTTCCTAGCCAAAGAAGAGTATCCACCATCATTTGGATCATGTGCACATTTTATACCAGGTTCTCATAACCATTATGCTTATTGATAGTTTATTATTTTCATACTTAGAAAAAATAAAAAAATAGAGAGAAACAAGAGGTAACACAGGTGTTAGAACCCTCATCAATCAAGGTATGCTTGACATGGATATTGCCAATTTGGACACTAATAAATAGAGGAGGATCATCCACATGAAGCAAAATCTCATCCAAAATCATAAAGTGATGGGAAAATTGAGGGAAAGAGAAGGGTCCATTATTTCATCAACATATATGGACATCTCTTCACATTATTATAACATGCTATCTTCAGATGTAGATAAGGTTTCTTCACATCCTACTAGGGGAGGATGAAGGATATTCATTTTGAACAAAAGTTAGATGAGATAGTTTTGATGATGTAGAGAGGTCCTCATAATATCAAGAAATATAATTTGGGATGGGATATTAGTGAGTTCTATGATAGGATCCCAATCATCATTAACCCATAAGAATATTGTTAGAAATAAGTGCATAGTGTCGAGGGAAGTCTTCAGAAGGAGAAGCTAAAGTACATTGGAATTTATGTTGATAAGAAGGAGAAGGCTTAGAAAAAGGTTCTAAATTATGTTAAGAATATGAAATAGTTGGTACAGGTTGGTTTTGAGAATCGTTAGAATAAGTATTGATAGAATCTTGATTTTCATTGGTGTTAGCTAAAGAAGATGGAGGAATGGTAGAAATATAATGGGAAGTGTTATCCATGGGAAGAGTTGGAATTGGTTCATCAAAATTTATAAGGTCATCTTGCCACAACTCATTTAAGTGATTTGGAGAATAATATTGGATAACATGAAAGGTATGAGACAATAGAGGGGTGTAGATGGGTTGAGGATCAATGAAAGTATCCACCCTTCACATATGATTCATATTAATAATTTCTCTTCAGGATCTGTGTCAATAAGACTTTCTACATTGTTCGTGGAAGGGGTGGGCTTGTCTTAGTTATCTTGGTGGTTCAGAAGAGGGTCTTTATAGATGGATAAATGAGCATTAATTTGATTTAAATATTGAGATTTAGTATGATTTTCATGGGCTTTGAAAGCAATGTCATAGGATTTTTGGCATTTCTAAATGATAAAATTACGATCAAAATTAGGACCATAGCCAGATTATGAAGCTACCTACAGGTCTCATGAGAATGGCTCTAAATAGCATGAAACCAAAAAAACTTGTTGGGATCATACCAAGATTTCATAGGATGAATGGGATCAAGTTCTCATGGTAGAGGCCTAGGTAAATGTTTGATTAATTTAACTGAAGATAAAGGTTTATGAAAAATTATGTTATTAGGTAAAGATAAATGAGGATTGGTGAATTATTGAGAAGAGGGAGTTGGTTCCAAAGATTGGTTAGGAATAATATCTTGAATAGTGTGAATGGTGTCATAAGAGTTCATGACACCATCATTGGTAGCATGATGATTCTTGTTTTTAAGTAAGATATGAGTACCCATAGAAGGTTGGGGTGGTTCAAATTGATGTATAAGGAAATCTTGACATTTAGCTTGGTCAATAACCTCCTCCAAGGTACATGGAGAGAGTGTAGACTCGATATTGCAACTTGGGAAAAAGAGAATTGGTAAAGAGATGGAAAAGGTTATCATCAACCATGTTATGTTCACATTTTTTGGACAATGTTTTCCACCTTTAAAAAAAATCTTGGGCAGTTTCATTTTCAATTTGTTTACAATTGATAAAATGGGCCAAGGTATTCTCATGAAGATCACTATTTTAGAACTCTTTGACTACAACATTGACAAAATCCTCCAAACTAGTAATGGAATGGGTTTTAAGTTGGTTATACCAATCTAAAGAATTAGATGTGAGGGTTTTGGCTAAGATCTTGGTAGTGGTAAAGGTGTTTAATTTAACCTAGTCTTTATATATATTTCCAAATGTTTTTAGATGAAGAGTAGGATTAGTTGATCCATTATAAGAAATGGTAGGGGTGATAACTCATATATATATATTAGTAATTTGAGATGTAAGATTTTGAATATTCTTAATTATCTTGTTTACAAGAGGAAGTTGAGGGATAATATTACCATGCGAATCTTGAAGAGGAGGTGGGGGAACATTTTGATTATACATGCCTCATGGCATCTATTGAGGGTGGGTTTAAAGATGGATAAGGTGGTTTTTCATTCACAACATTTGATTTGTATTATGAGTTTGAAAAGTATTCATTTGAGTAAGCATTTGTAATAAGAGTTGATGGGTTTGATTTGTATTGTTGGTATTATTTTCAGCATTAGAATTGGAAGTAATGGATTGGGTACCACTATTGGTATTGGTAGAAGCATGAAAGGAACTATTAGAATGTGAGGCACTAGTGGAAAAGTTTGCTTATGTGTTAAAAGATGTAGTGAAGGGATGAAAAGAAGAAGCACTATAAGTATGATTACCATGGGTAGAAAACAATGCACTAGTGGAATATTTGATGAGAGTGGGTCTTATAAGAGGACCATTAGATGTAGAACTTACATGTTAGTGGAGATACTAGGCATGGAGGTGGAAGAAGTTAAAGAAGAAGAAGTAATGGTATGATAAGGGGTCAAAATAGAAGGAAGAGGCTGAGAATAAAATAAATGAGTATCCCTAAATCCATGTGAGAATGTGGGAGAAGGTGAATGAGTCTCTTCATCTTGACCACTAATCATGAGATGGTAAATGGTAGAAGGATCCTTTCTTTGATGTTGAGGAAATCTAGATATAAAGAAGAGCATTTCAGAAGGATACTCTAATTCAAGTTTATCTTCAAGTGAGAAGAGATGATTATGAATCAAATAGGAATTAGGAGGTGTCCCATAATTCATTATGTGAGTGGATATGTGAACATTACTCTCATCCAGGAGAGGAGCCCTAAGCTACTTATGGGAGACCCTATGAGGGTTGGTAAGACTAATCATATCCATTGAATTCAACTGTGTTATCTTCAAATAGGAAGTTCATGATGAAAGATAAGGATTAAATAAGGAAAAAGTGATGCAAAATTAAGGAAATAGGAAGTTACATAAAATTGCACAAAGTTGACTAGGTAACCTAGTATAAAAATTGGGGTCTGAAAACTATATAGAGTTGAAAAGGTCAACCTAGAATTAAAAATAAGAGATGAAAAATAGTGTATAGAGTTGACCTAATACTAGGAACATAGGTTGAAAAACTATACAAATTTGACAGGGTTGACCTAGTAATATAGGCAAGGGAAAAATAAATAATCTGTAAGAGACTATGTCGAGTAGAATGACTATGTACTGGGAAAAAAAACTTGAAGTACTTTTGGAAGAAAGAAATGAAAGGAAGCACATAATAAATTAGGTCAATGAGGTTGATCCAATTAAGGTACACATCACAAAACCTTGCACCAATGCTGGTTAATGAAAGTTTTTATAATACAACACATAATTGATCAAAGATAAAGCAATCAACTTGGAAAGTAAAAGATAAATAAGTGGTCAACTTGAATATTATTATATTATTAAAATATGATTTTAGATGTGATATGAAGTTGAATATAAGGAAATAACTAGAAATTAATCTAAGGATGGTTTTAAGATGTTTAGGCTGAAAGGGACCTATATTGGTAATGGTATTGGCTTGGTATTGGAGCCTAGCCCCTCACTTTACACACTATAGCAATAAAGGTGTCAGGTACATATCCAATATATTCCATTAACCATATGTTTATACTTGGCCATAAAACCAAGTCATCTTCCCCCTTGGTGATGAAATTCAAGTATGTAGGCCTTGGGTAGATAGTTGTTAAAATGCATTTTAAGATTATGTGATTTGGTAGTGTGGACATAAAAGAGAAAAATAGTGTAACTAGATGGTATATTGAAAAACCACCTAATTGAACTATGTGATATATTCTAAGCATGCAAGCAATAAGAAATGAAAGTGTGGGCTAATTATTAGAATATAAGTGTTAATTCAACTTTGAAACATAGTACAATGTCATTTTAGATGATAGTGTATGTAGAGAGTACATAATAAAGTTGACAATGTTGCTACTGTATGACAAAAATAAGGGTCTAAAAAAGAACTACATTGATAGTGTCAACCTAGTTTTCTAAATAGAAGACAAAATATAGAAGTACGTCGATAGGGTCAACCTATTTGATTATATATGGGTAGTTTTAAGAACTAAAAATTGTGAAAATAGAACTATAATGAATAACAAAAATGATAGAGAAGGATATAAAGGAACCTTGGTGGGTTGGAGGATGTAAAGGAGAATGAGATTGTTGTTGAAGTACCCTAATTTATAGTTACAAAATCTACTATGCCGACTAGGTCCTATAGTTTTTTATTTGTTTAAAACCTATAAAATGTACTATGTTAATGAGGTCAACTTAGTATGTTTTTTGGAAGTATAGGAATGTATAGAGTCAATAAGGTTGACCTAGTATTCAAATCTAGAATTCTAAAAATGTATTATGTTGACAGAGTCAACCTAGTAGCCTGATTTGAAAGTCTAAAAATGTAATGTATTGATAGAGTCACCCTAGTAGTCTATACCTAATGAAAAACTTGTACAAATAGAAAAAGTTTGTATTAATGTGACTGTGTGTTAAACATGTGCACATAAGTTAGAGCTATATCGACACTATCAACCCAATATCACAAATATAGAAAAATAAAATGATAAAATATTGAAAATGTGAGATAAAACTTGTAAGGGTTAGATTCATGTTGGGTGTAATAGAATGTATGAAATCATAAATGCATCATGCCTATAAATCAATCCTAACTCAGAGAAGATAGATCATACCATACACTTCTAATTGGGGACACATTAGATAATCAAGAACATGACCAATATGGGGATCCATTAAACCTAATTAGGGGACCTCTTATCACAATACACAATTCTAGGGAGGGTTCCAAAACCTCAAATCAAGCATAATCATGCAATAACCCTAAGGGAGTCTTATATTTTATATTCACTAAACTAATAACAAGTAAATTAAAGTCTAATCTAGTACTCACCAAAGCTTATGGTAAAAAGTGGGGGTTATAAATAATAAAAGTAAACATGCATAAAATAAATACACTCACATTAATGTATAAAAAAGCTTAATGTATGGAAGAGAAGTAAAAATGCATATATATCTACTCTTATAAATGAGAAACATAGTTAAAAATACTTACCTTTGAAGATGAACCTATCGAGCCTTAATATCTACCTTAGCCAAGGTGCTTTGTAAGAGGTGGTTGTGGTATGTAAGATGATAAGGATAAATCAGCTCTAGGCTACACAATCTATCAATGCATCCAAAATACTTATCCACAAGACAATATCTGTATCTTCAAATAAAATATAAAACCTTAAGTTTTCTCCTCAAGTAGAATGGTGGATAAGGAAATACACAATAGCTCTTAATTATTATTATCTTCTCTAAATAATGATGAATTGAACTTGTATATATAGGTGGATTTAACCCTAAGCACTTCAAAAAGTTTCAGCTGATAGGGACGACCCAATCGACTTAGCACAATTTTGGACAAGAATTCACTAGGTCATGGGCTAGGTCGGCCAAGAGCCAACCTAGACCTTAAGTGAATTTCACCCAAAATTGTATAGGGTCAACCCAGTCGACCTAGTATAATAAATAGTCAAAAAGGGACTAAGGCTAGGAATAAGGGGATAAAAGGTAAAAAATGGATGAAGAGTGTGCAATAGAGAAGAATAAGCTTAGGGATAAGGTTTTTAGGATACAAGTGTGTAGATAATAAGTAGAAAAAGGGACAACAATCTTGCAAATCTCTAATGGTCTACCCACCCTTTTTTGGTGCACTCCTTAAGACATGCACTTAGAGAGATTGAGTCTCAATGGGTTCTTGCAATATGTAAAGTGTCAATATTTGATAAAAGTTGGAAATATTATGTGTATACATATTGCACCTATGAAATTAGTCCTCATCATAGTACTAACCTATTCAATAGGTTCTTAACTCTAGATAGAGTCTTAATTGGGCTCAAGGTTCTTTTTCAAATAGTCTCTCTATTCTTTCTTTGCCATTAAGACCAACTTGTCCCATAAGTCACTTGTAGGTGTCTTAGGATCATCAATTGAATTCTTAGGACTCTCTTGACATGCCTAAATGGCCTAGTATCTCCCTTAATGGTTCTAACCTCCTCAATAGTCCATGAACCTATTCAAAGATTCCAATTAGGTTCAAACATCATTCATACCTCTATGTAAGCATAAAAAATCCACACATCATGATTCTGAATGTCATAATTCCCTTGGAATACCTTAGGACCCCATTGGGACCATTTAACCCTCTAAACCCTAGCCAAACCTAACCTACAATCAGTTTGACTAGACTAGCTTAATGTATCTTTTACCCACTTTTTTCCCTTCACACTCAACCATCGATGGTCATCCTGACCATCAAAAATTATGGTCCACCTCCTCAACCACTAACATGTAAAATCACTTGCCTTGATTTTCTAAAAATAATTCATCTAAATCCTATTGTGAACCATTACATGCATGAGCTAAATTTAGGAGGCTTAGTTCACATGATGTAACTCTCTTGCCTTGCCTATAAGAAGAGAGGAGCAAAGAGGTGACATCTATTTACAATCATGATCAATAGCTTGTGCATCCAAGAGTTTATTTTTATAGGTCAATCATTATTAGCAATCTAGAAAACCAGTAATCATATCAGAGAGTCAATTTTCCATTACCTCTCCACCAAGTTCTTAGGTACCGTTACTCTATCAAAATCAAGCTAGATTCCCAAAATAGGTCAACTACCTCAACCATCCACCCAATCAACTTCTTGTTTTATTATTTGTAGGTCATCATCCCAAGACAAAGAGGATTTATTCACAATCTTTTGATTCAATGCATGTACTATCAATAAAGTTATTCAACTATATCTATACTTAGTTTCTTCTTTTCCTCTTTTTAATAATAAGCAAGAAATTCATTGAAACATTTTGGCATGCCCAGGGGGACCCTTGTGTCTATACTTGGGTTCTTATTTATTTCATTCTCTATCTATTTTATGCTCATTAATGAAATCAAAAGTTTCTTTTGGGCTTAAAATTAAGTGCATACATCAACTTTTTGAAAGTTTAGTTCATATAGCTTAACTTAAAATCAAAGTAATCTATCATAGCTTCACTCTTTATTTCAGACACTCAACCAAACCACTTTCACCAATTAAACATAAAACAAACTTGAGACAAGGCCTGACTAGGATTTCATCACCTAGTGGTAACCTTACCCTTTTCTAGCAATCCTACTTGGAGGTCATTACCAAGGGGAGAACCAACTTAGCTTTTTGGTTGAGTATAATCTATGGATATAAATATATATTGTCTAAGAACTTAAAACCCTTATAACTATGGTGTGTAAAGTGAGGGGGTAGGCCACAATACTAAGCAACATATTTATTCTAATACAGATTCTTTTTGAGTGCCTAAACACAACCTAAAATCAACCTTAGACTACCTCTTTAGTTTCTACTCTACAAACCAATTTCAATCACACATCCTCTTAAGGCATAAGCCAAAAGAGATACTAATTAAAAATCTAGGGCTTAACATCTCTTTTAGAGTGTGATTTATTTTCTTTCATCTTTTATTGTCTTCTTTTTATTTGAGTAGTGAGGTTGTTTGTGTTTTCTATCTCCCCTATCTCATATGGTTCTCATTCTCCACCAGCGAAGAGACCTTGTAGAGTAAAACCAATCACCAAACCAACCTACCTCTTCTACCTCTTCATCCATGGACTATACCTTTGAAATAGTAGATTCTCTTCATCCCTCAAGAAGTCCTACCTTTCCTTGAGAGGTTCCTCAATGAGATGCAAATTTTACCACTTTCTTAGACAATAATCTTGTAGCCTTACAATATTATCTTACAACCATGTCTTACCATATCCTGGATTCAACCCCACCCATATATCTACCTTATGGCATGCCTTTCCACCTCATGGGGAGTACCTCTATCACCATGATTAAAACTCAATTATTAACTACCCAGGCCTCCTCATCAACCAATAACCCCTTTGAGACTAACACAAAAAACTAACCAACCCAAACTACCATTATGATTATACCTTCTACTCTTAACAACCACTCTTCCACTATATGAATGCTTACCCCTAACACCACAAGCCTCATTTTAGCTACCTCCAACCCATCAAACACTGCTCTAATTTAAAGCCTTGTGGTGCCCATACCCTCTACCTTACCACTGATTAACATGAGGGTCACCACCCTTCCATCGATCACTAACTCAACTACCACTCCTATCCAACAAGCACCCCTTGGATAAATTTTTGGCTACATCCCTAAACTATAAAGTCATGTACCCCTCCCCTCTACCCAAACACCTACCTCTACCTATAGTTATGTATCTTTCACCCAACCATTGGCATCTACTTACCAATATATGGTAGCCTCCCAAGCTTCCACCCATTATCAGTATGTATCTCAACCATCACATCAGTATGCATCTCATAACCTTTCAGGTCTATAACCCAAAGTGGACCGAATGAAGATGCTTATGGATAAGATAACCATCTTAGAGTAATCTATTTTGAGTTCTCACAACATCTTATCTTATGACCAAATCTATAATGAGCCCATCCATCCATCTGTGCCTATTAGGCCATAACCTCCCTAATGTGAACTTCCTAAGTTCTCTAAATTTAAAAGTAATGAGGATCCCCAACAACACCTTAGGGCATTTAGGCATGCATGTTATCTTATCACCTATTATGATGACCTTCTTTTTTGTACCTTTCCCATGTATCTAGCTGATCTAGAATTGGATTAGTATAGTTCCATACCTAAGCACTTCCTTTTCTCTTTCACCCAACTGGATCAAACCTTCTTAAACTAATTTTCAATCAATATCTCTAAGAAAGTTTCTATCACCAACCTCTACTCTATCTATCAGTTTGAAGATGAATCCATTATCAATTTTGTGGCTCATTGGAGGATCCTAATTAACTAACTTTCCTTTTCCTTTCCTCAACTTGAACTCATAGAGATTTTTACTTGAGCATGTGCCAAACATATCTCCTCTACACTGCATGTCCAAATCTTCTAAACCTTCGATGAAGATTTTACCATGGCACATAAGTTAGAAAACTAAGCCATTAACAAAGGAAAGCTAAAGCTTAAGAATAAGACCTCAACTGACAAGACCAATGAGGATTCTTCCTCCAAGTCAAGAAACCAATCCAATACCAACACGAAGAGAAAGGGAACCATGAATTTTGTTATCCTAAAAGCCACTCCACCTTTCATCAACCAATATGATTCCTCTAGTTCCTCAAAGCAAAACATGAGGATCTAAATATAAAACAAATAGAAGTAATTCACTCCACTTGGAGAATCCTATGCTTTCATCTTAGAGAATTTATTAAAAGCCAACATCATTCATCTTCCTACTATCAAGCCACCCTAACAATTTTACTCTTATCATCCTACACCTAGTTGGTACAATAAGAATGATATGTGTGCCTTTCATCGAGTTATAAGATATGATGTCAATAGGTTTAATACCTTCAAGATCCTTGTATAATCCCTCATTGATAAGTCTAGCTTATATTAGACAACCCTAATTCACCATCAAACCAAGCCCTTGATATATTCAAGTAACCTTTCCCAAACCATGCTCTTAAAAAGAATGAGAGCAACAACATCAAGTAATCTCATGATACCCATATAGTTAACATAGTCTTTGATGAGCTCATTCCCAAACCACCTATCACCCAATCCCCTGGTTCTCCACCATCCATTGAGATAGTGGACTTACCTTCCCTTATTTTGAACACTCAAATCAAGGAAATGCCATCCTCTCTCCCTCTACTTATTGAGGTAGTGGAATCTTTAACCACTCTTCTAGCTGATACACTAGAATAACCAACCACCATGGCCTCACCTTCACCTTTAACTACTGAATAAACCACTCCCCATTCACAAATCATTCCCAAGGAGGAAACCCCCATGTCTACTCCTCCCATAGAGGAGCCACCTATCTCAACCTCATATCCTTTGATTGAGGAAGAGGATGAGGTTAGCATCCCTATAATTCCACCTAGGGGCTTATCTCTTAGATCCATTATTCATGAAATTAAACCAACCTATAAACCATTCTTTATGATAGCACAAAAATTAGAATTTATCTCCAACCTTGACATGGACTGAGCCACCTTTTTGTAGCAATTAATGCTACCTTATATCACCAAATAGGAACATCCAACCATGCCTTTTGTATACCAACCCACCACCTCCACCATCTAAGCTTCTACCCCACCAACCAAACCAATAACATCTTTTACCAATCCAACAAACTTTCAACCATCCAAGGCACATAAAACCTAAGTGACCAAATCAACTTCTCAAACCAAACCGACCAAACCAATCAAGAACCTTGGTACCTTCTCCATACCAATCATTATTCACCCTTCAATGAAGGTAGACCTAACCTATTCAAACCTAGAAACCAAAGAGGTTAAACCATCTAAAGGCTTGATGGCCAAAGTTTTACCTCCCTCAACCTTGCCCTCTATTCTAGGGCCTCATCCCTCTACCTTAGGTAGGAAGCCAATTACCTCCACCAAAACTCCACCACCTCTTTTGGTTACACCTTCATAGTTACTCTTTGATGTACCTCTTTTCACCATGCCAACAATACATAAGACACCTACCTTACAATCTTACACCTCTAGCTCATCAACCTCCTTTCCTAAACTGAGGCCATTGATCAAGTGTAATGCCCTATCCAAAACACTTACCACCAAACCCATCTCTAAATAACCTCCTACCTCAACTATCAAAGAAAAGACCACCACACCTCTACCACATTTAGCTAAGTCCTACTTGACCATTATCCATAGGTTATAATATACTTCTTGTTTAGTCTTACCTCCCATTAGACCCTTTGACCCTCTAAATTTTAAACCTATCTGGTACAATGACCACCAAGTGTGTTCTTATCATAGGACAACCGACCATGATACATAGAACTAAAAGGCTCTCTAAATCATTATCACCTAACTTTATGATGAGGATGATCTATTAACAAATAAAACTCCTATGGAACCCATACAAATCCAACCATAAACCATACCTACCCAACACTTACCTACTCCACTCTCACCTAAGAGTGTAGATGACCCTGACCTGTCTATTGCCTTAACCTCTCTTTCTATCCATACTATCAATGTGGTCATAAGTTTGCAACAAAAGGATAAGGGGAAGGCTAAGGTGTCCATTCCATGGACATATCCATCTTCAACCTCCTAATCAACCCACACCCAACCATATCTATCATTAAGTAGACCTAAGGCATCTATTTTAGGTGCCTCCCAATCTAACCCCGTAGAATCCATCAGGAGAGTTATCCTCAAACAACTTCACCAAACCTAGGTGAAAATGAGACTATATGAGTTGATCTCTACCTCTCCCTACCACCACCAAGCACTAATCAAGGCTTTTTAATCCATTGAGGTCCAACTTGAGGACCCTCAACCTCTAGTTGCCTTTATTGGTGCCCTTTAAATTTCCAACCTTGTCACCTTTAATGACTTGAAAATACCTTCCATCCATCTTGATGACCTAGATCCCCCTCTCTTTATTACTACATACATCAACTAAACCCATGTCAAATAGTTCATTATTGATGGGGGAGCTAGCATTAACATCATCTCCTCCCATGCCTACAACCAACTTAACTTGCCAAATAATGTCATGTCCAAATCTCTAGCCATCCTTTATTTCTTCAATGATACCATAGGCACTACCTTGGGAATAGTCATCTTTCATATCCATGTAGGACCCCACACACTCCCCAAACTTTTTTATGTTGTAAAAAGTGAATTATAATACATCTTATTGGGATGAACCTAGATTCACTCCATGGGTTGCATTCCCTCTACCCTACACCATTGCATTAAGTTTGAGCATGAAGGCTAGGTAATCACAATCCAAGTTGACCCAAGTCCTTTATTGACATGAAAAATTACCTATCACCCTAATGATGTCCTCATACCCCCATCCAACACACCCCTAATGGCTAAAACCCAACCTTCAACCACCAAAGTGGATATCATATCCCCTTCTACTAATGAGGCAACGACATTCAAAACTTGCTCCAAAATCCATAAAATGACCTAAAATGCAGTAAATTGGGTCATGGAGTTAGTCAAACCTATCACCAACTAGTTAGATCAATTTTAAATCATGTAATGACTCTTATACAAGCCTAAGGCATCTTAATATGTTTTAAAATATTTTCACTTCTTGATACAAGTTAAAATTGGTCACAAAGGAGGCTAAGCAAGCAAATGACTATGATGACTAAAACCTTAATTTCATCAAATCTACCCTAAACTCTACTAATCAAGGCTTTAGATGACCATATAAAGGAAATTAAAATAATAAAACACCATTTGAAAATCAAAACAACATTAAAATAAAAATTTTTAATGGTAGGGGTGACCATTTGACCTGTGAGGTTAAACTTGTCAACACAATCCTAGTGCACCATCAGGGTTTGCTTTCTTATTTTTTAAATATACCCAGTTTTTAGTTTTTAGCTTGTCACTCACCATGATTCCAAACCTATCAAGTAAAATATGCAATGCATGCATCCCTACATAGCACTTTTTGTCAAAGAAGAGCTTTAGCATCTTTTATTTGTCAACTTTATTTAACCCATTGACTACCCATAATAGGTCTCAAATGTTGTACCTATCACCAAAGCCATAGGGAGACAACGCATTTAAATGTATTTTCATGATATCAACCTCACCTACCCCAAAGACTACTTTCCTCTATCTAGCATCGACTAGTTTATTGATCTTATAGTTTACTACGAGATGTTATCTCTCATGGATGGGTTCTTGGGTTATAATAAGATCTTAATTTCTCTTGTAGATTAGCATAAAACCACCATTACCACCCCTTGGGAAATCTTTTACATAGATTCATGCCTTTGGGCCTAAATAACATTGGTGTAACCTACCAATGTGCCATGGCTTATATCTTCCATGACTTTATCCATAAGATTATCAAGGACTATGTGGATGACCTCAGAAAATACAAACTCTAAAAGGATCACTTATTTGTTCTTAAAATCATTTTTGAACACCTCATCCATTATCATATCCATCTTAACTCTAATAAGTGCATTTTTGGGGTCTTATCAGGAAAGCTTCTTGGTTTCATTGTCTCCCTTCATGTAATCAAAGTCAATCCTACCAAAATCAAATCAATCCTAGGCATGCTTCCTACAACCAACCTTAAACAACTCTGTAGCCTACAGGGAATACTTCAATCCATTCATCATCTCATTTCCCAGCTTTTTGACTAGTGCCAACCTTTCCACCACCTTCTAAAAAAGGATGTCTCTTTCAAGTGGAATAGCAATTACTAAAAGGCCTTTAATTCACTCAAAAATGACCTTTTATCTCCACCTATCCTTACCCCTCCTAAGGACAACCAACCTTTCTACCTATATATCTCTACCACTAACCATTCCTTAAGGGAAATGCTAGCTCATCAAGATGAGCAACAAAAAGAGCAAGATGTATACTACATTAACCACCCACTGGTAGAATATGAGACTTGGTATACCTATACTGAGAAACTTTGCCTAGCCTTAGTCTTTATGGATACCAAGTTTTGCCATTACCTTTTTAACCATAAAACTTACCTCATAACCAACATTGACCCACTCAAATACATGTACTCCAAGCCATACCAAAACCAATGTATGGCCAAGTGGATCATGTTCTTAGCAGAGTTTGATCTTGAGTTCCTTTAGTAAAAGTCTATTAAAGGGTAATTTATTACTAACCAATTGGCTGAAGCATTATTAACAGACAACCAACCCCCTCCTTTTGAGTTC
Organism: Torreya grandis; assembly: GCA_037957365.1. Taxonomy (NCBI): domain Eukaryota; kingdom Viridiplantae; phylum Streptophyta; class Pinopsida; order Cupressales; family Taxaceae; genus Torreya; species Torreya grandis. The sequence goes on from JARHVA010001026.1 coordinate 3,068,299, forward strand.
CCTGATGAGTCCATCATGATCCTCTCTCAAGCATATTTCACCCATAAAGTCACCATGTTCTTTGATGGATCAAAGTGTCAACATGGTGGGGGAGTAGGTATCATCCTTATCCCCTTAGATGGTGAACCCCTTCCTTTTTATTTCAATCTTGATTTTTAATTTGCCAACAACATGGATGAGTATAAAGACCTAGTGATAGGAATTCAAACTAATTTATCCCTAGGATTCAAAATAATCAACATCTTTGGTGACTCCCAACTTGTGGTCAATAAAATCACTAGCTCCTACCAGTATAAGATGATGTTTTACAATAGTACAAATAACTAGTTGAGAAATTCTTAGCATCATTTAAACACTACCAATCAACCCTATAGTCTACCAATAAGTTTTCTAACACCATGACTTCCCTTACCTTACAACTCCTATCTATACCTTTGGAATCTAAGCTATCTATCATTATCCACAAGCTTACCCAATGTTCCTATGTCAAAGTAGATTCTTCCACCATTTTCAATGTGGAGGAGACTAAAACCTACCTTTGGTATCAACAAACCTTAAACTATCTTAACCTAGGCATAATTATTTTTGGCCTCTCTAAGAATTATTTAAGAGAATTTATTTAGAGTACCTCATGCTATACCATTATGGGAGTAGTTATATATAAATGCAATTTTGATGGTATTCTCTTCTATTATCTATGTAGTCAAGAAGCTTCCGATGGTATCAAGGAAACACATGATGGAATATGTGGAGGATAATTAAGTGGCCTCACTATAGCTGAATGCATCCTTCACCTTGGCTATGTCTGGCCTACCCTTAACCAAGACTATGGTGATTATGTGAAAAAGTGTGTCAAGTGTCAAAAACATGTTAATTTACATTATGCACCTAGCCATGGTCTTTGAGTTTCTATCAAATTTTGGCCCTTCTCACAAAGGGGTCTAGACCTTATTGGTGAAATTAACCCCCATTCCTCATAGTGACACCATTATATTATCACCATGATTGAGTATTTTACCAAGTGGGTAGAGACTATCCCCTAGTCTTGACTAAAGTGGAAAAAATTGTCAACTTTATCAACCATCACATTATCTGCCACTTCGGTGTTCCTCATAAGATTATCATTGACAATGGTAAATCATTTTAGAATAATCAAGTCTAGGGTCTATATGATGCATTAAACATTAATTTAATCCTCTCCTTACCCTATCAACCTCAAGCAAATGGACAAGCTAAGGCCTCTAACAAAACTCTTAATACCATGCTAACTAAAATGGTTAATGCATCTAGTCAAGATTGGCATCTTCACATCCCATTCACTTTATGGGAATATCATACTAGCATTTTAACCCATACAAGTGATATACCCTTTTCTCTTGTATTTAGATGGAGGATATCTTGCCTTTTGAGGTTCAAATCCCCTCTCTTTACATATCTTTGTAAGAGTTTATTTTAGAGGACAATTATCATCAACACCATTTAGCCCAACTCAAGCTAATTGATGAGCATTATTTAGTATCCCTTACCCATATCCATGTCTATCAAGAAAATGACTAACATGCATATAAAAATCACCTTAAAGTGCAATAATTCAATATTGAAGACCTCATCTTAAAGGAAAACCAACATGTCACTAATATGGAGAAAAGCAAGCGAGGCAAGTTTGCTTTTAATTGACTTGGACCTTATATCATAACCCACAAGTATGTATCAAGAGCTTACCAATTGTCTTCTCTCAAAGGCCATATAGAGCTTGAGCCCTTCAATGTTTCACATCTTCATCTACTTTTTTATTGAGAAGGATCGTGTTCATGTTTTGTCTAACTTAAGCTCATCCCTTATTATTTACCTCCATCCCATCTCCCTATTTTAGGGGCAACTAATAAAAACTAAATCATGTGATTAGTTGTCATTGGCATATCCTTATCTTAAATTATGGGTGTCATAGCTCTACCCATGGCATGGTTCTCATGATACTTTCCACACCTTCATAAGATGGATTCCCATGGCCATTGTCACCTAAGCTTATTTACACTTAATCAACCTTATTGTGCTTTTAGTTTCACCTTCATAAAGGTGAACCACTAAGATAGCCTAAGCAAGTCTATGTCAATAAAAATTAAATAAAAATAATAAAATTACTATCACTAGCAATCATGGGTCATTCTTAACATTCATAGACTGCTCCCTTGAAGGACAATTGTCAAAAATTTATTTGAAATTGTCAATCATAAGGTGGAGTGTTCCCTTAAAGGATACCTATCAAAAATAAACTTAAAACATTCACGTAAAGGATGGTTGAGCAAAGAATTTTATCAAAATCATAGCAATTTCATGGAAGCTTCCAATATACAACAATCAATAAAGGACCCATCATCAAAATCATAGAAAAAACAAACTAATCTTCAAAGCTATAATCAGCTCTCAAACAACAAAATAAGGTAGAAGTAACAATCATATTTCATAAGTAGACTTATTTCATCGATCAATAAACATAGTTTAACATATGATTGTTTATCCTAGTTCTTTGGACACCTGTAAAAGAGGCAACATAGTCTCACAAGAAGGTTCCATTTTCACCCATCTCCCCTTTACACTATATACAAGGGATTATTGAGCTTACTTAATGTTATGTGATCAAGACACCCTTTTAACCTACTAACATACACTCATGCAAAGTATTAAAAAGGTTTATGTTCATGAGACCAATCCAAATTTGGTTTTATTTTAGTCCTTATCAATGAAGGAACATCATACCTCCTTATCCTATCATGACTAGTTGATATTTTCATTATGACGTTTGTCTTCTGATTAGATTCTTTAGTCTCCCATCTAGTATTGTTAATTAAAATACCTCATTTGTTTTATCCTCCAAATTAACAATAAAGAATAACCATAACCATAACCATAACCATAACCATAACCATAACCATAACCATAAAAACAAGCACATGGCATGCATAATAAAACTATAGCATCCATGAGCATTTAAACAATCAACCATTTTACACCACATGTCTACAATATATAATAATGCAACATATACACATTAAGATTTAGCATATAATAAGCATAACCATATATCAAATCCATCTCATTCCTAGTAAATCAACATTAGTATCTATCAATTCAACCATACCATAAACATAATCCATGATCACATAGACACATCACATAAAAAACATAAACATCAACATCAAAACATAAACCATAAACCATCAACATGGGCATAAGTAACCATAACATATATAAAATCATGAGTCAAATAGCATAATAATGAGTACAAAGTATATAGACATGATTCTCTCTCAAAAATATACATCTCACCACATTGGCTCATAGCCCAAAATCAAAATGATATACAAAATGTCATACTCTAGCTATATCTATGCCCCAAGGGCACCACTACCTCTTAGAGCATTTCTAGGTCTTGGTGCCTATCCACATGCTATGTCTATCAATCCCCCACCTATCCCTATTTATCTAGATACAAACATTACCCACTATCCTAGTGTTACTACACTGGCACCACTTACCAAGCTGGCTCTATACCCACCCCATTAGAGCTCATCTAGACATTGTGTTAGAATAATAGCCTTGTTATACTGTAGTTCCTCTATGATCACTAGGTATCATGTTGTAGGAGTAAAACTTGGTGGCATTACCTATCCTACTACTGATCCTCTTCCTCTCTACCATAGAGAGTTCCTCTCTTGGGTTACCAAGCCTAGAGAGGTCCTATAACGATCCCTCTCACCTATGATGGTAGAAAGTTAACCCTGTAAAGTCACAACCTAACCATGTAGTGTGATAATTTGGACCTATAATGTGGCCACCTATGCTTTTAATACCTATCCTTATACAGTGGCTAAAGTTGCCCCTGTTTATCCATCATGGCAACCAAATCCATGCCCATTGGCCTCACACCTCCATTATCTCCACCAATATCCATAGCTACATATATGGGTTGATACCATGATAGTTACCCATTTATAAACCCAAAATCATCTATTTAGGACCTAATAGGTAGCTCCTCAAACTCTATCAAAGTAGGCATGAGATGTGGATATGCTAGCAAAATCTTGGAGTCCTCTCTCTTATACCTAGGGAATGGGCCTAGTATACCTTATACGAGGCTAAATTATTGATGTACCCTATTTAATGGAATCATTTCCACCTCCCTATCTCACCTATTGAGTATCCATCTATAGCTCTACAATGAGAATGTCTACCTCCTATAACCAAGCCATACTAAAAATTAGATGTATGGCTTCTAGGTGATATCTCCTATCACTAGTGTACCTAGTGTACCCTTGAACCACTTAACATCATGAGCACCACCTCCTACACTTGATGTAGAAAATCACCCCTCCCTTACATAGAGCCAATAGGGAACTCTATTTCTATAAATCTTGCCCAAGGCAATCCTACTGGCCTCAGCACCCTAATGTGCTCATAAGCCCAACAATGCAAAATTGGGTTGACACTGATGCCATACCTCTTGTAAACCCTAAATTCCTATATCTCCTTGTATATCTACACAAGTAAAATAGGTACCTAACTAAATACCATCCTCCCCAATAATAACTCAACTATAACTCCCAATAGCAAATATGGGAACCTCCCTCTACTCAAGTTAAGAAGCCCAAACCAAGTAACTGCAATCATGAGCATGGTCATGAGTCTCCTCTCAGCTAGAGGCTATTGATACAAAGCACTATACCTAAATCCTCCATCATGCCATTTGACATGGTCATTTTCATCTCCATATAATAGTGCAATATGATCATCCCACTCCTCTCGCTCTATGTGGTATATCAGATCACCACAAAGTGGAAGTTAATTAATCTTATGTACATCCTCAAGTAAGATAGTCAACTTGTCAATAAGTAATAAGAATGTGTTTATATTAAGATCCCATCTCTCAATGATCACTACGACCATGGATGCATCTCAAAGCACATGTTGATAGTGACTCATTATTCCTAGCCCCACCTCCTCTATATGGGCCCAGTTGATTGGGGTCATCCCCTACTATATCTCTGTAAAGATACGTAACACTCAGTCATGAATTAGAATCTACTCCCTAACCTACACTGATTTAGAGCATGGCTCAGTCACCTAAATTGATGACACGTATCCTAGCCTAGATTACCCTTTAAATCACTGGACCTATTTTTCTAACCTCCCCTACTTATCTACCTAATACCTACTAGATTTGCCTTCTAAACCTACCCACCTACCCACACTTAACATGCAATTCCTTAACTTTTTAAACTAATTTTAAAAATCAAAGCAAACAACTATACCCTAGTCAATCACCAATGGCCATAATGACTATCAATGATAGACACCCATATTTTCTAGGGTGTTGACAGAGACTATGGGTATTACATGGCCAAAATGCCCAAACCTTATTGAACCCAAAACACCACCTAAAATGTAATAAATTCTCTTCTTTGCAACCTAGCATGCCTGGCATACCCAATTTCACCCACCCACCCTATCAATTTCACTTTTTTCCTTCAAATTTACCCAACCAACCCCAAAATCTACTTAGGGCACAACAAACCCAACCTGAGCATTTTAACCTACCCTAACCTCCCAACCTAATGAAAATGCACAAAATCAAACTAATCTATCAAATTCATGACACCCCTACCTCATTTCATGATCTCCACTATGAAGTCACATACAAACCTACTCATCCTCATTCATGCCCATATGTTCCCTACATCCTAATTGGTCATTGCATTTACCTTAGAAAACTATCAAACTCCATCCAATAAAAATACCTTTAGCAATAATTTTCATGACTAAACACCAAAATCACTAGAGCCTAGGGTCAAAATCAAGCAAAAAACAAATTGAGTAAAAATTCATTCACTTTCACTTTTACCCAAAGGGTTTCTTGGGTTCTTACCTTGATCATTGATGGTCAGGGTGACCATTGATGATCATCCTTGGGTCATCTCACCATAAAAGGTCAATTTTACCCACTTTTTTAACTCTTACCTTTTACAAGCCATCTCTCAATAGACTTTACATACACCCACCCACCCCCCCTGGAGTCTACCTTCTCTACCCACCCCGAACACCTTGTCACCTTGTCATTGGTCCATTTCAACCCAATTTGTGCACATTTTGTGATACCTTTTGCCTGGTCCTTTGACTATAGAGACAACATTTACATATTGACTCTTTTTGAATTTACATCACCTCATGCTTACCTGACCTACTTGTGTCTTCTTGGGATAACTTTTTACCTCAGATACTTATGACACTTGAAATATTTATGTTTTCCATGGGAGCACTTCTTGCTTTGGATACCCATAGAAACACTAACCTTTTCTAGGAGACTAAAAAGTGTACCCAACCACCATGCCTGAATGTGGTCATGTAGTACATTGGTCACTTATCTTTCTAGTACTGACCCTTATTATTATCAACTCTAGAAACCTCATCTTTGTGATATCTAGGCTATTACACCTTTTATCACACTTTGTATGCATGTTTGTGCTTTATTGCCCAACCTATCATCCAAATTCATTATCACCTTCACCTATTTTGTGTTGGGAATATTGTCATTGATGTCAAAGGTCTAGCATTATTGATGATAAAGGCCCCATTAAATTTAATGGTGTTTTTAATATTCATATCTTGGCTAATGTGCATTAATATTTATTTAATATTAATGAATATATATTTGGTTGCATATAAGTCAAAAGAGGGTCCATGGAGAAGTCAAAGAGTCACAAGGTAAATGATGAAAGAGGAATGATATGCATTTTGTCATAAGGAGTCATCTTGAGGAATTTCAAGAGTCACCATGTGAAGACAAAAGAGGTATGGCACCTTTTTCCATGAAGAGACACTTTGAAGAATATGAAAAGTCACCAAGATAAAGATAAAAGAGGAAAGGATGCTTTTGTTTATGAAGGGTCACCATATGACTTTTTTAATGAAAGGATATGAATGGTCATGCAAGTTTGGCACCATTTTCCATGAGGATTGAAAGGTCATAAAGGGTTAATGCCAAAGGTTATTTGGAAAGCTATAAATAAAGGCTTGAGAAGCCATTTGTAATATGTAAGAGAGTGCATGGTTTGTATTTTTTTTTTGAAGAGAGAAAAGTAGGAGATATTTTAGAGTTTTATCATTTGTTGAGTAAGCAACATTGAGAGAGAGAGAGTTGTGTTTTATACACAAGAGGGGTTGGTGCTCCTATGGGTTGGTGCTCACAAATATTTTTAAGGGGTTAGTGCTCTTGTGGGTTGGTGATCACAAATAGTTGTTGTGTTGGTGCTCGACAAAAGGGGTTGGTGATCCTAAAAGTTGGTGCTTACAAACTTTGTATTTTTAGTTGGTACTCATTCATATACTTGAGATTGTTCTCCATGGTTTTTCTAAATTTGGGTTTCCAAGTAAAAATTTGGTGTCTCTCTCTCTCTTGTTTGGTGTAAATTATTGTTTCAGTTTTATTACATATCTTTAATGTGTGATTAAGTGGTTAAAGAAAATAACTTAGATTAAGTAAAAAGATATATAATATACTAATTCACCCCCCTCTCAGTATATTTCATGCTTAACAATTGGTATCAGAGTAGATTCCTATTGAAAAAGTTTTACAACTTGAAGGTAGATTAGGAAAGCATGATGGCTGGATCACATGAAAGATTTTCTAAAAATAAGGAACTTTTGTTTGATGGCATGAATTATGTTTTTTGGAGCATAAGGATGAAGACTTATTTGATGGCCATTGGATTCAACATATGACAAGCAGTGGTGGAAGAATATGAAGGGCCATAGACATTTGTAGCTACTCTAACAAAAAAGAAGGCAAGTGAAAATAATGCTAAAGCTTTAAATACTATTTTATGAAGTTTATGTGAATAAAAATTTGTTAATGTTATACAATGTAAACATACTCATGAAACTTGGGTAAGACTTTAAAATATTTACAAAGGTGATGGAAAGGTTCAACAAGCTAAGCTTCATACATTCAAAAGATAGTTTGAGAGTTTGAAGATGGAAGAAGAAGAAAATATAGCAAGTTATCTTTTACAGGTTGATCAAATAGTTAATCAGATTCAAGGTCTTGGAGAACAGTTAGAATAATCAAATTTGGTTCAAAAAGTTTTGAGATCTCTACCATTGAGATATGATGCAAAAGTTTTATCAATTAAAGAGATGGAGAAATTAGCCAAGCTAAAGATGGATGAGCTTCATGGTATTCTTATGGCATATGAGATGTTGAATGAACAAGAGAAACCCTCAAAGAGAGAAGCTATTTTCAAGACATCAAAGAAAGAGAAGGCTAAGATTCAAAAATCAAGTGATAGTTTTAGTGATGATGAAGATGACAACGGAGCTCTATTCATTCACAAGCTGAAAAAGGGCACAAATAAATATGAAAAAAATTACCTTTTAAATGTTTTAATTGTGGAAAGATTGGACATTTTGTAGCTAAATGCCCAAATAAGGGTAATGATGACAATGAAGAAGGAAAGTCTATATACAAGAAAAATTTCAAAGGAAAATTCAAGAAGGGATTCAAGAAGAAGAGTTTGTATTCTAAAGATCTTATCTCAACCGAAGATAGTGGAGTCAATTATTTATAAGAAAAAGAGATTATATTCATGTCCATACATGAAGATGCCTCTACAAGTAAATTTATAGATGATCAAGAATAATAACATGATGAAGCCAAAGTGAATCTAGAAGGAGAACTCATTTGTGCCTTAGAAGAGTTAAAAGCTCTTGAAAAGAAGAATAAAAGATTAAAGCTCTAGATCAAGAAAAATGAAAAAGAGTCAAAAGAAATAATTGAAGATCTACAAGCACACTTTGAAGAAGAAAAGAATAATGAAGAAGATCTAATGGCATAGTTGAAAATAGTAAGTAAATAATGTGAAAGGTATGTTATTAAAATTGCTTTTTTAAAAGCAGATCTTGAAAAAACAAATAAAGCAATCAACGATAAAGTAGTCAATGATTTAATATTTGAGAATAACACTAATATGTTAAATAAGATATTAGAAAATCAAAGATAAATGTTAGATAAGATAGGTATTGGATTTGAAAAAGAGAAGAGGAGGTCACTAATTTTAGAGACAAGGAAAAAGGAAATAGCTATGTTGAAGCTCTTACAAAAGAAGAAATAAAAGGGAAGAAGTTAAGAATACAAAGGACAAAAAAGGTTGGAGGGAATAGAGATACAAAAGGAAATTAGGTTAGAGATATACAAATAGGTCCTATTTTTATGGTTACTATTTTTATTGTAATGTATATGGTCATAAGAAAATATAAAGTTGAAAAAGGGTTAATAATTTTAGAAATAAGGAGAAAGAAATTTAAGTAGAGTCCAACAAAAGCCACAACTCTTTTGCTCTTCTATCAGGATTTAATGAAGAGGCCATAATATGTTACAAGTGAAACAAATTCAAACATATATATTGGTACTTAGAAGGGTGTTTGAGTTAGTCAAGAAGGAATAGAGTTTTAAGGCTCCATTCATCAAGAAGAAAGTTCAGACACGTTCATGGCCAAAAAAAATAACCTAAAAAATCTATGTTGGTGCAGATAAGTTTGCATAAAAGAAATGGAGAAAATCCATGGTTCATTGATAGTGGATGTTAAAGGCACATGATAGGATACAAGAACAATTTCATAACCTTGAAGAATATCAATGGTGGCATAGTGAAATTTAGAGACAATACTACTGCCAAAATTACTGGAAAAGGTACACTAAGTTTGGATAATGGTAGAACTAAAAATGAAAGTATTTTGTATATATAAGGTCTTAAGCGTAATATTTTGAGTGTAATTAAAATGTGTGATCAGAGGCACATGCTAAAGTTTTATTTAGAAGGTTATGAAATTAGAAGAAAAGATTTAGATGTGTTGGTTGCAGATGCTCAAAGAATAGGCAATAATTTATTTATGTTATCATACATCAAAGGTCAACGATGTTGTTTGATTCATATTGAATAAATTTGGCTATGGCACAAGATAATGGGCATATAAATTTTGACAATCTTTTTAATATTGGCAAGAATCAAGAGGTCAGAAATCTTCTAAAGATTACAAATCCATCTGATATACTTTGTGAACTTTGTCAGCATGGGAAGTAGGCTAGAAGGCAATTCAAAACAAAATTGTACTTGACCACTCAGATGCTAGAGATTATTCACACTGATCTATGTTGACCTATGAGAACTCAAATTCTTCAAGGTGAGAAATATTTCATGTTGCTTATTGATGATTTTTTACGTATGACTTGGGTAATGTTTTTAAATAAAAATTAGTAGTTTTCAGACATTTCAAAGCATTCAAAGAATTAGTTAAAAATGAAACCAATTTGAATATTAAGTGTCTAAGATTAGATCAAGGAGAAAAATTCATGTCAAATTAATTTATTGAGTTTTGTGAAAACCATGGAATAAAGAGACATTATTTATTAGCCAAAACTCCATTGCAAAATGGAGTAGTTAAATGAAAAAATAGAATAGTTCAAGAAATGGCGAGGATAATGCTAAATGAATCCAATATAGTAGATAAATATTGGAGAGAGACAATTACTATAGTAGTGAATATTTAGAATAGAGAATTATTGAGAGTCAATAGTGACAAGACTCCTTATGAGCTATGGATAGACAAACCAATAACAATTGATTATTTCAAAGTTTTCAGCAGCAGATCCATCATAAAGAGAACTGATGAAAACTTGGTAAGTTTGAATCCAGAGTAGATGAAGGTATATTTCTTGGTTATTCTTGAAAAAATAAAGCTTATAAATTTTATAACAAAAAAACCAATTTTTTTTTGAAAGTATAAGTGTTAGGATAGAAGAAGATGGAACACAAAGAATCAATGATCCAATAGACATTCCTAAAATCATTAAAGAGGAAGATTTTAAAGAATTAGATGATGATGAGAAGAAGGAGAAAAAGGAAACCAAAACTCCATATAAATATGTTTAGATAAATCATAATGAAAGTGACATCATTAGGGACATAAATGAAGGAATTTTCACCAGAAGAATGATGGTAAGTGAATCTAAGCAAGTTAATTACTCTTTGTTATCCAAAATTTAGCCTAGAACTTTTTCAGAAGCTAAACATGATAAGCATTAGGTTAAGGCTATGGATAAAGAATTATTTCAAATAAAAAAGAATTATACTTGGGAATTAGTGGCTAGACCAAAAGATCACAATGTGATAGGAACAAAATGGGTTTATAGAAATAAGTTGAATGAAAATGTAAAAGTGACCAAAAATAAAGCAAGATTAGTATATAAAGGATATGCTCAGATTCAAGGAATATATTTTGAAGAAAATTTTGCACTAGTGGCAAGGTTAGAGGCTATTAGAATGTTTCTTGAATATGCAATGTTTAAAAATTTTAAAGTGTTTCAGATGGATGTCAAATATGCCTTCCTAAATGGGAATCTAGAAGAAGAGGTCTACATTGAGCAGCCTAAGGGGTTTATTCTCTCAAATATTAGTAGCCATGTATGCAGATTGAAGAAAGCATTGTATGAATTGAAACAAGCTCCTAGAGCTTGGTATGCAAGATTTGATAAGTACCTACAGGATCAAGGTTTTAAGAAAGAATTTGCTAATAGTAATCTCTACATAAAAATACAAGGTGAGCATCAATTGATTATTGTGGTATATGTTAATGACATCATTTTTGGAGGAAATATTGAAAAGAAAACAATATAATTTTTTGATAATATGCAAAAATAATTTGAGACGTATATGCTTAGAGAATTGTCATTTTTCTTAGGATTGCAAATATTTCAGTCAGATAAAGGAATTTTCATATCTCAAAGTAAATATGCCAAGTAATTGTTGAATAAATTTGGTTTTGAGAATTGTGCACTAGTTGGCACACTAATGTGTATAGGAAATAAGGTGAGCAAGGATGAAAATTCACCTATTATAGATCAATATTTATATATATCTATGATTGGTAGTCTTTTATATTTAATAGCATCGAGGCCAGACATCATGCATATAGTAGGTATAGTTGTAAAATATCAATCAACTCCAAAATATAGTTATGTTTAGTTGGTGAAGAGAATATTTAGATATATCAAGGGGACATTGGATTATGGATCATGGTATCCCACATGTAGAGATTTCACTTTGATTGCTTATGTAGATTCAGATTGGGCAAGGTGCTTACATGATAGAAAAAGTACAAGTGGAGGAGCTTTCTTCCTTGGTGATAGCTTAATATCATGGCTAAGTAAGAAGCATAATACAGTATCACTTTCTATAGTTGAAGCATAATATATTACAGTAGTATTGTTTTGTACTCAAGCGCTTTAAATGAAGTAAACTTTGGAAGATATCAAGGTAAAGTATAATGAACCAGTTTTTAGTTTTTGTGATAACATAAGTGCTATTAATATTTCAAAGAATCCAATGATAGATTCAAGAATAAAACATATTCCCATTAGATATCACTTTTTGAGAAAGTAGGTTGTAGATCAATAGGTTAATATGGAGTATATTAGTACTACAAAGTAGATTGTAAATATTTTCACAAAGGTACTACCACAAGACATATTTGAGTATCTGCGAGAGAAGTTTAGATTAATTTATTTTACTTCCTACCATTGAGGTTTAGCATCAATTGAGGGGGAGCTAAGTTTTAGCTCTAGGTAGGCCCTTTGTCATTAATGTCAAAGGGGGAGAATAACAAGTACAAGTATAGGTGCAAAAATAGGTATAGAGAATAGGTACAAGTTGCTATAATAAAGGGGAGTTACTATATGTTTTTTAGATGGTAGTATGTGTAGGTTTCATGATGTGGTAGTTTCAGTTTGAGATTGCCATCAATGGCAAAGGGGAATATTTTTAGAAATATTGTCATTGATGTCAAAGGTCTAACATTATTGGTGATAAAGGCCTCATTGAATTTATTGGTGTTTTTAATATTCATATCTTGGATAATGTGTGTTAATATTTATTTAATATTAATGAATATATTTTTGGTTGCATATAAGTCAAAAGAGGGCCCATGGAGAAGTCAAAGAGTCATGGGGTAAAAGATGAAAGAGGAATGGGATGCATTTTCTCATGAAGAGTCATCTTGAGGAATTTCAAGAGTCACCATGTGAAGACAAAATAGGTATGGCATATTTTTCCATGAAGGGGCACTTTGAGGAATATGAAAAGTCACAAAGATAAAGACAAAAGAGGAAAGGATGTTTTTTTTAATGACACCATATGGCTTTTTAAATACAAGGATACAAAAGGTCACACAAGTTTGGTGCCATTTTCCATGAGGATTGAAAGGTTACAAAGGGTGAATGTCAAATGTCATTTGGAAAGCTATAAATAAAGGCTTGAGAAGCCATTTACAATATGCAAGAGAGTGAATGGTTTATATTTGTTTTCAAAGAGAGAAATGCAGGAGATATTGTATATTTCTATCATTTGTTGAGTAAGCAACATTGATAGATAGTTGTGTTTTATACATAAAAGGGTTTTGTGCTCCTGTGGGTTAGTACTCATAAATATTTGCAAGGGGTTGGTACTCCTATGGGTTGGTGCTCACAAATAGTTGTGTTGGTGCTCAGAAAAAGGGGTTAGTGCTCCTACATGTTAGTGCTTATGAAATTTATATTTTGAGTTAGTTCTCATTCATATACTTGAGATTATTATCTATGGTTTTTCCCACTTTGGGTTTCCATGTAAAAATATGGTGTTTTTCTCTCTCTTGTGTGGTGTAAATTATTGTTTCAATTTTATTGCATATCTTGAATGTGTGATTAAGTGGTTAAAGAAAAGAAATCAGATTAAGTAAAAAGATATATAATATATTAATTCACCCCCACTCTCAATATATTTCATGCTTAACACTTTGTCAAACCCACACTAGATTTTGCTTTACTTCATCACCTCCTAGTTTGAGGGTGAACTCCTCCTCCTATACTCAGGGCAATTAATAGACCTTTGACCAACATCAATTTTTGTTTTGCATCTAGTTAATTATAAGTTTCATAAAAAAAGGGGAAAAATGTAGATACCAAAAATCCACAAACTATGATTTTGAATGTCATAATTCCCTTAGACTACCTCAGGACCCCCTTGGGACCATGTAATACTCTAAACCCTAGCCAAACCTAACTTGCAATTAGTTTGACTAGACTAGCCTAACCTAGCCTTTACCCATTTTTTACCCTTCATACTTGACTATCGGTGGTCACCTTGATCATTAATGGTCAGGGTCTACCTCCTCAACCATTAACATGCAAACTCACTCACCTTAATTTTCTAAAAATTACTCATCTAAATCCTATTGTGAGCTATTGTATATATGAGTTAAATTTAGGAGGCCTAGTTCACATGTTATTGCAATTTTCTTGCCTTGCCTATAAGAAGAGAAGAGCAAAGAGGTGAAATCCATTTGCAATCATGATCAAGATCTTGTACATCTAGGAGATTCTTTTTATAGGTCAATCACCATCAATAATCTAACAAACTAGCAATCATATGAGAGTCAATTTTCCACTACCTCTCCACCAAGTTCTTAAGTACCATTACTCTATTAGAATTGACCTAGATTCCCCCAATAGGTTAACTACCTCAACCATCCACCCAATTGGCTTTTGTGATTTCTTATCTACAAGTCATCCTCCCAAACCAAAAAGGAGTTCTTCACAATCTTCTAATTTAATGTGTGTACTATTAATTAGGTTCTTCAACCATACCCATACTTAGTTTCTTCTTTTCCTCTTTTTAATAATAAGCAAAAAATTCATTGGAACATTCTATCAGCACTTTATCTTGAAAAATGGATGATCTTTAGATAGGCCTATAGGTGACTTTCTAGACTTATTAGCTCAACATCCCCTTAATCATACCCTCTCACTATTGTGACCCTCTCCATGCTTCAAATTTTTTTGGAGATATCAATTGGGTCTAAATACTTCACACATGTTTTGTCTTTTCATTATTTGGTATTAAATCAATCCACTTCTCATTATCCACCTATAGGTGACAGTTAAGGATCATGATTATATGTAGGTCTAAAACTTAAAACTTGGCCCATTGCCATGATTTTTGGAAAGTCCAAACCCAAGGAGATCAATTATCAGTGTATACCAAGGTTTGTTAACTCATTTTGTAACTTTCTCAAGTCACTTATCGCTTACTCTCCTATACAGTCTATGTAGAGTACTGTAGGTGTTCTTTAGACTGTCAACTCATGCTTCTTGATGCTCTTAGATGCATCTATATACTTAAATGAAAGTCTAAAATATGCTTCTAGAGTATTTCCAAACCTCTCTACCATTTATTATAAATAAGAATAGACTAAATTTTCAAGGCCTGTAGGTGTCTTTCCTATAGGGGTTTGTTTATGCATAGACTAATTAATCCTTCTTTATCACCACTAATCTTCTCCAAATCATTTGAACATGTTTGAGATTTCCAATTAGATTAAAAAACCACCAAACATAACTCAAAACTTATATTCACTATCACAAGACTATAGAGCATCTAACAACCTCATATCACCTTTAGTTTACTTGATTAGTCTTTGTACAAACTTACAAGTACAATCAACCCATGTATATGTTTTATGCATTAAGAATCATAACCTCTAGTCAAAATAATCAAATTGGATGATGGTAACAAGGCAATCATAGAGACATGAATGCATGAATAATGTATTAGGCCTCCACCATAGCTATTGAACTTGCTTTAACTCATTTCTACAGTCCATAGATGTATATGGAGAAAACACTTGTGATCCTATTAGAGAGTGAGCATATGGGATCCTATATTAAATTTATATTCACTTAAAATGATCAAATATTATATTATAATCATGAACCATGATTTATTACTTGTTCCTAATTCAAATTGTAACCTCAAACCTCCATTATAATGTTCACACGTAGACTAGGTCTCCAAAGCAAGTACAATTGAAGGTCATGAATAAAGAGACACATATTTAAGTAAAAGAACATGGATTACATGAAAAAAAATATACATTCTATGAAAAATTAAGTAATATAATTATCTGAAGATGGCCATCGTGAAGATAAAATAAAGACTTATTGCAGAATCCACTAGAATAGTTTATACACCAAGGTTTTCTCTCTCCAAGTGAAAGTAACTCATAGAGATGACTTGCATGATTAAACCACCATTAAATTTATTTAAAATACATATTAAAACACCATAAAAAATAACTATTCTCCATAAAATTTTTAGTTTGATAAATAGGTACAAGAACAGACCCCTCTTAGATGAATAGGCCATAGTGACCTATTGTCACTCTTAGTGATTGTACATAAATAAGAGAAAAAAATATAAAAAATAATGACATTTATTTTAAGCTTACTTATATCACAAAAAAATTACAAATTTTTAACTCCTAACTCTCTCTCTTTTTATCATACTAAGCATTTGAAAATTGCCCTTTTAGAGCTGCTACAGAGGTTGATATAGGAGATAAAATGGTTTTATTAATTTTAAGAACTAAAAATAACTTTTATAACATTTTAATAGATAAATAATATCTTTAATATGTTTTATAATCAATTTCACTTGAATAACTATATAGATAGCCACAAAATAGACTTTTTTAGCACTAAAACTACTAGAAATACTTGAAAAGTCTAATGAAAATGATGAAAAATGGATCCATTATAAATTTCATGCCAAAAAAATTACTTCATGTTCTTATTATGATCTCATAAAATCATCCACATTCAAAACTTGCTCCAAAATCCATAAAATGACCTAAAATGCAGTAAATTGGGTCATGGAGTTAGTCAAACCTATCACCAACTAGTTAGATCCATTTTAAATCATGTAATGACTCTTATACAAGCCTAAGGCATCTTAATATGTTTTAAAATATTTTCACTTCTTGATACAAGTTAAAATTGGTCACAAAGGAGGCTAAGCAAGCAAATGACTATGATGACTAAAACCTTAATTTCATCAAATCTACCCTAAACTCTACTAATCAAGGCTTTAGATGACCATATAAAGGAAATTAAAATAATAAAACACCATTTGAAAATCAAAACAACATTAAAATAAAAATTTTTAATGGTAGGGGTGACCATTTGACCTGTGAGGTTAAACTTGTCAACACAATCCTAGTGCACCATCAGGGTTTGCTTTCTTATTTTTTAAATATACCCAGTTTTTAGTTTTTAGCTTGTCACTCACCATGATTCCAAACCTATCAAGTAAAATATGCAATGCATGCATCCCTACATAGCACTTTTTGTCAAAGAAGAGCTTTAGCATCTTTTATTTGTCAACTTTATTTAACCCATTGACTACCCATAATAGGTCTCAAATGTTGTACCTATCACCAAAGCCATAGGGAGACAACGCATTTAAATGTATTTTCATGATATCAACCTCACCTACCCCAAAGACTACTTTCCTCTATCTAGCATCGACTAGTTTATTGATCTTATAGTTTACTACGAGATGTTATCTCTCATGGATGGGTTCTTGGGTTATAATAAGATCTTAATTTCTCTTGTAGATTAGCATAAAACCACCATTACCACCCCTTGGGAAATCTTTTACATAGATTCATGCCTTTGGGCCTAAATAACATTGGTGTAACCTACCAATGTGCCATGGCTTATATCTTCCATGACTTTATCCATAAGATTATCAAGGACTATGTGGATGACCTCAGAAAATACAAACTCTAAAAGGATCACTTATTTGTTCTTAAAATCATTTTTGAACACCTCATCCATTATCATATCCATCTTAACTCTAATAAGTGCATTTTTGGGGTCTTATC
This sequence comes from Torreya grandis, assembly GCA_037957365.1. Lineage (NCBI taxonomy): Eukaryota > Viridiplantae > Streptophyta > Pinopsida > Cupressales > Taxaceae > Torreya > Torreya grandis. The sequence continues at coordinate 3,086,104 of JARHVA010001026.1, forward strand.
AGGAAAGCTTCTTGGTTTCATTGTCTCCCTTCATGTAATCAAAGTCAATCCTACCAAAATCAAATCAATCCTAGGCATGCTTCCTACAACCAACCTTAAACAACTCTGTAGCCTACAGGGAATACGTCAATCCATTCATCATCTCATTTCCCAGCTTTTTGACTAGTGCCAACCTTTCCACCACCTTCTAAAAAAGGATGTCTCTTTCAAGTGGAATAGCAATTACTAAAAGGCCTTTAATTCACTCAAAAATGACCTTTTATCTCCACCTATCCTTACCCCTCCTAAGGACAACCAACCTTTCTACCTATATATCTCTACCACTAACCATTCCTTAAGGGAAATGCTAGCTCATCAAGATGAGCAACAAAAAGAGCAAGATGTATACTACATTAACCACCCACTGGTAGAATATGAGACTTGGTATACCTATACTGAGAAACTTTGCCTAGCCTTAGTCTTTATGGATACCAAGTTTTGCCATTACCTTTTTAACCATAAAACTTACCTCATAACCAACATTGACCCACTCAAATACATGTACTCCAAGCCATACCAAAACCAATGTATGGCCAAGTGGATCATGTTCTTAGCAGAGTTTGATCTTGAGTTCCTTTAGTAAAAGTCTATTAAAGGGTAATTTATTACTAACCAATTGGCTGAAGCATTATTAACAGACAACCAACCCCCTCCTTTTGAGTTCCCTGATGAGTCCATCATGATCCTCTCTCAAGCATATTTCACCCATAAAGTCACCATGTTCTTTGATGGATCAAAGTGTCAACATGGTGGGGGAGTAGGTATCATCCTTATCCCCTTAGATGGTGAACCCCTTCCTTTTTATTTCAATCTTGATTTTTAATTTGCCAACAACATGGATGAGTATAAAGACCTAGTGATAGGAATTCAAACTAATTTATCCCTAGGATTCAAAATAATCAACATCTTTGGTGACTCCCAACTTGTGGTCAATAAAATCACTAGCTCCTACCAGTATAAGATGATGTTTTACAATAGTACAAATAACTAGTTGAGAAATTCTTAGCATCATTTAAACACTACCAATCAACCCTATAGTCTACCAATAAGTTTTCTAACACCATGACTTCCCTTACCTTACAACTCCTATCTATACCTTTGGAATCTAAGCTATCTATCATTATCCACAAGCTTACCCAATGTTCCTATGTCAAAGTAGATTCTTCCACCATTTTCAATGTGGAGGAGACTAAAACCTACCTTTGGTATCAACAAACCTTAAACTATCTTAACCTAGGCATAATTATTTTTGGCCTCTCTAAGAATTATTTAAGAGAATTTATTTAGAGTACCTCATGCTATACCATTATGGGAGTAGTTATATATAAATGCAATTTTGATGGTATTCTCTTCTATTATCTATGTAGTCAAGAAGCTTCCGATGGTATCAAGGAAACACATGATGGAATATGTGGAGGATAATTAAGTGGCCTCACTATAGCTGAATGCATCCTTCACCTTGGCTATGTCTGGCCTACCCTTAACCAAGACTATGGTGATTATGTGAAAAAGTGTGTCAAGTGTCAAAAACATGTTAATTTACATTATGCACCTAGCCATGGTCTTTGAGTTTCTATCAAATTTTGGCCCTTCTCACAAAGGGGTCTAGACCTTATTGGTGAAATTAACCCCCATTCCTCATAGTGACACCATTATATTATCACCATGATTGAGTATTTTACCAAGTGGGTAGAGACTATCCCCTAGTCTTGACTAAAGTGGAAAAAATTGTCAACTTTATCAACCATCACATTATCTGCCACTTCGGTGTTCCTCATAAGATTATCATTGACAATGGTAAATCATTTTAGAATAATCAAGTCTAGGGTCTATATGATGCATTAAACATTAATTTAATCCTCTCCTTACCCTATCAACCTCAAGCAAATGGACAAGCTAAGGCCTCTAACAAAACTCTTAATACCATGCTAACTAAAATGGTTAATGCATCTAGTCAAGATTGGCATCTTCACATCCCATTCACTTTATGGGAATATCATACTAGCATTTTAACCCATACAAGTGATATACCCTTTTCTCTTGTATTTAGATGGAGGATATCTTGCCTTTTGAGGTTCAAATCCCCTCTCTTTACATATCTTTGTAAGAGTTTATTTTAGAGGACAATTATCATCAACACCATTTAGCCCAACTCAAGCTAATTGATGAGCATTATTTAGTATCCCTTACCCATATCCATGTCTATCAAGAAAATGACTAACATGCATATAAAAATCACCTTAAAGTGCAATAATTCAATATTGAAGACCTCATCTTAAAGGAAAACCAACATGTCACTAATATGGAGAAAAGCAAGCGAGGCAAGTTTGCTTTTAATTGACGTGGACCTTATATCATAACCCACAAGTATGTATCAAGAGCTTACCAATTGTCTTCTCTCAAAGGCCATATAGAGCTTGAGCCCTTCAATGTTTCACATCTTCATCTACTTTTTTATTGAGAAGGATCGTGTTCATGTTTTGTCTAACTTAAGCTCATCCCTTATTATTTACCTCCATCCCATCTCCCTATTTTAGGGGCAACTAATAAAAACTAAATCATGTGATTAGTTGTCATTGGCATATCCTTATCTTAAATTATGGGTGTCATAGCTCTACCCATGGCATGGTTCTCATGATACTTTCCACACCTTCATAAGATGGATTCCCATGGCCATTGTCACCTAAGCTTATTTACACTTAATCAACCTTATTGTGCTTTTAGTTTCACCTTCATAAAGGTGAACCACTAAGATAGCCTAAGCAAGTCTATGTCAATAAAAATTAAATAAAAATAATAAAATTACTATCACTAGCAATCATGGGTCATTCTTAACATTCATAGACTGCTCCCTTGAAGGACAATTGTCAAAAATTTATTTGAAATTGTCAATCATAAGGTGGAGTGTTCCCTTAAAGGATACCTATCAAAAATAAACTTAAAACATTCACGTAAAGGATGGTTGAGCAAAGAATTTTATCAAAATCATAGCAATTTCATGGAAGCTTCCAATATACAACAATCAATAAAGGACCCATCATCAAAATCATAGAAAAAACAAACTAATCTTCAAAGCTATAATCAGCTCTCAAACAACAAAATAAGGTAGAAGTAACAATCATATTTCATAAGTAGACTTATTTCATCGATCAATAAACATAGTTTAACATATGATTGTTTATCCTAGTTCTTTGGACACCTGTAAAAGAGGCAACATAGTCTCACAAGAAGGTTCCATTTTCACCCATCTCCCCTTTACACTATATACAAGGGATTATTGAGCTTACTTAATGTTATGTGATCAAGACACCCTTTTAACCTACTAACATACACTCATGCAAAGTATTAAAAAGGTTTATGTTCATGAGACCAATCCAAATTTGGTTTTATTTTAGTCCTTATCAATGAAGGAACATCATACCTCCTTATCCTATCATGACTAGTTGATATTTTCATTATGACGTTTGTCTTCTGATTAGATTCTTTAGTCTCCCATCTAGTATTGTTAATTAAAATACCTCATTTGTTTTATCCTCCAAATTAACAATAAAGAATAACCATAACCATAACCATAACCATAACCATAACCATAACCATAACCATAAAAACAAGCACATGGCATGCATAATAAAACTATAGCATCCATGAGCATTTAAACAATCAACCATTTTACACCACATGTCTACAATATATAATAATGCAACATATACACATTAAGATTTAGCATATAATAAGCATAACCATATATCAAATCCATCTCATTCCTAGTAAATCAACATTAGTATCTATCAATTCAACCATACCATAAACATAATCCATGATCACATAGACACATCACATAAAAAACATAAACATCAACATCAAAACATAAACCATAAACCATCAACATGGGCATAAGTAACCATAACATATATAAAATCATGAGTCAAATAGCATAATAATGAGTACAAAGTATATAGACATGATTCTCTCTCAAAAATATACATCTCACCACATTGGCTCATAGCCCAAAATCAAAATGATATACAAAATGTCATACTCTAGCTATATCTATGCCCCAAGGGCACCACTACCTCTTAGAGCATTTCTAGGTCTTGGTGCCTATCCACATGCTATGTCTATCAATCCCCCACCTATCCCTATTTATCTAGATACAAACATTACCCACTATCCTAGTGTTACTACACTGGCACCACTTACCAAGCTGGCTCTATACCCACCCCATTAGAGCTCATCTAGACATTGTGTTAGAATAATAGCCTTGTTATACTGTAGTTCCTCTATGATCACTAGGTATCATGTTGTAGGAGTAAAACTTGGTGGCATTACCTATCCTACTACTGATCCTCTTCCTCTCTACCATAGAGAGTTCCTCTCTTGGGTTACCAAGCCTAGAGAGGTCCTATAACGATCCCTCTCACCTATGATGGTAGAAAGTTAACCCTGTAAAGTCACAACCTAACCATGTAGTGTGATAATTTGGACCTATAATGTGGCCACCTATGCTTTTAATACCTATCCTTATACAGTGGCTAAAGTTGCCCCTGTTTATCCATCATGGCAACCAAATCCATGCCCATTGGCCTCACACCTCCATTATCTCCACCAATATCCATAGCTACATATATGGGTTGATACCATGATAGTTACCCATTTATAAACCCAAAATCATCTATTTAGGACCTAATAGGTAGCTCCTCAAACTCTATCAAAGTAGGCATGAGATGTGGATATGCTAGCAAAATCTTGGAGTCCTCTCTCTTATACCTAGGGAATGGGCCTAGTATACCTTATACGAGGCTAAATTATTGATGTACCCTATTTAATGGAATCATTTCCACCTCCCTATCTCACCTATTGAGTATCCATCTATAGCTCTACAATGAGAATGTCTACCTCCTATAACCAAGCCATACTAAAAATTAGATGTATGGCTTCTAGGTGATATCTCCTATCACTAGTGTACCTAGTGTACCCTTGAACCACTTAACATCATGAGCACCACCTCCTACACTTGATGTAGAAAATCACCCCTCCCTTACATAGAGCCAATAGGGAACTCTATTTCTATAAATCTTGCCCAAGGCAATCCTACTGGCCTCAGCACCCTAATGTGCTCATAAGCCCAACAATGCAAAATTGGGTTGACACTGATGCCATACCTCTTGTAAACCCTAAATTCCTATATCTCCTTGTATATCTACACAAGTAAAATAGGTACCTAACTAAATACCATCCTCCCCAATAATAACTCAACTATAACTCCCAATAGCAAATATGGGAACCTCCCTCTACTCAAGTTAAGAAGCCCAAACCAAGTAACTGCAATCATGAGCATGGTCATGAGTCTCCTCTCAGCTAGAGGCTATTGATACAAAGCACTATACCTAAATCCTCCATCATGCCATTTGACATGGTCATTTTCATCTCCATATAATAGTGCAATATGATCATCCCACTCCTCTCGCTCTATGTGGTATATCAGATCACCACAAAGTGGAAGTTAATTAATCTTATGTACATCCTCAAGTAAGATAGTCAACTTGTCAATAAGTAATAAGAATGTGTTTATATTAAGATCCCATCTCTCAATGATCACTACGACCATGGATGCATCTCAAAGCACATGTTGATAGTGACTCATTATTCCTAGCCCCACCTCCTCTATATGGGCCCAGTTGATTGGGGTCATCCCCTACTATATCTCTGTAAAGATACGTAACACTCAGTCATGAATTAGAATCTACTCCCTAACCTACACTGATTTAGAGCATGGCTCAGTCACCTAAATTGATGACACGTATCCTAGCCTAGATTACCCTTTAAATCACTGGACCTATTTTTCTAACCTCCCCTACTTATCTACCTAATACCTACTAGATTTGCCTTCTAAACCTACCCACCTACCCACACTTAACATGCAATTCCTTAACTTTTTAAACTAATTTTAAAAATCAAAGCAAACAACTATACCCTAGTCAATCACCAATGGCCATAATGACTATCAATGATAGACACCCATATTTTCTAGGGTGTTGACAGAGACTATGGGTATTACATGGCCAAAATGCCCAAACCTTATTGAACCCAAAACACCACCTAAAATGTAATAAATTCTCTTCTTTGCAACCTAGCATGCCTGGCATACCCAATTTCACCCACCCACCCTATCAATTTCACTTTTTTCCTTCAAATTTACCCAACCAACCCCAAAATCTACTTAGGGCACAACAAACCCAACCTGAGCATTTTAACCTACCCTAACCTCCCAACCTAATGAAAATGCACAAAATCAAACTAATCTATCAAATTCATGACACCCCTACCTCATTTCATGATCTCCACTATGAAGTCACATACAAACCTACTCATCCTCATTCATGCCCATATGTTCCCTACATCCTAATTGGTCATTGCATTTACCTTAGAAAACTATCAAACTCCATCCAATAAAAATACCTTTAGCAATAATTTTCATGACTAAACACCAAAATCACTAGAGCCTAGGGTCAAAATCAAGCAAAAAACAAATTGAGTAAAAATTCATTCACTTTCACTTTTACCCAAAGGGTTTCTTGGGTTCTTACCTTGATCATTGATGGTCAGGGTGACCATTGATGATCATCCTTGGGTCATCTCACCATAAAAGGTCAATTTTACCCACTTTTTTAACTCTTACCTTTTACAAGCCATCTCTTAATAGACTTTACATACACCCACCCACCCCCCCTGGAGTCTACCTTCTCTACCCACCCCGAACACCTTGTCACCTTGTCATTGGTCCATTTCAACCCAATTTGTGCACATTTTGTGATACCTTTTGCCTGGTCCTTTGACTATAGAGACAACATTTACATATTGACTCTTTTTGAATTTACATCACCTCATGCTTACCTGACCTACTTGTGTCTTCTTGGGATAACTTTTTACCTCAGATACTTATGACACTTGAAATATTTATGTTTTCCATGGGAGCACTTCTTGCTTTGGATACCCATAGAAACACTAACCTTTTCTAGGAGACTAAAAAGTGTACCCAACCACCATGCCTGAATGTGGTCATGTAGTACATTGGTCACTTATCTTTCTAGTACTGACCCTTATTATTATCAACTCTAGAAACCTCATCTTTGTGATATCTAGGCTATTACACCTTTTATCACACTTTGTATGCATGTTTGTGCTTTATTGCCCAACCTATCATCCAAATTCATTATCACCTTCACCTATTTTGTGTTGGGAATATTGTCATTGATGTCAAAGGTCTAGCATTATTGATGATAAAGGCCCCATTAAATTTAATGGTGTTTTTAATATTCATATCTTGGCTAATGTGCATTAATATTTATTTAATATTAATGAATATATTTTTGGTTGCATATAAGTCAAAAGAGGGTCCATGGAGAAGTCAAAGAGTCACAAGGTAAATGATGAAAGAGGAATGATATGCATTTTGTCATAAGGAGTCATCTTGAGGAATTTCAAGAGTCACCATGTGAAGACAAAAGAGGTATGGCACCTTTTTCCATGAAGAGACACTTTGAAGAATATGAAAAGTCACCAAGATAAAGATAAAAGAGGAAAGGATGCTTTTGTTTATGAAGGGTCACCATATGACTTTTTTAATGAAAGGATATGAATGGTCATGCAAGTTTGGCACCATTTTCCATGAGGATTGAAAGGTCATAAAGGGTTAATGCCAAAGGTTATTTGGAAAGCTATAAATAAAGGCTTGAGAAGCCATTTGTAATATGTAAGAGAGTGCATGGTTTGTATTTTTTTTTTTGAAGAGAGAAAAGTAGGAGATATTTTAGAGTTTTATCATTTGTTGAGTAAGCAACATTGAGAGAGAGAGAGTTGTGTTTTATACACAAGAGGGGTTGGTGCTCCTATGGGTTGGTGCTCACAAATCTTTTTAAGGGGTTAGTGCTCTTGTGGGTTGGTGATCACAAATAGTTGTTGTGTTGGTGCTCGACAAAAGGGGTTGGTGATCCTAAAAGTTGGTGCTTACAAACTTTGTATTTTTAGTTGGTACTCATTCATATACTTGAGATTGTTCTCCATGGTTTTTCTAAATTTGGGTTTCCAAGTAAAAATTTGGTGTCTCTCTCTCTCTTGTTTGGTGTAAATTATTGTTTCAGTTTTATTACATATCCTTAATGTGTGATTAAGTGGTTAAAGAAAATAACTTAGATTAAGTAAAAAGATATATAATATACTAATTCACCCCCCTCTCAGTATATTTCATGCTTAACAATTGGTATCAGATTAGATTCCTATTGAAAAAGTTTTACAACTTGAAGGTAGATTAGGAAAGCATGATGGCTGGATCACATGAAAGATTTTCTAAAAATAAGGAACTTTTGTTTGATGGTATGAATTATGTTTTTTGGAGCATAAGGATGAAGACTTATTTGATGGCCATTGGATTCAACATATGACAAGCAGTGGTGGAAGAATATGAAGGGCCATAGACATTTGTAGCTACTCTAACAAAAAAGAAGGCAAGTGAAAATAATGCTAAAGCTTTAAATACTATTTTATGAAGTTTATGTGAATAAAAATTTGTTAATGTTATACAATGTAAACATACTCATGAAACTTGGGTAAGACTTTAAAATATTTACAAAGGTGATGGAAAGGTTCAACAAGCTAAGCTTCATACATTCAAAAGATAGTTTGAGAGTTTGAAGATGGAAGAAGAAGAAAATATAGCAAGTTATCTTTTACAGGTTGATCAAATAGTTAATCAGATTCAAGGTCTTGGAGAACAGTTAGAATAATCAAATTTGGTTCAAAAAGTTTTGAGATCTCTACCATTGAGATATGATGCAAAAGTTTTATCAATTAAAGAGATGGAGAAATTAGCCAAGCTAAAGATGGATGAGCTTCATGGTATTCTTATGGCATATGAGATGTTGAATGAACAAGAGAAACCCTCAAAGAGAGAAGCTATTTTCAAGACATCAAAGAAAGAGAAGGCTAAGATTCAAAAATCAAGTGATAGTTTTAGTGATGATGAAGATGACAACGGAGCTCTATTCATTCACAAGCTGAAAAAGGGCACAAATAAATATGAAAAAAATTACCTTTTAAATGTTTTAATTGTGGAAAGATTGGACATTTTGTAGCTAAATGCCCAAATAAGGGTAATGATGACAATGAAGAAGGAAAGTCTATATACAAGAAAAATTTCAAAGGAAAATTCAAGAAGGGATTCAAGAAGAAGAGTTTGTATTCTAAAGATCTTATCTCAACCGAAGATAGTGGAGTCAATTATTTATAAGAAAAAGAGATTATATTCATGTCCATACATGAAGATGCCTCTACAAGTAAATTTATAGATGATCAAGAATAATAACATGATGAAGCCAAAGTGAATCTAGAAGGAGAACTCATTTGTGCCTTAGAAGAGTTAAAAGCTCTTGAAAAGAAGAATAAAAGATTAAAGCTCTAGATCAAGAAAAATGAAAAAGAGTCAAAAGAAATAATTGAAGATCTACAAGCACACTTTGAAGAAGAAAAGAATAATGAAGAAGATCTAATGGCATAGTTGAAAATAGTAAGTAAATAATGTGAAAGGTATGTTATTAAAATTGCTTTTTTAAAAGCAGATCTTGAAAAAACAAATAAAGCAATCAACGATAAAGTAGTCAATGATTTAATATTTGAGAATAACACTAATATGTTAAATAAGATATTAGAAAATCAAAGATAAATGTTAGATAAGATAGGTATTGGATTTGAAAAAGAGAAGAGGAGGTCACTAATTTTAGAGACAAGGAAAAAGGAAATAGCTATGTTGAAGCTCTTACAAAAGAAGAAATAAAAGGGAAGAAGTTAAGAATACAAAGGACAAAAAAGGTTGGAGGGAATAGAGATACAAAAGGAAATTAGGTTAGAGATATACAAATAGGTCCTATTTTTATGGTTACTATTTTTATTGTAATGTATATGGTCATAAGAAAATATAAAGTTGAAAAAGGGTTAATAATTTTAGAAATAAGGAGAAAGAAATTTAAGTAGAGTCCAACAAAAGCCACAACTCTTTTGCTCTTCTATCAGGATTTAATGAAGAGGCCATAATATGTTACAAGTGAAACAAATTCAAACATATATATTGGTACTTAGAAGGGTGTTTGAGTTAGTCAAGAAGGAATAGAGTTTTAAGGCTCCATTCATCAAGAAGAAAGTTCAGACACGTTCATGGCCAAAAAAAATAACCTAAAAAATCTATGTTGGTGCAGATAAGTTTGCATAAAAGAAATGGAGAAAATCCATGGTTCATTGATAGTGGATGTTAAAGGCACATGATAGGATACAAGAACAATTTCATAACCTTGAAGAATATCAATGGTGGCATAGTGAAATTTAGAGACAATACTACTGCCAAAATTACTGGAAAAGGTACACTAAGTTTGGATAATGGTAGAACTAAAAATGAAAGTATTTTGTATATATAAGGTCTTAAGCGTAATATTTTGAGTGTAATTAAAATGTGTGATCAGAGGCACATGCTAAAGTTTTATTTAGAAGGTTATGAAATTAGAAGAAAAGATTTAGATGTGTTGGTTGCAGATGCTCAAAGAATAGGCAATAATTTATTTATGTTATCATACATCAAAGGTCAACGATGTTGTTTGATTCATATTGAATAAATTTGGCTATGGCACAAGATAATGGGCATATAAATTTTGACAATCTTTTTAATATTGGCAAGAATCAAGAGGTCAGAAATCTTCTAAAGATTACAAATCCATCTGATATACTTTGTGAACTTTGTCAGCATGGGAAGTAGGCTAGAAGGCAATTCAAAACAAAATTGTACTTGACCACTCAGATGCTAGAGATTATTCACACTGATCTATGTTGACCTATGAGAACTCAAATTCTTCAAGGTGAGAAATATTTCATGTTGCTTATTGATGATTTTTTACGTATGACTTGGGTAATGTTTTTAAATAAAAATTAGTAGTTTTCAGACATTTCAAAGCATTCAAAGAATTAGTTAAAAATGAAACCAATTTGAATATTAAGTGTCTAAGATTAGATCAAGGAGAAAAATTCATGTCAAATTAATTTATTGAGTTTTGTGAAAACCATGGAATAAAGAGACATTATTTATTAGCCAAAACTCCATTGCAAAATGGAGTAGTTAAATGAAAAAATAGAATAGTTCAAGAAATGGCGAGGATAATGCTAAATGAATCCAATATAGTAGATAAATATTGGAGAGAGACAATTACTATAGTAGTGAATATTTAGAATAGAGAATTATTGAGAGTCAATAGTGACAAGACTCCTTATGAGCTATGGATAGACAAACCAATAACAATTGATTATTTCAAAGTTTTCAGCAGCAGATCCATCATAAAGAGAACTGATGAAAACTTGGTAAGTTTGAATCCAGAGTAGATGAAGGTATATTTCTTGGTTATTCTTGAAAAAATAAAGCTTATAAATTTTATAACAAAAAAACCAATTTTTTTTTGAAAGTATAAGTGTTAGGATAGAAGAAGATGGAACACAAAGAATCAATGATCCAATAGACATTCCTAAAATCATTAAAGAGGAAGATTTTAAAGAATTAGATGATGATGAGAAGAAGGAGAAAAAGGAAACCAAAACTCCATATAAATATGTTTAGATAAATCATAATGAAAGTGACATCATTAGGGACATAAATGAAGGAATTTTCACCAGAAGAATGATGGTAAGTGAATCTAAGCAAGTTAATTACTCTTTGTTATCCAAAATTTAGCCTAGAACTTTTTCAGAAGCTAAACATGATAAGCATTAGGTTAAGGCTATGGATAAAGAATTATTTCAAATAAAAAAGAATTATACTTGGGAATTAGTGGCTAGACCAAAAGATCACAATGTGATAGGAACAAAATGGGTTTATAGAAATAAGTTGAATGAAAATGTAAAAGTGACCAAAAATAAAGCAAGATTAGTATATAAAGGATATGCTCAGATTCAAGGAATATATTTTGAAGAAAATTTTGCACTAGTGGCAAGGTTAGAGGCTATTAGAATGTTTCTTGAATATGCAATGTTTAAAAATTTTAAAGTGTTTCAGATGGATGTCAAATATGCCTTCCTAAATGGGAATCTAGAAGAAGAGGTCTACATTGAGCAGCCTAAGGGGTTTATTCTCTCAAATATTAGTAGCCATGTATGCAGATTGAAGAAAGCATTGTATGAATTGAAACAAGCTCCTAGAGCTTGGTATGCAAGATTTGATAAGTACCTACAGGATCAAGGTTTTAAGAAAGAATTTGCTAATAGTAATCTCTACATAAAAATACAAGGTGAGCATCAATTGATTATTGTGGTATATGTTAATGACATCATTTTTGGAGGAAATATTGAAAAGAAAACAATATAATTTTTTGATAATATGCAAAAATAATTTGAGACGTATATGCTTAGAGAATTGTCATTTTTCTTAGGATTGCAAATATTTCAGTCAGATAAAGGAATTTTCATATCTCAAAGTAAATATGCCAAGTAATTGTTGAATAAATTTGGTTTTGAGAATTGTGCACTAGTTGGCACACTAATGTGTATAGGAAATAAGGTGAGCAAGGATGAAAATTCACCTATTATAGATCAATATTTATATATATCTATGATTGGTAGTCTTTTATATTTAATAGCATCGAGGCCAGACATCATGCATATAGTAGGTATAGTTGTAAAATATCAATCAACTCCAAAATATAGTTATGTTTAGTTGGTGAAGAGAATATTTAGATATATCAAGGGGACATTGGATTATGGATCATGGTATCCCACATGTAGAGATTTCACTTTGATTGCTTATGTAGATTCAGATTGGGCAAGGTGCTTACATGATAGAAAAAGTACAAGTGGAGGAGCTTTCTTCCTTGGTGATAGCTTAATATCATGGCTAAGTAAGAAGCATAATACAGTATCACTTTCTATAGTTGAAGCATAATATATTACAGTAGTATTGTTTTGTACTCAAGCGCTTTAAATGAAGTAAACTTTGGAAGATATCAAGGTAAAGTATAATGAACCAGTTTTTAGTTTTTGTGATAACATAAGTGCTATTAATATTTCAAAGAATCCAATGATAGATTCAAGAATAAAACATATTCCCATTAGATATCACTTTTTGAGAAAGTAGGTTGTAGATCAATAGGTTAATATGGAGTATATTAGTACTACAAAGTAGATTGTAAATATTTTCACAAAGGTACTACCACAAGACATATTTGAGTATCTGCGAGAGAAGTTTAGATTAATTTATTTTACTTCCTACCATTGAGGTTTAGCATCAATTGAGGGGGAGCTAAGTTTTAGCTCTAGGTAGGCCCTTTGTCATTAATGTCAAAGGGGGAGAATAACAAGTACAAGTATAGGTGCAAAAATAGGTATAGAGAATAGGTACAAGTTGCTATAATAAAGGGGAGTTACTATATGTTTTTTAGATGGTAGTATGTGTAGGTTTCATGATGTGGTAGTTTCAGTTTGAGATTGCCATCAATGGCAAAGGGGAATATTTTTAGAAATATTGTCATTGATGTCAAAGGTCTAACATTATTGGTGATAAAGGCCTCATTGAATTTATTGGTGTTTTTAATATTCATATCTTGGATAATGTGTGTTAATATTTATTTAATATTAATGAATATATTTTTGGTTGCATATAAGTCAAAAGAGGGCCCATGGAGAAGTCAAAGAGTCATGGGGTAAAAGATGAAAGAGGAATGGGATGCATTTTCTCATGAAGAGTCATCTTGAGGAATTTCAAGAGTCACCATGTGAAGACAAAATAGGTATGGCATATTTTTCCATGAAGGGGCACTTTGAGGAATATGAAAAGTCACAAAGATAAAGACAAAAGAGGAAAGGATGTTTTTTTTAATGACACCATATGGCTTTTTAAATACAAGGATACAAAAGGTCACACAAGTTTGGTGCCATTTTCCATGAGGATTGAAAGGTTACAAAGGGTGAATGTCAAATGTCATTTGGAAAGCTATAAATAAAGGCTTGAGAAGCCATTTACAATATGCAAGAGAGTGAATGGTTTATATTTGTTTTCAAAGAGAGAAATGCAGGAGATATTGTATATTTCTATCATTTGTTGAGTAAGCAACATTGATAGATAGTTGTGTTTTATACATAAAAGGGTTTTGTGCTCCTGTGGGTTAGTACTCATAAATATTTGCAAGGGGTTGGTACTCCTATGGGTTGGTGCTCACAAATAGTTGTGTTGGTGCTCAGAAAAAGGGGTTAGTGCTCCTACATGTTAGTGCTTATGAAATTTATATTTTGAGTTAGTTCTCATTCATATACTTGAGATTATTATCTATGGTTTTTCCCACTTTGGGTTTCCATGTAAAAATATGGTGTTTTTCTCTCTCTTGTGTGGTGTAAATTATTGTTTCAATTTTATTGCATATCTTGAATGTGTGATTAAGTGGTTAAAGAAAAGAAATCAGATTAAGTAAAAAGATATATAATATATTAATTCACCCCCACTCTCAATATATTTCATGCTTAACACTTTGTCAAACCCACACTAGATTTTGCTTTACTTCATCACCTCCTAGTTTGAGGGTGAACTCCTCCTCCTATACTCAGGGCAATTAATAGACCTTTGACCAACATCAATTTTTGTTTTGCATCTAGTTAATTATAAGTTTCATAAAAAAAGGGGAAAAATGTAGATACCAAAAATCCACAAACTATGATTTTGAATGTCATAATTCCCTTAGACTACCTCAGGACCCCCTTGGGACCATGTAATACTCTAAACCCTAGCCAAACCTAACTTGCAATTAGTTTGACTAGACTAGCCTAACCTAGCCTTTACCCATTTTTTACCCTTCATACTTGACTATCGGTGGTCACCTTGATCATTGATGGTCAGGGTCTACCTCCTCAACCATTAACATGCAAACTCACTCACCTTAATTTTCTAAAAATTACTCATCTAAATCCTATTGTGAGCTATTGTATATATGAGTTAAATTTAGGAGGCCTAGTTCACATGTTATTGCAATTTTATTGCCTTGCCTATAAGAAGAGAAGAGCAAAGAGGTGAAATCCATTTGCAATCATGATCAAGATCTTGTACATCTAGGAGATTCTTTTTATAGGTCAATCACCATCAATAATCTAACAAACTAGCAATCATATGAGAGTCAATTTTCCACTACCTCTCCACCAAGTTCTTAAGTACCATTACTCTATTAGAATTGACCTAGATTCCCCCAATAGGTTAACTACCTCAACCATCCACCCAATTGGCTTTTGTGATTTCTTATCTACAAGTCATCCTCCCAAACCAAAAAGGAGTTCTTCACAATCTTCTAATTTAATGTGTGTACTATTAATTAGGTTCTTCAACCATACCCATACTTAGTTTCTTCTTTTCCTCTTTTTAATAATAAGCAAAAAATTCATTGGAACATTCTATCAGCACTTTATCTTGAAAAATGGATGATCTTTAGATAGGCCTATAGGTGACTTTCTAGACTTATTAGCTCAACATCCCCTTAATCATACCCTCTCACTATTGTGACCCTCTCCATGCTTCAAATTTTTTTGGAGATATCAATTGGGTCTAAATACTTCACACATGTTTTGTCTTTTCATTATTTGGTATTAAATCAATCCACTTCTCATTATCCACCTATAGGTGACAGTTAAGGATCATGATTATATGTAGGTCTAAAACTTAAAACTTGGCCCATTGCCATGATTTTTGGAAAGTCCAAACCCAAGGAGATCAATTATCAATGTATACCAAGGTTTGTTAACTCATTTTGTAACTTTCTCAAGTCACTTATCGCTTACTCTCCTATACAGTCTATGTAGAGTACTGTAGGTGTTCTTTAGACTGTCAACTCATGCTTCTTGATGCTCTTAGATGCATCTATATACTTAAATGAAAGTCTAAAATATGCTTCTAGAGTATTTCCAAACCTCTCTACCATTTATTATAAATAAGAATAGACTAAATTTTCAAGGCCTGTAGGTGTCTTTCCTATAGGGGTTTGTTTATGCATAGACTAATTAATCCTTCTTTATCACCACTAATCTTCTCCAAATCATTTGAACATGTTTGAGATTTCCAATTAGATTAAAAAACCACCAAACATAACTCAAAACTTATATTCACTATCACAAGACTATAGAGCATCTAACAACCTCATATCACCTTTAGTTTACTTGATTAGTCTTTGTACAAACTTACAAGTACAATCAACCCATGTATATGTTTTATGCATTAAGAATCATAACCTCTAGTCAAAATAATCAAATTGGATGATGGTAACAAGGCAATCATAGAGACATGAATGCATGAATAATGTATTAGGCCTCCACCATAGCTATTGAACTTGCTTTAACTCATTTCTACAGTCCATAGATGTATATGGAGAAAACACTTGTGATCCTATTAGAGAGTGAGCATATGGGATCCTATATTAAATTTATATTCACTTAAAATGATCAAATATTATATTATAATCATGAACCATGATTTATTACTTGTTCCTAATTCAAATTGTAACCTCAAACCTCCATTATAATGTTCACACGTAGACTAGGTCTCCAAAGCAAGTACAATTGAAGGTCATGAATAAAGAGACACATATTTAAGTAAAAGAACATGGATTACATGAAAAAAAATATACATTCTATGAAAAATTAAGTAATATAATTATCTGAAGATGGCCATCGTGAAGATAAAATAAAGACTTATTGCAGAATCCACTAGAATAGTTTATACACCAAGGTTTTCTCTCTCCAAGTGAAAGTAACTCATAGAGATGACTTGCATGATTAAACCACCATTAAATTTATTTAAAATACATATTAAAACACCATAAAAAATAACTATTCTCCATAAAATTTTTAGTTTGATAAATAGGTACAAGAACAGACCCCTCTTAGATGAATAGGCCATAGTGACCTATTGTCACTCTTAGTGATTGTACATAAATAAGAGAACAAAATATAAAAAATAATGACATTTATTTTAAGCTTACTTATATCACAAAAAAATTACAAATTTTTAACTCCTAACTCTCTCTCTTTTTATCATACTAAGCATTTGAAAATTGCCCTTTTAGAGCTGCTACAGAGGTTGATATAGGAGATAAAATGGTTTTATTAATTTTAAGAACTAAAAATAACTTTTATAACATTTTAATAGATAAATAATATCTTTAATATGTTTTATAATCAATTTCACTTGAATAACTATATAGATAGCCACAAAATAGACTTTTTTAGCACTAAAACTACTAGAAATACTTGAAAAGTCTAATGAAAATGATGAAAAATGGATCCATTATAAATTTCATGCCAAAAAAATTACTTCATGTTCTTATTATGATCTCATAAAATCATCCACATTCAAAACTTGCTCCAAAATCCATAAAATGACCTAAAATGCAGTAAATTGGGTCATGGAGTTAGTCAAACCTATCACCAACTAGTTAGATCCATTTTAAATCATGTAATGACTCTTATACAAGCCTAAGGCATCTTAATATGTTTTAAAATATTTTCACTTCTTGATACAAGTTAAAATTGGTCACAAAGGAGGCTAAGCAAGCAAATGACTATGATGACTAAAACCTTAATTTCATCAAATCTACCCTAAACTCTACTAATCAAGGCTTTAGATGACCATATAAAGGAAATTAAAATAATAAAACACCATTTGAAAATCAAAACAACATTAAAATAAAAATTTTTAATGGTAGGGGTGACCATTTGACCTGTGAGGTTAAACTTGTCAACACAATCCTAGTGCACCATCAGGGTTTGCTTTCTTATTTTTTAAATATACCCAGTTTTTAGTTTTTAGCTTGTCACTCACCATGATTCCAAACCTATCAAGTAAAATATGCAATGCATGCATCCCTACATAGCACTTTTTGTCAAAGAAGAGCTTTAGCATCTTTTATTTGTCAACTTTATTTAACCCATTGACTACCCATAATAGGTCTCAAATGTTGTACCTATCACCAAAGCCATAGGGAGACAACGCATTTAAATGTATTTTCATGATATCAACCTCACCTACCCCAAAGACTACTTTCCTCTATCTAGCATCGACTAGTTTATTGATCTTATAGTTTACTACGAGATGTTATCTCTCATGGATGGGTTCTTGGGTTATAATAAGATCTTAATTTCTCTTGTAGATTAGCATAAAACCACCATTACCACCCCTTGGGAAATCTTTTACATAGATTCATGCCTTTGGGCCTAAATAACATTGGTGTAACCTACCAATGTGCCATGGCTTATATCTTCCATGACTTTATCCATAAGATTATCAAGGACTATGTGGATGACCTCAGAAAATACAAACTCTAAAAGGATCACTTATTTGTTCTTAAAATCATTTTTGAACACCTCATCCATTATCATATCCATCTTAACTCTAATAAGTGCATTTTTGGGGTCTTATCAGGAAAGCTTCTTGGTTTCATTGTCTCCCTTCATGTAATCAAAGTCAATCCTACCAAAATCAAATCAATCCTAGGCATGCTTCCTACAACCAACCTTAAACAACTCTGTAGCCTACAGGGAATACTTCAATCCATTCATCATCTCATTTCCCAGCTTTTTGACTAGTGCCAACCTTTCCACCACCTTCTAAAAAAGGATGTCTCTTTCAAGTGGAATAGCAATTACTAAAAGGCCTTTAATTCACTCAAAAATGACCTTTTATCTCCACCTATCCTTACCCCTCCTAAGGACAACCAACCTTTCTACCTATATATCTCTACCACTAACCATTCCTTAAGGGAAATGCTAGCTCATCAAGATGAGCAACAAAAAGAGCAAGATGTATACTACATTAACCACCCACTGGTAGAATATGAGACTTGGTATACCTATACTGAGAAACTTTGCCTAGCCTTAGTCTTTATGGATACCAAGTTTTGCCATTACCTTTTTAACCATAAAACTTACCTCATAACCAACATTGACCCACTCAAATACATGTACTCCAAGCCATACCAAAACCAATGTATGGCCAAGTGGATCATGTTCTTAGCAGAGTTTGATCTTGAGTTCCTTTAGTAAAAGTCTATTAAAGGGTAATTTATTACTAACCAATTGGCTGAAGCATTATTAACAGACAACCAACCCCCTCCTTTTGAGTTCCCTGATGAGTCCATCATGATCCTCTCTCAAGCATATTTCACCCATAAAGTCACCATGTTCTTTGATGGATCAAAGTGTCAACATGGTGGGGGAGTAGGTATCATCCTTATCCCCTTAGATGGTGAACCCCTTCCTTTTTATTTCAATCTTGATTTTTAATTTGCCAACAACATGGATGAGTATAAAGACCTAGTGATAGGAATTCAAACTAATTTATCCCTAGGATTCAAAATAATCAACATCTTTGGTGACTCCCAACTTGTGGTCAATAAAATCACTAGCTCCTACCAGTATAAGATGATGTTTTACAATAGTACAAATAACTAGTTGAGAAATTCTTAGCATCATTTAAACACTACCAATCAACCCTATAGTCTACCAATAAGTTTTCTAACACCATGACTTCCCTTACCTTACAACTCCTATCTATACCTTTGGAATCTAAGCTATCTATCATTATCCACAAGCTTACCCAATGTTCCTATGTCAAAGTAGATTCTTCCACCATTTTCAATGTGGAGGAGACTAAAACCTACCTTTGGTATCAACAAACCTTAAACTATCTTAACCTAGGCATAATTATTTTTGGCCTCTCTAAGAATTATTTAAGAGAATTTATTTAGAGTACCTCATGCTATACCATTATGGGAGTAGTTATATATAAATGCAATTTTGATGGTATTCTCTTCTATTATCTATGTAGTCAAGAAGCTTCCGATGGTATCAAGGAAACACATGATGGAATATGTGGAGGATAATTAAGTGGCCTCACTATAGCTGAATGCATCCTTCACCTTGGCTATGTCTGGCCTACCCTTAACCAAGACTATGGTGATTATGTGAAAAAGTGTGTCAAGTGTCAAAAACATGTTAATTTACATTATGCACCTAGCCATGGTCTTTGAGTTTCTATCAAATTTTGGCCCTTCTCACAAAGGGGTCTAGACCTTATTGGTGAAATTAACCCCCATTCCTCATAGTGACACCATTATATTATCACCATGATTGAGTATTTTACCAAGTGGGTAGAGACTATCCCCTAGTCTTGACTAAAGTGGAAAAAATTGTCAACTTTATCAACCATCACATTATCTGCCACTTCGGTGTTCCTCATAAGATTATCATTGACAATGGTAAATCATTTTAGAATAATCAAGTCTAGGGTCTATATGATGCATTAAACATTAATTTAATCCTCTCCTTACCCTATCAACCTCAAGCAAATGGACAAGCTAAGGCCTCTAACAAAACTCTTAATACCATGCTAACTAAAATGGTTAATGCATCTAGTCAAGATTGGCATCTTCACATCCCATTCACTTTATGGGAATATCATACTAGCATTTTAACCCATACAAGTGATATACCCTTTTCTCTTGTATTTAGATGGAGGATATCTTGCCTTTTGAGGTTCAAATCCCCTCTCTTTACATATCTTTGTAAGAGTTTATTTTAGAGGACAATTATCATCAACACCATTTAGCCCAACTCAAGCTAATTGATGAGCATTATTTAGTATCCCTTACCCATATCCATGTCTATCAAGAAAATGACTAACATGCATATAAAAATCACCTTAAAGTGCAATAATTCAATATTGAAGACCTCATCTTAAAGGAAAACCAACATGTCACTAATATGGAGAAAAGCAAGCGAGGCAAGTTTGCTTTTAATTGACTTGGACCTTATATCATAACCCACAAGTATGTATCAAGAGCTTACCAATTGTCTTCTCTCAAAGGCCATATAGAGCTTGAGCCCTTCAATGTTTCACATCTTCATCTACTTTTTTATTGAGAAGGATCGTGTTCATGTTTTGTCTAACTTAAGCTCATCCCTTATTATTTACCTCCATCCCATCTCCCTATTTTAGGGGCAACTAATAAAAACTAAATCATGTGATTAGTTGTCATTGGCATATCCTTATCTTAAATTATGGGTGTCATAGCTCTACCCATGGCATGGTTCTCATGATACTTTCCACACCTTCATAAGATGGATTCCCATGGCCATTGTCACCTAAGCTTATTTACACTTAATCAACCTTATTGTGCTTTTAGTTTCACCTTCATAAAGGTGAACCACTAAGATAGCCTAAGCAAGTCTATGTCAATAAAAATTAAATAAAAATAATAAAATTACTATCACTAGCAATCATGGGTCATTCTTAACATTCATAGACTGCTCCCTTGAAGGACAATTGTCAAAAATTTATTTGAAATTGTCAATCATAAGGTGGAGTGTTCCCTTAAAGGATACCTATCAAAAATAAACTTAAAACATTCACGTAAAGGATGGTTGAGCAAAGAATTTTATCAAAATCATAGCAATTTCATGGAAGCTTCCAATATACAACAATCAATAAAGGACCCATCATCAAAATCATAGAAAAAACAAACTAATCTTCAAAGCTATAATCAGCTCTCAAACAACAAAATAAGGTAGAAGTAACAATCATATTTCATAAGTAGACTTATTTCATCGATCAATAAACATAGTTTAACATATGATTGTTTATCCTAGTTCTTTGGACACCTGTAAAAGAGGCAACATAGTCTCACAAGAAGGTTCCATTTTCACCCATCTCCCCTTTACACTATATACAAGGGATTATTGAGCTTACTTAATGTTATGTGATCAAGACACCCTTTTAACCTACTAACATACACTCATGCAAAGTATTAAAAAGGTTTATGTTCATGAGACCAATCCAAATTTGGTTTTATTTTAGTCCTTATCAATGAAGGAACATCATACCTCCTTATCCTATCATGACTAGTTGATATTTTCATTATGACGTTTGTCTTCTGATTAGATTCTTTAGTCTCCCATCTAGTATTGTTAATTAAAATACCTCATTTGTTTTATCCTCCAAATTAACAATAAAGAATAACCATAACCATAACCATAACCATAACCATAACCATAACCATAACCATAAAAACAAGCACATGGCATGCATAATAAAACTATAGCATCCATGAGCATTTAAACAATCAACCATTTTACACCACATGTCTACAATATATAATAATGCAACATATACACATTAAGATTTAGCATATAATAAGCATAACCATATATCAAATCCATCTCATTCCTAGTAAATCAACATTAGTATCTATCAATTCAACCATACCATAAACATAATCCATGATCACATAGACACATCACATAAAAAACATAAACATCAACATCAAAACATAAACCATAAACCATCAACATGGGCATAAGTAACCATAACATATATAAAATCATGAGTCAAATAGCATAATAATGAGTACAAAGTATATAGACATGATTCTCTCTCAAAAATATACATCTCACCACATTGGCTCATAGCCCAAAATCAAAATGATATACAAAATGTCATACTCTAGCTATATCTATGCCCCAAGGGCACCACTACCTCTTAGAGCATTTCTAGGTCTTGGTGCCTATCCACATGCTATGTCTATCAATCCCCCACCTATCCCTATTTATCTAGATACAAACATTACCCACTATCCTAGTGTTACTACACTGGCACCACTTACCAAGCTGGCTCTATACCCACCCCATTAGAGCTCATCTAGACATTGTGTTAGAATAATAGCCTTGTTATACTGTAGTTCCTCTATGATCACTAGGTATCATGTTGTAGGAGTAAAACTTGGTGGCATTACCTATCCTACTACTGATCCTCTTCCTCTCTACCATAGAGAGTTCCTCTCTTGGGTTACCAAGCCTAGAGAGGTCCTATAACGATCCCTCTCACCTATGATGGTAGAAAGTTAACCCTGTAAAGTCACAACCTAACCATGTAGTGTGATAATTTGGACCTATAATGTGGCCACCTATGCTTTTAATACCTATCCTTATACAGTGGCTAAAGTTGCCCCTGTTTATCCATCATGGCAACCAAATCCATGCCCATTGGCCTCACACCTCCATTATCTCCACCAATATCCATAGCTACATATATGGGTTGATACCATGATAGTTACCCATTTATAAACCCAAAATCATCTATTTAGGACCTAATAGGTAGCTCCTCAAACTCTATCAAAGTAGGCATGAGATGTGGATATGCTAGCAAAATCTTGGAGTCCTCTCTCTTATACCTAGGGAATGGGCCTAGTATACCTTATACGAGGCTAAATTATTGATGTACCCTATTTAATGGAATCATTTCCACCTCCCTATCTCACCTATTGAGTATCCATCTATAGCTCTACAATGAGAATGTCTACCTCCTATAACCAAGCCATACTAAAAATTAGATGTATGGCTTCTAGGTGATATCTCCTATCACTAGTGTACCTAGTGTACCCTTGAACCACTTAACATCATGAGCACCACCTCCTACACTTGATGTAGAAAATCACCCCTCCCTTACATAGAGCCAATAGGGAACTCTATTTCTATAAATCTTGCCCAAGGCAATCCTACTGGCCTCAGCACCCTAATGTGCTCATAAGCCCAACAATGCAAAATTGGGTTGACACTGATGCCATACCTCTTGTAAACCCTAAATTCCTATATCTCCTTGTATATCTACACAAGTAAAATAGGTACCTAACTAAATACCATCCTCCCCAATAATAACTCAACTATAACTCCCAATAGCAAATATGGGAACCTCCCTCTACTCAAGTTAAGAAGCCCAAACCAAGTAACTGCAATCATGAGCATGGTCATGAGTCTCCTCTCAGCTAGAGGCTATTGATACAAAGCACTATACCTAAATCCTCCATCATGCCATTTGACATGGTCATTTTCATCTCCATATAATAGTGCAATATGATCATCCCACTCCTCTCGCTCTATGTGGTATATCAGATCACCACAAAGTGGAAGTTAATTAATCTTATGTACATCCTCAAGTAAGATAGTCAACTTGTCAATAAGTAATAAGAATGTGTTTATATTAAGATCCCATCTCTCAATGATCACTACGACCATGGATGCATCTCAAAGCACATGTTGATAGTGACTCATTATTCCTAGCCCCACCTCCTCTATATGGGCCCAGTTGATTGGGGTCATCCCCTACTATATCTCTGTAAAGATACGTAACACTCAGTCATGAATTAGAATCTACTCCCTAACCTACACTGATTTAGAGCATGGCTCAGTCACCTAAATTGATGACACGTATCCTAGCCTAGATTACCCTTTAAATCACTGGACCTATTTTTCTAACCTCCCCTACTTATCTACCTAATACCTACTAGATTTGCCTTCTAAACCTACCCACCTACCCACACTTAACATGCAATTCCTTAACTTTTTAAACTAATTTTAAAAATCAAAGCAAACAACTATACCCTAGTCAATCACCAATGGCCATAATGACTATCAATGATAGACACCCATATTTTCTAGGGTGTTGACAGAGACTATGGGTATTACATGGCCAAAATGCCCAAACCTTATTGAACCCAAAACACCACCTAAAATGTAATAAATTCTCTTCTTTGCAACCTAGCATGCCTGGCATACCCAATTTCACCCACCCACCCTATCAATTTCACTTTTTTCCTTCAAATTTACCCAACCAACCCCAAAATCTACTTAGGGCACAACAAACCCAACCTGAGCATTTTAACCTACCCTAACCTCCCAACCTAATGAAAATGCACAAAATCAAACTAATCTATCAAATTCATGACACCCCTACCTCATTTCATGATCTCCACTATGAAGTCACATACAAACCTACTCATCCTCATTCATGCCCATATGTTCCCTACATCCTAATTGGTCATTGCATTTACCTTAGAAAACTATCAAACTCCATCCAATAAAAATACCTTTAGCAATAATTTTCATGACTAAACACCAAAATCACTAGAGCCTAGGGTCAAAATCAAGCAAAAAACAAATTGAGTAAAAATTCATTCACTTTCACTTTTACCCAAAGGGTTTCTTGGGTTCTTACCTTGATCATTGATGGTCAGGGTGACCATTGATGATCATCCTTGGGTCATCTCACCATAAAAGGTCAATTTTACCCACTTTTTTAACTCTTACCTTTTACAAGCCATCTCTCAATAGACTTTACATACACCCACCCACCCCCCCTGGAGTCTACCTTCTCTACCCACCCCGAACACCTTGTCACCTTGTCATTGGTCCATTTCAACCCAATTTGTGCACATTTTGTGATACCTTTTGCCTGGTCCTTTGACTATAGAGACAACATTTACATATTGACTCTTTTTGAATTTACATCACCTCATGCTTACCTGACCTACTTGTGTCTTCTTGGGATAACTTTTTACCTCAGATACTTATGACACTTGAAATATTTATGTTTTCCATGGGAGCACTTCTTGCTTTGGATACCCATAGAAACACTAACCTTTTCTAGGAGACTAAAAAGTGTACCCAACCACCATGCCTGAATGTGGTCATGTAGTACATTGGTCACTTATCTTTCTAGTACTGACCCTTATTATTATCAACTCTAGAAACCTCATCTTTGTGATATCTAGGCTATTACACCTTTTATCACACTTTGTATGCATGTTTGTGCTTTATTGCCCAACCTATCATCCAAATTCATTATCACCTTCACCTATTTTGTGTTGGGAATATTGTCATTGATGTCAAAGGTCTAGCATTATTGATGATAAAGGCCCCATTAAATTTAATGGTGTTTTTAATATTCATATCTTGGCTAATGTGCATTAATATTTATTTAATATTAATGAATATATATTTGGTTGCATATAAGTCAAAAGAGGGTCCATGGAGAAGTCAAAGAGTCACAAGGTAAATGATGAAAGAGGAATGATATGCATTTTGTCATAAGGAGTCATCTTGAGGAATTTCAAGAGTCACCATGTGAAGACAAAAGAGGTATGGCACCTTTTTCCATGAAGAGACACTTTGAAGAATATGAAAAGTCACCAAGATAAAGATAAAAGAGGAAAGGATGCTTTTGTTTATGAAGGGTCACCATATGACTTTTTTAATGAAAGGATATGAATGGTCATGCAAGTTTGGCACCATTTTCCATGAGGATTGAAAGGTCATAAAGGGTTAATGCCAAAGGTTATTTGGAAAGCTATAAATAAAGGCTTGAGAAGCCATTTGTAATATGTAAGAGAGTGCATGGTTTGTATTTTTTTTTTGAAGAGAGAAAAGTAGGAGATATTTTAGAGTTTTATCATTTGTTGAGTAAGCAACATTGAGAGAGAGAGAGTTGTGTTTTATACACAAGAGGGGTTGGTGCTCCTATGGGTTGGTGCTCACAAATATTTTTAAGGGGTTAGTGCTCTTGTGGGTTGGTGATCACAAATAGTTGTTGTGTTGGTGCTCGACAAAAGGGGTTGGTGATCCTAAAAGTTGGTGCTTACAAACTTTGTATTTTTAGTTGGTACTCATTCATATACTTGAGATTGTTCTCCATGGTTTTTCTAAATTTGGGTTTCCAAGTAAAAATTTGGTGTCTCTCTCTCTCTTGTTTGGTGTAAATTATTGTTTCAGTTTTATTACATATCTTTAATGTGTGATTAAGTGGTTAAAGAAAATAACTTAGATTAAGTAAAAAGATATATAATATACTAATTCACCCCCCTCTCAGTATATTTCATGCTTAACAATTGGTATCAGAGTAGATTCCTATTGAAAAAGTTTTACAACTTGAAGGTAGATTAGGAAAGCATGATGGCTGGATCACATGAAAGATTTTCTAAAAATAAGGAACTTTTGTTTGATGGCATGAATTATGTTTTTTGGAGCATAAGGATGAAGACTTATTTGATGGCCATTGGATTCAACATATGACAAGCAGTGGTGGAAGAATATGAAGGGCCATAGACATTTGTAGCTACTCTAACAAAAAAGAAGGCAAGTGAAAATAATGCTAAAGCTTTAAATACTATTTTATGAAGTTTATGTGAATAAAAATTTGTTAATGTTATACAATGTAAACATACTCATGAAACTTGGGTAAGACTTTAAAATATTTACAAAGGTGATGGAAAGGTTCAACAAGCTAAGCTTCATACATTCAAAAGATAGTTTGAGAGTTTGAAGATGGAAGAAGAAGAAAATATAGCAAGTTATCTTTTACAGGTTGATCAAATAGTTAATCAGATTCAAGGTCTTGGAGAACAGTTAGAATAATCAAATTTGGTTCAAAAAGTTTTGAGATCTCTACCATTGAGATATGATGCAAAAGTTTTATCAATTAAAGAGATGGAGAAATTAGCCAAGCTAAAGATGGATGAGCTTCATGGTATTCTTATGGCATATGAGATGTTGAATGAACAAGAGAAACCCTCAAAGAGAGAAGCTATTTTCAAGACATCAAAGAAAGAGAAGGCTAAGATTCAAAAATCAAGTGATAGTTTTAGTGATGATGAAGATGACAACGGAGCTCTATTCATTCACAAGCTGAAAAAGGGCACAAATAAATATGAAAAAAATTACCTTTTAAATGTTTTAATTGTGGAAAGATTGGACATTTTGTAGCTAAATGCCCAAATAAGGGTAATGATGACAATGAAGAAGGAAAGTCTATATACAAGAAAAATTTCAAAGGAAAATTCAAGAAGGGATTCAAGAAGAAGAGTTTGTATTCTAAAGATCTTATCTCAACCGAAGATAGTGGAGTCAATTATTTATAAGAAAAAGAGATTATATTCATGTCCATACATGAAGATGCCTCTACAAGTAAATTTATAGATGATCAAGAATAATAACATGATGAAGCCAAAGTGAATCTAGAAGGAGAACTCATTTGTGCCTTAGAAGAGTTAAAAGCTCTTGAAAAGAAGAATAAAAGATTAAAGCTCTAGATCAAGAAAAATGAAAAAGAGTCAAAAGAAATAATTGAAGATCTACAAGCACACTTTGAAGAAGAAAAGAATAATGAAGAAGATCTAATGGCATAGTTGAAAATAGTAAGTAAATAATGTGAAAGGTATGTTATTAAAATTGCTTTTTTAAAAGCAGATCTTGAAAAAACAAATAAAGCAATCAACGATAAAGTAGTCAATGATTTAATATTTGAGAATAACACTAATATGTTAAATAAGATATTAGAAAATCAAAGATAAATGTTAGATAAGATAGGTATTGGATTTGAAAAAGAGAAGAGGAGGTCACTAATTTTAGAGACAAGGAAAAAGGAAATAGCTATGTTGAAGCTCTTACAAAAGAAGAAATAAAAGGGAAGAAGTTAAGAATACAAAGGACAAAAAAGGTTGGAGGGAATAGAGATACAAAAGGAAATTAGGTTAGAGATATACAAATAGGTCCTATTTTTATGGTTACTATTTTTATTGTAATGTATATGGTCATAAGAAAATATAAAGTTGAAAAAGGGTTAATAATTTTAGAAATAAGGAGAAAGAAATTTAAGTAGAGTCCAACAAAAGCCACAACTCTTTTGCTCTTCTATCAGGATTTAATGAAGAGGCCATAATATGTTACAAGTGAAACAAATTCAAACATATATATTGGTACTTAGAAGGGTGTTTGAGTTAGTCAAGAAGGAATAGAGTTTTAAGGCTCCATTCATCAAGAAGAAAGTTCAGACACGTTCATGGCCAAAAAAAATAACCTAAAAAATCTATGTTGGTGCAGATAAGTTTGCATAAAAGAAATGGAGAAAATCCATGGTTCATTGATAGTGGATGTTAAAGGCACATGATAGGATACAAGAACAATTTCATAACCTTGAAGAATATCAATGGTGGCATAGTGAAATTTAGAGACAATACTACTGCCAAAATTACTGGAAAAGGTACACTAAGTTTGGATAATGGTAGAACTAAAAATGAAAGTATTTTGTATATATAAGGTCTTAAGCGTAATATTTTGAGTGTAATTAAAATGTGTGATCAGAGGCACATGCTAAAGTTTTATTTAGAAGGTTATGAAATTAGAAGAAAAGATTTAGATGTGTTGGTTGCAGATGCTCAAAGAATAGGCAATAATTTATTTATGTTATCATACATCAAAGGTCAACGATGTTGTTTGATTCATATTGAATAAATTTGGCTATGGCACAAGATAATGGGCATATAAATTTTGACAATCTTTTTAATATTGGCAAGAATCAAGAGGTCAGAAATCTTCTAAAGATTACAAATCCATCTGATATACTTTGTGAACTTTGTCAGCATGGGAAGTAGGCTAGAAGGCAATTCAAAACAAAATTGTACTTGACCACTCAGATGCTAGAGATTATTCACACTGATCTATGTTGACCTATGAGAACTCAAATTCTTCAAGGTGAGAAATATTTCATGTTGCTTATTGATGATTTTTTACGTATGACTTGGGTAATGTTTTTAAATAAAAATTAGTAGTTTTCAGACATTTCAAAGCATTCAAAGAATTAGTTAAAAATGAAACCAATTTGAATATTAAGTGTCTAAGATTAGATCAAGGAGAAAAATTCATGTCAAATTAATTTATTGAGTTTTGTGAAAACCATGGAATAAAGAGACATTATTTATTAGCCAAAACTCCATTGCAAAATGGAGTAGTTAAATGAAAAAATAGAATAGTTCAAGAAATGGCGAGGATAATGCTAAATGAATCCAATATAGTAGATAAATATTGGAGAGAGACAATTACTATAGTAGTGAATATTTAGAATAGAGAATTATTGAGAGTCAATAGTGACAAGACTCCTTATGAGCTATGGATAGACAAACCAATAACAATTGATTATTTCAAAGTTTTCAGCAGCAGATCCATCATAAAGAGAACTGATGAAAACTTGGTAAGTTTGAATCCAGAGTAGATGAAGGTATATTTCTTGGTTATTCTTGAAAAAATAAAGCTTATAAATTTTATAACAAAAAAACCAATTTTTTTTTGAAAGTATAAGTGTTAGGATAGAAGAAGATGGAACACAAAGAATCAATGATCCAATAGACATTCCTAAAATCATTAAAGAGGAAGATTTTAAAGAATTAGATGATGATGAGAAGAAGGAGAAAAAGGAAACCAAA
Source organism: Torreya grandis (assembly GCA_037957365.1). NCBI lineage: Eukaryota > Viridiplantae > Streptophyta > Pinopsida > Cupressales > Taxaceae > Torreya > Torreya grandis. Next base: position 3,116,277 of record JARHVA010001026.1, read on the forward strand.
ACTCCATATAAATATGTTTAGATAAATCATAATGAAAGTGACATCATTAGGGACATAAATGAAGGAATTTTCACCAGAAGAATGATGGTAAGTGAATCTAAGCAAGTTAATTACTCTTTGTTATCCAAAATTTAGCCTAGAACTTTTTCAGAAGCTAAACATGATAAGCATTAGGTTAAGGCTATGGATAAAGAATTATTTCAAATAAAAAAGAATTATACTTGGGAATTAGTGGCTAGACCAAAAGATCACAATGTGATAGGAACAAAATGGGTTTATAGAAATAAGTTGAATGAAAATGTAAAAGTGACCAAAAATAAAGCAAGATTAGTATATAAAGGATATGCTCAGATTCAAGGAATATATTTTGAAGAAAATTTTGCACTAGTGGCAAGGTTAGAGGCTATTAGAATGTTTCTTGAATATGCAATGTTTAAAAATTTTAAAGTGTTTCAGATGGATGTCAAATATGCCTTCCTAAATGGGAATCTAGAAGAAGAGGTCTACATTGAGCAGCCTAAGGGGTTTATTCTCTCAAATATTAGTAGCCATGTATGCAGATTGAAGAAAGCATTGTATGAATTGAAACAAGCTCCTAGAGCTTGGTATGCAAGATTTGATAAGTACCTACAGGATCAAGGTTTTAAGAAAGAATTTGCTAATAGTAATCTCTACATAAAAATACAAGGTGAGCATCAATTGATTATTGTGGTATATGTTAATGACATCATTTTTGGAGGAAATATTGAAAAGAAAACAATATAATTTTTTGATAATATGCAAAAATAATTTGAGACGTATATGCTTAGAGAATTGTCATTTTTCTTAGGATTGCAAATATTTCAGTCAGATAAAGGAATTTTCATATCTCAAAGTAAATATGCCAAGTAATTGTTGAATAAATTTGGTTTTGAGAATTGTGCACTAGTTGGCACACTAATGTGTATAGGAAATAAGGTGAGCAAGGATGAAAATTCACCTATTATAGATCAATATTTATATATATCTATGATTGGTAGTCTTTTATATTTAATAGCATCGAGGCCAGACATCATGCATATAGTAGGTATAGTTGTAAAATATCAATCAACTCCAAAATATAGTTATGTTTAGTTGGTGAAGAGAATATTTAGATATATCAAGGGGACATTGGATTATGGATCATGGTATCCCACATGTAGAGATTTCACTTTGATTGCTTATGTAGATTCAGATTGGGCAAGGTGCTTACATGATAGAAAAAGTACAAGTGGAGGAGCTTTCTTCCTTGGTGATAGCTTAATATCATGGCTAAGTAAGAAGCATAATACAGTATCACTTTCTATAGTTGAAGCATAATATATTACAGTAGTATTGTTTTGTACTCAAGCGCTTTAAATGAAGTAAACTTTGGAAGATATCAAGGTAAAGTATAATGAACCAGTTTTTAGTTTTTGTGATAACATAAGTGCTATTAATATTTCAAAGAATCCAATGATAGATTCAAGAATAAAACATATTCCCATTAGATATCACTTTTTGAGAAAGTAGGTTGTAGATCAATAGGTTAATATGGAGTATATTAGTACTACAAAGTAGATTGTAAATATTTTCACAAAGGTACTACCACAAGACATATTTGAGTATCTGCGAGAGAAGTTTAGATTAATTTATTTTACTTCCTACCATTGAGGTTTAGCATCAATTGAGGGGGAGCTAAGTTTTAGCTCTAGGTAGGCCCTTTGTCATTAATGTCAAAGGGGGAGAATAACAAGTACAAGTATAGGTGCAAAAATAGGTATAGAGAATAGGTACAAGTTGCTATAATAAAGGGGAGTTACTATATGTTTTTTAGATGGTAGTATGTGTAGGTTTCATGATGTGGTAGTTTCAGTTTGAGATTGCCATCAATGGCAAAGGGGAATATTTTTAGAAATATTGTCATTGATGTCAAAGGTCTAACATTATTGGTGATAAAGGCCTCATTGAATTTATTGGTGTTTTTAATATTCATATCTTGGATAATGTGTGTTAATATTTATTTAATATTAATGAATATATTTTTGGTTGCATATAAGTCAAAAGAGGGCCCATGGAGAAGTCAAAGAGTCATGGGGTAAAAGATGAAAGAGGAATGGGATGCATTTTCTCATGAAGAGTCATCTTGAGGAATTTCAAGAGTCACCATGTGAAGACAAAATAGGTATGGCATATTTTTCCATGAAGGGGCACTTTGAGGAATATGAAAAGTCACAAAGATAAAGACAAAAGAGGAAAGGATGTTTTTTTTAATGACACCATATGGCTTTTTAAATACAAGGATACAAAAGGTCACACAAGTTTGGTGCCATTTTCCATGAGGATTGAAAGGTTACAAAGGGTGAATGTCAAATGTCATTTGGAAAGCTATAAATAAAGGCTTGAGAAGCCATTTACAATATGCAAGAGAGTGAATGGTTTATATTTGTTTTCAAAGAGAGAAATGCAGGAGATATTGTATATTTCTATCATTTGTTGAGTAAGCAACATTGATAGATAGTTGTGTTTTATACATAAAAGGGTTTTGTGCTCCTGTGGGTTAGTACTCATAAATATTTGCAAGGGGTTGGTACTCCTATGGGTTGGTGCTCACAAATAGTTGTGTTGGTGCTCAGAAAAAGGGGTTAGTGCTCCTACATGTTAGTGCTTATGAAATTTATATTTTGAGTTAGTTCTCATTCATATACTTGAGATTATTATCTATGGTTTTTCCCACTTTGGGTTTCCATGTAAAAATATGGTGTTTTTCTCTCTCTTGTGTGGTGTAAATTATTGTTTCAATTTTATTGCATATCTTGAATGTGTGATTAAGTGGTTAAAGAAAAGAAATCAGATTAAGTAAAAAGATATATAATATATTAATTCACCCCCACTCTCAATATATTTCATGCTTAACACTTTGTCAAACCCACACTAGATTTTGCTTTACTTCATCACCTCCTAGTTTGAGGGTGAACTCCTCCTCCTATACTCAGGGCAATTAATAGACCTTTGACCAACATCAATTTTTGTTTTGCATCTAGTTAATTATAAGTTTCATAAAAAAAGGGGAAAAATGTAGATACCAAAAATCCACAAACTATGATTTTGAATGTCATAATTCCCTTAGACTACCTCAGGACCCCCTTGGGACCATGTAATACTCTAAACCCTAGCCAAACCTAACTTGCAATTAGTTTGACTAGACTAGCCTAACCTAGCCTTTACCCATTTTTTACCCTTCATACTTGACTATCGGTGGTCACCTTGATCATTAATGGTCAGGGTCTACCTCCTCAACCATTAACATGCAAACTCACTCACCTTAATTTTCTAAAAATTACTCATCTAAATCCTATTGTGAGCTATTGTATATATGAGTTAAATTTAGGAGGCCTAGTTCACATGTTATTGCAATTTTCTTGCCTTGCCTATAAGAAGAGAAGAGCAAAGAGGTGAAATCCATTTGCAATCATGATCAAGATCTTGTACATCTAGGAGATTCTTTTTATAGGTCAATCACCATCAATAATCTAACAAACTAGCAATCATATGAGAGTCAATTTTCCACTACCTCTCCACCAAGTTCTTAAGTACCATTACTCTATTAGAATTGACCTAGATTCCCCCAATAGGTTAACTACCTCAACCATCCACCCAATTGGCTTTTGTGATTTCTTATCTACAAGTCATCCTCCCAAACCAAAAAGGAGTTCTTCACAATCTTCTAATTTAATGTGTGTACTATTAATTAGGTTCTTCAACCATACCCATACTTAGTTTCTTCTTTTCCTCTTTTTAATAATAAGCAAAAAATTCATTGGAACATTCTATCAGCACTTTATCTTGAAAAATGGATGATCTTTAGATAGGCCTATAGGTGACTTTCTAGACTTATTAGCTCAACATCCCCTTAATCATACCCTCTCACTATTGTGACCCTCTCCATGCTTCAAATTTTTTTGGAGATATCAATTGGGTCTAAATACTTCACACATGTTTTGTCTTTTCATTATTTGGTATTAAATCAATCCACTTCTCATTATCCACCTATAGGTGACAGTTAAGGATCATGATTATATGTAGGTCTAAAACTTAAAACTTGGCCCATTGCCATGATTTTTGGAAAGTCCAAACCCAAGGAGATCAATTATCAGTGTATACCAAGGTTTGTTAACTCATTTTGTAACTTTCTCAAGTCACTTATCGCTTACTCTCCTATACAGTCTATGTAGAGTACTGTAGGTGTTCTTTAGACTGTCAACTCATGCTTCTTGATGCTCTTAGATGCATCTATATACTTAAATGAAAGTCTAAAATATGCTTCTAGAGTATTTCCAAACCTCTCTACCATTTATTATAAATAAGAATAGACTAAATTTTCAAGGCCTGTAGGTGTCTTTCCTATAGGGGTTTGTTTATGCATAGACTAATTAATCCTTCTTTATCACCACTAATCTTCTCCAAATCATTTGAACATGTTTGAGATTTCCAATTAGATTAAAAAACCACCAAACATAACTCAAAACTTATATTCACTATCACAAGACTATAGAGCATCTAACAACCTCATATCACCTTTAGTTTACTTGATTAGTCTTTGTACAAACTTACAAGTACAATCAACCCATGTATATGTTTTATGCATTAAGAATCATAACCTCTAGTCAAAATAATCAAATTGGATGATGGTAACAAGGCAATCATAGAGACATGAATGCATGAATAATGTATTAGGCCTCCACCATAGCTATTGAACTTGCTTTAACTCATTTCTACAGTCCATAGATGTATATGGAGAAAACACTTGTGATCCTATTAGAGAGTGAGCATATGGGATCCTATATTAAATTTATATTCACTTAAAATGATCAAATATTATATTATAATCATGAACCATGATTTATTACTTGTTCCTAATTCAAATTGTAACCTCAAACCTCCATTATAATGTTCACACGTAGACTAGGTCTCCAAAGCAAGTACAATTGAAGGTCATGAATAAAGAGACACATATTTAAGTAAAAGAACATGGATTACATGAAAAAAAATATACATTCTATGAAAAATTAAGTAATATAATTATCTGAAGATGGCCATCGTGAAGATAAAATAAAGACTTATTGCAGAATCCACTAGAATAGTTTATACACCAAGGTTTTCTCTCTCCAAGTGAAAGTAACTCATAGAGATGACTTGCATGATTAAACCACCATTAAATTTATTTAAAATACATATTAAAACACCATAAAAAATAACTATTCTCCATAAAATTTTTAGTTTGATAAATAGGTACAAGAACAGACCCCTCTTAGATGAATAGGCCATAGTGACCTATTGTCACTCTTAGTGATTGTACATAAATAAGAGAAAAAAATATAAAAAATAATGACATTTATTTTAAGCTTACTTATATCACAAAAAAATTACAAATTTTTAACTCCTAACTCTCTCTCTTTTTATCATACTAAGCATTTGAAAATTGCCCTTTTAGAGCTGCTACAGAGGTTGATATAGGAGATAAAATGGTTTTATTAATTTTAAGAACTAAAAATAACTTTTATAACATTTTAATAGATAAATAATATCTTTAATATGTTTTATAATCAATTTCACTTGAATAACTATATAGATAGCCACAAAATAGACTTTTTTAGCACTAAAACTACTAGAAATACTTGAAAAGTCTAATGAAAATGATGAAAAATGGATCCATTATAAATTTCATGCCAAAAAAATTACTTCATGTTCTTATTATGATCTCATAAAATCATCCACATTCAAAACTTGCTCCAAAATCCATAAAATGACCTAAAATGCAGTAAATTGGGTCATGGAGTTAGTCAAACCTATCACCAACTAGTTAGATCCATTTTAAATCATGTAATGACTCTTATACAAGCCTAAGGCATCTTAATATGTTTTAAAATATTTTCACTTCTTGATACAAGTTAAAATTGGTCACAAAGGAGGCTAAGCAAGCAAATGACTATGATGACTAAAACCTTAATTTCATCAAATCTACCCTAAACTCTACTAATCAAGGCTTTAGATGACCATATAAAGGAAATTAAAATAATAAAACACCATTTGAAAATCAAAACAACATTAAAATAAAAATTTTTAATGGTAGGGGTGACCATTTGACCTGTGAGGTTAAACTTGTCAACACAATCCTAGTGCACCATCAGGGTTTGCTTTCTTATTTTTTAAATATACCCAGTTTTTAGTTTTTAGCTTGTCACTCACCATGATTCCAAACCTATCAAGTAAAATATGCAATGCATGCATCCCTACATAGCACTTTTTGTCAAAGAAGAGCTTTAGCATCTTTTATTTGTCAACTTTATTTAACCCATTGACTACCCATAATAGGTCTCAAATGTTGTACCTATCACCAAAGCCATAGGGAGACAACGCATTTAAATGTATTTTCATGATATCAACCTCACCTACCCCAAAGACTACTTTCCTCTATCTAGCATCGACTAGTTTATTGATCTTATAGTTTACTACGAGATGTTATCTCTCATGGATGGGTTCTTGGGTTATAATAAGATCTTAATTTCTCTTGTAGATTAGCATAAAACCACCATTACCACCCCTTGGGAAATCTTTTACATAGATTCATGCCTTTGGGCCTAAATAACATTGGTGTAACCTACCAATGTGCCATGGCTTATATCTTCCATGACTTTATCCATAAGATTATCAAGGACTATGTGGATGACCTCAGAAAATACAAACTCTAAAAGGATCACTTATTTGTTCTTAAAATCATTTTTGAACACCTCATCCATTATCATATCCATCTTAACTCTAATAAGTGCATTTTTGGGGTCTTATCAGGAAAGCTTCTTGGTTTCATTGTCTCCCTTCATGTAATCAAAGTCAATCCTACCAAAATCAAATCAATCCTAGGCATGCTTCCTACAACCAACCTTAAACAACTCTGTAGCCTACAGGGAATACTTCAATCCATTCATCATCTCATTTCCCAGCTTTTTGACTAGTGCCAACCTTTCCACCACCTTCTAAAAAAGGATGTCTCTTTCAAGTGGAATAGCAATTACTAAAAGGCCTTTAATTCACTCAAAAATGACCTTTTATCTCCACCTATCCTTACCCCTCCTAAGGACAACCAACCTTTCTACCTATATATCTCTACCACTAACCATTCCTTAAGGGAAATGCTAGCTCATCAAGATGAGCAACAAAAAGAGCAAGATGTATACTACATTAACCACCCACTGGTAGAATATGAGACTTGGTATACCTATACTGAGAAACTTTGCCTAGCCTTAGTCTTTATGGATACCAAGTTTTGCCATTACCTTTTTAACCATAAAACTTACCTCATAACCAACATTGACCCACTCAAATACATGTACTCCAAGCCATACCAAAACCAATGTATGGCCAAGTGGATCATGTTCTTAGCAGAGTTTGATCTTGAGTTCCTTTAGTAAAAGTCTATTAAAGGGTAATTTATTACTAACCAATTGGCTGAAGCATTATTAACAGACAACCAACCCCCTCCTTTTGAGTTCCCTGATGAGTCCATCATGATCCTCTCTCAAGCATATTTCACCCATAAAGTCACCATGTTCTTTGATGGATCAAAGTGTCAACATGGTGGGGGAGTAGGTATCATCCTTATCCCCTTAGATGGTGAACCCCTTCCTTTTTATTTCAATCTTGATTTTTAATTTGCCAACAACATGGATGAGTATAAAGACCTAGTGATAGGAATTCAAACTAATTTATCCCTAGGATTCAAAATAATCAACATCTTTGGTGACTCCCAACTTGTGGTCAATAAAATCACTAGCTCCTACCAGTATAAGATGATGTTTTACAATAGTACAAATAACTAGTTGAGAAATTCTTAGCATCATTTAAACACTACCAATCAACCCTATAGTCTACCAATAAGTTTTCTAACACCATGACTTCCCTTACCTTACAACTCCTATCTATACCTTTGGAATCTAAGCTATCTATCATTATCCACAAGCTTACCCAATGTTCCTATGTCAAAGTAGATTCTTCCACCATTTTCAATGTGGAGGAGACTAAAACCTACCTTTGGTATCAACAAACCTTAAACTATCTTAACCTAGGCATAATTATTTTTGGCCTCTCTAAGAATTATTTAAGAGAATTTATTTAGAGTACCTCATGCTATACCATTATGGGAGTAGTTATATATAAATGCAATTTTGATGGTATTCTCTTCTATTATCTATGTAGTCAAGAAGCTTCCGATGGTATCAAGGAAACACATGATGGAATATGTGGAGGATAATTAAGTGGCCTCACTATAGCTGAATGCATCCTTCACCTTGGCTATGTCTGGCCTACCCTTAACCAAGACTATGGTGATTATGTGAAAAAGTGTGTCAAGTGTCAAAAACATGTTAATTTACATTATGCACCTAGCCATGGTCTTTGAGTTTCTATCAAATTTTGGCCCTTCTCACAAAGGGGTCTAGACCTTATTGGTGAAATTAACCCCCATTCCTCATAGTGACACCATTATATTATCACCATGATTGAGTATTTTACCAAGTGGGTAGAGACTATCCCCTAGTCTTGACTAAAGTGGAAAAAATTGTCAACTTTATCAACCATCACATTATCTGCCACTTCGGTGTTCCTCATAAGATTATCATTGACAATGGTAAATCATTTTAGAATAATCAAGTCTAGGGTCTATATGATGCATTAAACATTAATTTAATCCTCTCCTTACCCTATCAACCTCAAGCAAATGGACAAGCTAAGGCCTCTAACAAAACTCTTAATACCATGCTAACTAAAATGGTTAATGCATCTAGTCAAGATTGGCATCTTCACATCCCATTCACTTTATGGGAATATCATACTAGCATTTTAACCCATACAAGTGATATACCCTTTTCTCTTGTATTTAGATGGAGGATATCTTGCCTTTTGAGGTTCAAATCCCCTCTCTTTACATATCTTTGTAAGAGTTTATTTTAGAGGACAATTATCATCAACACCATTTAGCCCAACTCAAGCTAATTGATGAGCATTATTTAGTATCCCTTACCCATATCCATGTCTATCAAGAAAATGACTAACATGCATATAAAAATCACCTTAAAGTGCAATAATTCAATATTGAAGACCTCATCTTAAAGGAAAACCAACATGTCACTAATATGGAGAAAAGCAAGCGAGGCAAGTTTGCTTTTAATTGACTTGGACCTTATATCATAACCCACAAGTATGTATCAAGAGCTTACCAATTGTCTTCTCTCAAAGGCCATATAGAGCTTGAGCCCTTCAATGTTTCACATCTTCATCTACTTTTTTATTGAGAAGGATCGTGTTCATGTTTTGTCTAACTTAAGCTCATCCCTTATTATTTACCTCCATCCCATCTCCCTATTTTAGGGGCAACTAATAAAAACTAAATCATGTGATTAGTTGTCATTGGCATATCCTTATCTTAAATTATGGGTGTCATAGCTCTACCCATGGCATGGTTCTCATGATACTTTCCACACCTTCATAAGATGGATTCCCATGGCCATTGTCACCTAAGCTTATTTACACTTAATCAACCTTATTGTGCTTTTAGTTTCACCTTCATAAAGGTGAACCACTAAGATAGCCTAAGCAAGTCTATGTCAATAAAAATTAAATAAAAATAATAAAATTACTATCACTAGCAATCATGGGTCATTCTTAACATTCATAGACTGCTCCCTTGAAGGACAATTGTCAAAAATTTATTTGAAATTGTCAATCATAAGGTGGAGTGTTCCCTTAAAGGATACCTATCAAAAATAAACTTAAAACATTCACGTAAAGGATGGTTGAGCAAAGAATTTTATCAAAATCATAGCAATTTCATGGAAGCTTCCAATATACAACAATCAATAAAGGACCCATCATCAAAATCATAGAAAAAACAAACTAATCTTCAAAGCTATAATCAGCTCTCAAACAACAAAATAAGGTAGAAGTAACAATCATATTTCATAAGTAGACTTATTTCATCGATCAATAAACATAGTTTAACATATGATTGTTTATCCTAGTTCTTTGGACACCTGTAAAAGAGGCAACATAGTCTCACAAGAAGGTTCCATTTTCACCCATCTCCCCTTTACACTATATACAAGGGATTATTGAGCTTACTTAATGTTATGTGATCAAGACACCCTTTTAACCTACTAACATACACTCATGCAAAGTATTAAAAAGGTTTATGTTCATGAGACCAATCCAAATTTGGTTTTATTTTAGTCCTTATCAATGAAGGAACATCATACCTCCTTATCCTATCATGACTAGTTGATATTTTCATTATGACGTTTGTCTTCTGATTAGATTCTTTAGTCTCCCATCTAGTATTGTTAATTAAAATACCTCATTTGTTTTATCCTCCAAATTAACAATAAAGAATAACCATAACCATAACCATAACCATAACCATAACCATAACCATAAAAACAAGCACATGGCATGCATAATAAAACTATAGCATCCATGAGCATTTAAACAATCAACCATTTTACACCACATGTCTACAATATATAATAATGCAACATATACACATTAAGATTTAGCATATAATAAGCATAACCATATATCAAATCCATCTCATTCCTAGTAAATCAACATTAGTATCTATCAATTCAACCATACCATAAACATAATCCATGATCACATAGACACATCACATAAAAAACATAAACATCAACATCAAAACATAAACCATAAACCATCAACATGGGCATAAGTAACCATAACATATATAAAATCATGAGTCAAATAGCATAATAATGAGTACAAAGTATATAGACATGATTCTCTCTCAAAAATATACATCTCACCACATTGGCTCATAGCCCAAAATCAAAATGATATACAAAATGTCATACTCTAGCTATATCTATGCCCCAAGGGCACCACTACCTCTTAGAGCATTTCTAGGTCTTGGTGCCTATCCACATGCTATGTCTATCAATCCCCCACCTATCCCTATTTATCTAGATACAAACATTACCCACTATCCTAGTGTTACTACACTGGCACCACTTACCAAGCTGGCTCTATACCCACCCCATTAGAGCTCATCTAGACATTGTGTTAGAATAATAGCCTTGTTATACTGTAGTTCCTCTATGATCACTAGGTATCATGTTGTAGGAGTAAAACTTGGTGGCATTACCTATCCTACTACTGATCCTCTTCCTCTCTACCATAGAGAGTTCCTCTCTTGGGTTACCAAGCCTAGAGAGGTCCTATAACGATCCCTCTCACCTATGATGGTAGAAAGTTAACCCTGTAAAGTCACAACCTAACCATGTAGTGTGATAATTTGGACCTATAATGTGGCCACCTATGCTTTTAATACCTATCCTTATACAGTGGCTAAAGTTGCCCCTGTTTATCCATCATGGCAACCAAATCCATGCCCATTGGCCTCACACCTCCATTATCTCCACCAATATCCATAGCTACATATATGGGTTGATACCATGATAGTTACCCATTTATAAACCCAAAATCATCTATTTAGGACCTAATAGGTAGCTCCTCAAACTCTATCAAAGTAGGCATGAGATGTGGATATGCTAGCAAAATCTTGGAGTCCTCTCTCTTATACCTAGGGAATGGGCCTAGTATACCTTATACGAGGCTAAATTATTGATGTACCCTATTTAATGGAATCATTTCCACCTCCCTATCTCACCTATTGAGTATCCATCTATAGCTCTACAATGAGAATGTCTACCTCCTATAACCAAGCCATACTAAAAATTAGATGTATGGCTTCTAGGTGATATCTCCTATCACTAGTGTACCTAGTGTACCCTTGAACCACTTAACATCATGAGCACCACCTCCTACACTTGATGTAGAAAATCACCCCTCCCTTACATAGAGCCAATAGGGAACTCTATTTCTATAAATCTTGCCCAAGGCAATCCTACTGGCCTCAGCACCCTAATGTGCTCATAAGCCCAACAATGCAAAATTGGGTTGACACTGATGCCATACCTCTTGTAAACCCTAAATTCCTATATCTCCTTGTATATCTACACAAGTAAAATAGGTACCTAACTAAATACCATCCTCCCCAATAATAACTCAACTATAACTCCCAATAGCAAATATGGGAACCTCCCTCTACTCAAGTTAAGAAGCCCAAACCAAGTAACTGCAATCATGAGCATGGTCATGAGTCTCCTCTCAGCTAGAGGCTATTGATACAAAGCACTATACCTAAATCCTCCATCATGCCATTTGACATGGTCATTTTCATCTCCATATAATAGTGCAATATGATCATCCCACTCCTCTCGCTCTATGTGGTATATCAGATCACCACAAAGTGGAAGTTAATTAATCTTATGTACATCCTCAAGTAAGATAGTCAACTTGTCAATAAGTAATAAGAATGTGTTTATATTAAGATCCCATCTCTCAATGATCACTACGACCATGGATGCATCTCAAAGCACATGTTGATAGTGACTCATTATTCCTAGCCCCACCTCCTCTATATGGGCCCAGTTGATTGGGGTCATCCCCTACTATATCTCTGTAAAGATACGTAACACTCAGTCATGAATTAGAATCTACTCCCTAACCTACACTGATTTAGAGCATGGCTCAGTCACCTAAATTGATGACACGTATCCTAGCCTAGATTACCCTTTAAATCACTGGACCTATTTTTCTAACCTCCCCTACTTATCTACCTAATACCTACTAGATTTGCCTTCTAAACCTACCCACCTACCCACACTTAACATGCAATTCCTTAACTTTTTAAACTAATTTTAAAAATCAAAGCAAACAACTATACCCTAGTCAATCACCAATGGCCATAATGACTATCAATGATAGACACCCATATTTTCTAGGGTGTTGACAGAGACTATGGGTATTACATGGCCAAAATGCCCAAACCTTATTGAACCCAAAACACCACCTAAAATGTAATAAATTCTCTTCTTTGCAACCTAGCATGCCTGGCATACCCAATTTCACCCACCCACCCTATCAATTTCACTTTTTTCCTTCAAATTTACCCAACCAACCCCAAAATCTACTTAGGGCACAACAAACCCAACCTGAGCATTTTAACCTACCCTAACCTCCCAACCTAATGAAAATGCACAAAATCAAACTAATCTATCAAATTCATGACACCCCTACCTCATTTCATGATCTCCACTATGAAGTCACATACAAACCTACTCATCCTCATTCATGCCCATATGTTCCCTACATCCTAATTGGTCATTGCATTTACCTTAGAAAACTATCAAACTCCATCCAATAAAAATACCTTTAGCAATAATTTTCATGACTAAACACCAAAATCACTAGAGCCTAGGGTCAAAATCAAGCAAAAAACAAATTGAGTAAAAATTCATTCACTTTCACTTTTACCCAAAGGGTTTCTTGGGTTCTTACCTTGATCATTGATGGTCAGGGTGACCATTGATGATCATCCTTGGGTCATCTCACCATAAAAGGTCAATTTTACCCACTTTTTTAACTCTTACCTTTTACAAGCCATCTCTCAATAGACTTTACATACACCCACCCACCCCCCCTGGAGTCTACCTTCTCTACCCACCCCGAACACCTTGTCACCTTGTCATTGGTCCATTTCAACCCAATTTGTGCACATTTTGTGATACCTTTTGCCTGGTCCTTTGACTATAGAGACAACATTTACATATTGACTCTTTTTGAATTTACATCACCTCATGCTTACCTGACCTACTTGTGTCTTCTTGGGATAACTTTTTACCTCAGATACTTATGACACTTGAAATATTTATGTTTTCCATGGGAGCACTTCTTGCTTTGGATACCCATAGAAACACTAACCTTTTCTAGGAGACTAAAAAGTGTACCCAACCACCATGCCTGAATGTGGTCATGTAGTACATTGGTCACTTATCTTTCTAGTACTGACCCTTATTATTATCAACTCTAGAAACCTCATCTTTGTGATATCTAGGCTATTACACCTTTTATCACACTTTGTATGCATGTTTGTGCTTTATTGCCCAACCTATCATCCAAATTCATTATCACCTTCACCTATTTTGTGTTGGGAATATTGTCATTGATGTCAAAGGTCTAGCATTATTGATGATAAAGGCCCCATTAAATTTAATGGTGTTTTTAATATTCATATCTTGGCTAATGTGCATTAATATTTATTTAATATTAATGAATATATTTTTGGTTGCATATAAGTCAAAAGAGGGTCCATGGAGAAGTCAAAGAGTCACAAGGTAAATGATGAAAGAGGAATGATATGCATTTTGTCATAAGGAGTCATCTTGAGGAATTTCAAGAGTCACCATGTGAAGACAAAAGAGGTATGGCACCTTTTTCCATGAAGAGACACTTTGAAGAATATGAAAAGTCACCAAGATAAAGATAAAAGAGGAAAGGATGCTTTTGTTTATGAAGGGTCACCATATGACTTTTTTAATGAAAGGATATGAATGGTCATGCAAGTTTGGCACCATTTTCCATGAGGATTGAAAGGTCATAAAGGGTTAATGCCAAAGGTTATTTGGAAAGCTATAAATAAAGGCTTGAGAAGCCATTTGTAATATGTAAGAGAGTGCATGGTTTGTATTTTTTTTTTGAAGAGAGAAAAGTAGGAGATATTTTAGAGTTTTATCATTTGTTGAGTAAGCAACATTGAGAGAGAGAGAGTTGTGTTTTATACACAAGAGGGGTTGGTGCTCCTATGGGTTGGTGCTCACAAATCTTTTTAAGGGGTTAGTGCTCTTGTGGGTTGGTGATCACAAATAGTTGTTGTGTTGGTGCTCGACAAAAGGGGTTGGTGATCCTAAAAGTTGGTGCTTACAAACTTTGTATTTTTAGTTGGTACTCATTCATATACTTGAGATTGTTCTCCATGGTTTTTCTAAATTTGGGTTTCCAAGTAAAAATTTGGTGTCTCTCTCTCTCTTGTTTGGTGTAAATTATTGTTTCAGTTTTATTACATATCTTTAATGTGTGATTAAGTGGTTAAAGAAAATAACTTAGATTAAGTAAAAAGATATATAATATACTAATTCACCCCCCTCTCAGTATATTTCATGCTTAACAATTGGTATCAGAGTAGATTCCTATTGAAAAAGTTTTACAACTTGAAGGTAGATTAGGAAAGCATGATGGCTGGATCACATGAAAGATTTTCTAAAAATAAGGAACTTTTGTTTGATGGCATGAATTATGTTTTTTGGAGCATAAGGATGAAGACTTATTTGATGGCCATTGGATTCAACATATGACAAGCAGTGGTGGAAGAATATGAAGGGCCATAGACATTTGTAGCTACTCTAACAAAAAAGAAGGCAAGTGAAAATAATGCTAAAGCTTTAAATACTATTTTATGAAGTTTATGTGAATAAAAATTTGTTAATGTTATACAATGTAAACATACTCATGAAACTTGGGTAAGACTTTAAAATATTTACAAAGGTGATGGAAAGGTTCAACAAGCTAAGCTTCATACATTCAAAAGATAGTTTGAGAGTTTGAAGATGGAAGAAGAAGAAAATATAGCAAGTTATCTTTTACAGGTTGATCAAATAGTTAATCAGATTCAAGGTCTTGGAGAACAGTTAGAATAATCAAATTTGGTTCAAAAAGTTTTGAGATCTCTACCATTGAGATATGATGCAAAAGTTTTATCAATTAAAGAGATGGAGAAATTAGCCAAGCTAAAGATGGATGAGCTTCATGGTATTCTTATGGCATATGAGATGTTGAATGAACAAGAGAAACCCTCAAAGAGAGAAGCTATTTTCAAGACATCAAAGAAAGAGAAGGCTAAGATTCAAAAATCAAGTGATAGTTTTAGTGATGATGAAGATGACAACGGAGCTCTATTCATTCACAAGCTGAAAAAGGGCACAAATAAATATGAAAAAAATTACCTTTTAAATGTTTTAATTGTGGAAAGATTGGACATTTTGTAGCTAAATGCCCAAATAAGGGTAATGATGACAATGAAGAAGGAAAGTCTATATACAAGAAAAATTTCAAAGGAAAATTCAAGAAGGGATTCAAGAAGAAGAGTTTGTATTCTAAAGATCTTATCTCAACCGAAGATAGTGGAGTCAATTATTTATAAGAAAAAGAGATTATATTCATGTCCATACATGAAGATGCCTCTACAAGTAAATTTATAGATGATCAAGAATAATAACATGATGAAGCCAAAGTGAATCTAGAAGGAGAACTCATTTGTGCCTTAGAAGAGTTAAAAGCTCTTGAAAAGAAGAATAAAAGATTAAAGCTCTAGATCAAGAAAAATGAAAAAGAGTCAAAAGAAATAATTGAAGATCTACAAGCACACTTTGAAGAAGAAAAGAATAATGAAGAAGATCTAATGGCATAGTTGAAAATAGTAAGTAAATAATGTGAAAGGTATGTTATTAAAATTGCTTTTTTAAAAGCAGATCTTGAAAAAACAAATAAAGCAATCAACGATAAAGTAGTCAATGATTTAATATTTGAGAATAACACTAATATGTTAAATAAGATATTAGAAAATCAAAGATAAATGTTAGATAAGATAGGTATTGGATTTGAAAAAGAGAAGAGGAGGTCACTAATTTTAGAGACAAGGAAAAAGGAAATAGCTATGTTGAAGCTCTTACAAAAGAAGAAATAAAAGGGAAGAAGTTAAGAATACAAAGGACAAAAAAGGTTGGAGGGAATAGAGATACAAAAGGAAATTAGGTTAGAGATATACAAATAGGTCCTATTTTTATGGTTACTATTTTTATTGTAATGTATATGGTCATAAGAAAATATAAAGTTGAAAAAGGGTTAATAATTTTAGAAATAAGGAGAAAGAAATTTAAGTAGAGTCCAACAAAAGCCACAACTCTTTTGCTCTTCTATCAGGATTTAATGAAGAGGCCATAATATGTTACAAGTGAAACAAATTCAAACATATATATTGGTACTTAGAAGGGTGTTTGAGTTAGTCAAGAAGGAATAGAGTTTTAAGGCTCCATTCATCAAGAAGAAAGTTCAGACACGTTCATGGCCAAAAAAAATAACCTAAAAAATCTATGTTGGTGCAGATAAGTTTGCATAAAAGAAATGGAGAAAATCCATGGTTCATTGATAGTGGATGTTAAAGGCACATGATAGGATACAAGAACAATTTCATAACCTTGAAGAATATCAATGGTGGCATAGTGAAATTTAGAGACAATACTACTGCCAAAATTACTGGAAAAGGTACACTAAGTTTGGATAATGGTAGAACTAAAAATGAAAGTATTTTGTATATATAAGGTCTTAAGCGTAATATTTTGAGTGTAATTAAAATGTGTGATCAGAGGCACATGCTAAAGTTTTATTTAGAAGGTTATGAAATTAGAAGAAAAGATTTAGATGTGTTGGTTGCAGATGCTCAAAGAATAGGCAATAATTTATTTATGTTATCATACATCAAAGGTCAACGATGTTGTTTGATTCATATTGAATAAATTTGGCTATGGCACAAGATAATGGGCATATAAATTTTGACAATCTTTTTAATATTGGCAAGAATCAAGAGGTCAGAAATCTTCTAAAGATTACAAATCCATCTGATATACTTTGTGAACTTTGTCAGCATGGGAAGTAGGCTAGAAGGCAATTCAAAACAAAATTGTACTTGACCACTCAGATGCTAGAGATTATTCACACTGATCTATGTTGACCTATGAGAACTCAAATTCTTCAAGGTGAGAAATATTTCATGTTGCTTATTGATGATTTTTTACGTATGACTTGGGTAATGTTTTTAAATAAAAATTAGTAGTTTTCAGACATTTCAAAGCATTCAAAGAATTAGTTAAAAATGAAACCAATTTGAATATTAAGTGTCTAAGATTAGATCAAGGAGAAAAATTCATGTCAAATTAATTTATTGAGTTTTGTGAAAACCATGGAATAAAGAGACATTATTTATTAGCCAAAACTCCATTGCAAAATGGAGTAGTTAAATGAAAAAATAGAATAGTTCAAGAAATGGCGAGGATAATGCTAAATGAATCCAATATAGTAGATAAATATTGGAGAGAGACAATTACTATAGTAGTGAATATTTAGAATAGAGAATTATTGAGAGTCAATAGTGACAAGACTCCTTATGAGCTATGGATAGACAAACCAATAACAATTGATTATTTCAAAGTTTTCAGCAGCAGATCCATCATAAAGAGAACTGATGAAAACTTGGTAAGTTTGAATCCAGAGTAGATGAAGGTATATTTCTTGGTTATTCTTGAAAAAATAAAGCTTATAAATTTTATAACAAAAAAACCAATTTTTTTTTGAAAGTATAAGTGTTAGGATAGAAGAAGATGGAACACAAAGAATCAATGATCCAATAGACATTCCTAAAATCATTAAAGAGGAAGATTTTAAAGAATTAGATGATGATGAGAAGAAGGAGAAAAAGGAAACCAAAACTCCATATAAATATGTTTAGATAAATCATAATGAAAGTGACATCATTAGGGACATAAATGAAGGAATTTTCACCAGAAGAATGATGGTAAGTGAATCTAAGCAAGTTAATTACTCTTTGTTATCCAAAATTTAGCCTAGAACTTTTTCAGAAGCTAAACATGATAAGCATTAGGTTAAGGCTATGGATAAAGAATTATTTCAAATAAAAAAGAATTATACTTGGGAATTAGTGGCTAGACCAAAAGATCACAATGTGATAGGAACAAAATGGGTTTATAGAAATAAGTTGAATGAAAATGTAAAAGTGACCAAAAATAAAGCAAGATTAGTATATAAAGGATATGCTCAGATTCAAGGAATATATTTTGAAGAAAATTTTGCACTAGTGGCAAGGTTAGAGGCTATTAGAATGTTTCTTGAATATGCAATGTTTAAAAATTTTAAAGTGTTTCAGATGGATGTCAAATATGCCTTCCTAAATGGGAATCTAGAAGAAGAGGTCTACATTGAGCAGCCTAAGGGGTTTATTCTCTCAAATATTAGTAGCCATGTATGCAGATTGAAGAAAGCATTGTATGAATTGAAACAAGCTCCTAGAGCTTGGTATGCAAGATTTGATAAGTACCTATAGGATCAAGGTTTTAAGAAAGAATTTGCTAATAGTAATCTCTACATAAAAATACAAGGTGAGCATCAATTGATTATTGTGGTATATGTTAATGACATCATTTTTGGAGGAAATATTGAAAAGAAAACAATATAATTTTTTGATAATATGCAAAAATAATTTGAGATGTATATGCTTAGAGAATTGTCATTTTTCTTAGGATTGCAAATATTTCAGTCAGATAAAGGAATTTTCATATCTCAAAGTAAATATGCCAAGTAATTGTTGAATAAATTTGGTTTTGAGAATTGTGCACTAGTTGGCACACTAATGTGTATAGGAAATAAGGTGAGCAAGGATGAAAATTCACCTATTATAGATCAATATTTATATATATCTATGATTGGTAGTCTTTTATATTTAATAGCATCGAGGCCAGACATCATGCATATAGTAGGTATAGTTGTAAAATATCAATCAACTCCAAAATATAGTTATGTTTAGTTGGTGAAGAGAATATTTAGATATATCAAGGGGACATTGGATTATGGATCATGGTATCCCACATGTAGAGATTTCACTTTGATTGCTTATGTAGATTCAGATTGGGCAAGGTGCTTACATGATAGAAAAAGTACAAGTGGAGGAGCTTTCTTCCTTGGTGATAGCTTAATATCATGGCTAAGTAAGAAGCATAATATAGTATCACTTTCTATAGTTGAAGCATAATATATTACAGTAGTATTGTTTTGTACTCAAGCGCTTTAAATGAAGTAAACTTTGGAAGATATCAAGGTAAAGTATAATGAACCAGTTTTTAGTTTTTGTGATAACATAAGTGCTATTAATATTTCAAAGAATCCAATGATAGATTCAAGAATAAAACATATTCCCATTAGATATCACTTTTTGAGAAAGTAGGTTGTAGATCAATAGGTTAATATGGAGTATATTAGTACTACAAAGTAGATTGTAAATATTTTCACAAAGGTACTACCACAAGACATATTTGAGTATCTGCGAGAGAAGTTTAGATTAATTTATTTTACTTCCTACCATTGAGGTTTAGCATCAATTGAGGGGGAGCTAAGTTTTAGCTCTAGGTAGGCCCTTTGTCATTAATGTTAAAGGGGGAGAATAACAAGTACAAGTATAGGTGCAAAAATAGGTATAGAGAATAGGTACAAGTTGCTATAATAAAGGGGAGTTACTATATGTTTTTTAGATGGTAGTATGTGTAGGTTTCATGATGTGGTAGTTTCAGTTTGAGATTGCCATCAATGGCAAAGGGGAATATTTTTAGAAATATTGTCATTGATGTCAAAGGTCTAACATTATTGGTGATAAAGGCCTCATTGAATTTATTGGTGTTTTTAATATTCATATCTTGGATAATGTGTGTTAATATTTATTTAATATTAATGAATATATTTTTGGTTGCATATAAGTCAAAAGAGGGCCCATGGAGAAGTCAAAGAGTCATGGGGTAAAAGATGAAAGAGGAATGGGATGCATTTTCTCATGAAGAGTCATCTTGAGGAATTTCAAGAGTCACCATGTGAAGACAAAATAGGTATGGCATATTTTTCCATGAAGGGGCACTTTGAGGAATATGAAAAGTCACAAAGATAAAGACAAAAGAGGAAAGGATGTTTTTTTTAATGACACCATATGGCTTTTTAAATACAAGGATACAAAAGGTCACACAAGTTTGGTGCCATTTTCCATGAGGATTGAAAGGTTACAAAGGGTGAATGTCAAATGTCATTTGGAAAGCTATAAATAAAGGCTTGAGAAGCCATTTACAATATGCAAGAGAGTGAATGGTTTATATTTGTTTTCAAAGAGAGAAATGCAGGAGATATTGTATATTTCTATCATTTGTTGAGTAAGCAACATTGATAGATAGTTGTGTTTTATACATAAAAGGGTTTTGTGCTCCTGTGGGTTAGTACTCATAAATATTTGCAAGGGGTTGGTACTCCTATGGGTTGGTGCTCACAAATAGTTGTGTTGGTGCTCAGAAAAAGGGGTTAGTGCTCCTACATGTTAGTGCTTATGAAATTTATATTTTGAGTTAGTACTCATTCATATACTTGAGATTATTATCTATGGTTTTTCCCACTTTGGGTTTCCATGTAAAAATATGGTGTTTTTCTCTCTCTTGTGTGGTGTAAATTATTGTTTCAATTTTATTGCATATCTTGAATGTGTGATTAAGTGGTTAAAGAAAAGAAATCAGATTAAGTAAAAAGATATATAATATATTAATTCACCCCCACTCTCAATATATTTCATGCTTAACACTTTGTCAAACCCACACTAGATTTTGCTTTACTTCATCACCTCCTAGTTTGAGGGTGAACTCCTCCTCCTATACTCAGGGCAATTAATAGACCTTTGACCAACATCAATTTTTGTTTTGCATCTAGTTAATTATAAGTTTCATAAAAAAAGGGGAAAAATGTAGATACCAAAAATCCACAAACTATGATTTTGAATGTCATAATTCCCTTAGACTACCTCAGGACCCCCTTGGGACCATGTAATACTCTAAACCCTAGCCAAACCTAACTTGCAATTAGTTTGACTAGACTAGCCTAACCTAGCCTTTACCCATTTTTTACCCTTCATACTTGACTATCGGTGGTCACCTTGATCATTGATGGTCAGGGTCTACCTCCTCAACCATTAACATGCAAACTCACTCACCTTAATTTTCTAAAAATTACTCATCTAAATCCTATTGTGAGCTATTGTATATATGAGTTAAATTTAGGAGGCCTAGTTCACATGTTATTGCAATTTTCTTGCCTTGCCTATAAGAAGAGAAGAGCAAAGAGGTGAAATCCATTTGCAATCATGATCAAGATCTTGTACATCTAGGAGATTCTTTTTATAGGTCAATCACCATCAATAATCTAACAAACTAGCAATCATATGAGAGTCAATTTTCCACTACCTCTCCACCAAGTTCTTAAGTACCATTACTCTATTAGAATTGACCTAGATTCCCCCAATAGGTTAACTACCTCAACCATCCACCCAATTGGCTTTTGTGATTTCTTATCTACAAGTCATCCTCCCAAACCAAAAAGGAGTTCTTCACAATCTTCTAATTTAATGTGTGTACTATTAATTAGGTTCTTCAACCATACCCATACTTAGTTTCTTCTTTTCCTCTTTTTAATAATAAGCAAAAAATTCATTGGAACATTCTATCAGCACTTTATCTTGAAAAATGGATGATCTTTAGATAGGCCTATAGGTGACTTTCTAGACTTATTAGCTCAACATCCCCTTAATCATACCCTCTCACTATTGTGACCCTCTCCATGCTTCAAATTTTTTTGGAGATATCAATTGGGTCTAAATACTTCACACATGTTTTGTCTTTTCATTATTTGGTATTAAATCAATCCACTTCTCATTATCCACCTATAGGTGACAGTTAAGGATCATGATTATATGTAGGTCTAAAACTTAAAACTTGGCCCATTGCCATGATTTTTGGAAAGTCCAAACCCAAGGAGATCAATTATCAGTGTATACCAAGGTTTGTTAACTCATTTTGTAACTTTCTCAAGTCACTTATCGCTTACTCTCCTATACAGTCTATGTAGAGTACTGTAGGTGTTCTTTAGACTGTCAACTCATGCTTCTTGATGCTCTTAGATGCATCTATATACTTAAATGAAAGTCTAAAATATGCTTCTAGAGTATTTCCAAACCTCTCTACCATTTATTATAAATAAGAATAGACTAAATTTTCAAGGCCTGTAGGTGTCTTTCCTATAGGGGTTTGTTTATGCATAGACTAATTAATCCTTCTTTATCACCACTAATCTTCTCCAAATCATTTGAACATGTTTGAGATTTCCAATTAGATTAAAAAACCACCAAACATAACTCAAAACTTATATTCACTATCACAAGACTATAGAGCATCTAACAACCTCATATCACCTTTAGTTTACTTGATTAGTCTTTGTACAAACTTACAAGTACAATCAACCCATGTATATGTTTTATGCATTAAGAATCATAACCTCTAGTCAAAATAATCAAATTGGATGATGGTAACAAGGCAATCATAGAGACATGAATGCATGAATAATGTATTAGGCCTCCACCATAGCTATTGAACTTGCTTTAACTCATTTCTACAGTCCATAGATGTATATGGAGAAAACACTTGTGATCCTATTAGAGAGTGAGCATATGGGATCCTATATTAAATTTATATTCACTTAAAATGATCAAATATTATATTATAATCATGAACCATGATTTATTACTTGTTCCTAATTCAAATTGTAACCTCAAACCTCCATTATAATGTTCACACGTAGACTAGGTCTCCAAAGCAAGTACAATTGAAGGTCATGAATAAAGAGACACATATTTAAGTAAAAGAACATGGATTACATGAAAAAAAATATACATTCTATGAAAAATTAAGTAATATAATTATCTGAAGATGGCCATCGTGAAGATAAAATAAAGACTTATTGCAGAATCCACTAGAATAGTTTATACACCAAGGTTTTCTCTCTCCAAGTGAAAGTAACTCATAGAGATGACTTGCATGATTAAACCACCATTAAATTTATTTAAAATACATATTAAAACACCATAAAAAATAACTATTCTCCATAAAATTTTTAGTTTGATAAATAGGTACAAGAACAGACCCCTCTTAGATGAATAGGCCATAGTGACCTATTGTCACTCTTAGTGATTGTACATAAATAAGAGAAAAAAATATAAAAAATAATGACATTTATTTTAAGCTTACTTATATCACAAAAAAATTACAAATTTTTAACTCCTAACTCTCTCTCTTTTTATCATACTAAGCATTTGAAAATTGCCCTTTTAGAGCTGCTACAGAGGTTGATATAGGAGATAAAATGGTTTTATTAATTTTAAGAACTAAAAATAACTTTTATAACATTTTAATAGATAAATAATATCTTTAATATGTTTTATAATCAATTTCACTTGAATAACTATATAGATAGCCACAAAATAGACTTTTTTAGCACTAAAACTACTAGAAATACTTGAAAAGTCTAATGAAAATGATGAAAAATGGATCCATTATAAATTTCATGCCAAAAAAATTACTTCATGTTCTTATTATGATCTCATAAAATCATCCACATTCAAAACTTGCTCCAAAATCCATAAAATGACCTAAAATGCAGTAAATTGGGTCATGGAGTTAGTCAAACCTATCACCAACTAGTTAGATCCATTTTAAATCATGTAATGACTCTTATACAAGCCTAAGGCATCTTAATATGTTTTAAAATATTTTCACTTCTTGATACAAGTTAAAATTGGTCACAAAGGAGGCTAAGCAAGCAAATGACTATGATGACTAAAACCTTAATTTCATCAAATCTACCCTAAACTCTACTAATCAAGGCTTTAGATGACCATATAAAGGAAATTAAAATAATAAAACACCATTTGAAAATCAAAACAACATTAAAATCAAAATTTTTAATGGTAGGGGTGACCATTTGACCTGTGAGGTTAAACTTGTCAACACAATCCTAGTGCACCATCAGGGTTTGCTTTCTTATTTTTTAAATATACCCAGTTTTTAGTTTTTAGCTTGTCATCATGATTATCATGATGGATGACATTTTATACTTTTTGGTATAAATGCTTATGGTTTGTCTACATGCCTATTAACAACCATTTGTATAAAGATGCACATGCATATCACTTCTCTCATGAACCATGTTAGAACTCAACTTATTTCACAATTGGTTCACCCTCTCTCGAGTCCTCATTTTTATGAGGATAATTGTTGTGTGGATCACTTTGATTTACCTTTAATTGCTACTCAATGATAGAAATCTCAGATAAATCCTTTTGTTCTTCCTCCACTTAGACTAGTTGATTACCTTTGCTCACATGCTACCTCTACTACTCCCCCTTGATAAATAGTAGATCATGTGGTTTGAGTTGTTACTAAATAGAACATGATTCTTCCTTAGACTATAAAGGAAAAAAATAATCCCACCATCTCTCCTCATCATAAAAACACTACAAGGATACCTATGGATCAACATAGAGCATTATTGTGGATCAATTGAAAAACATAATGGATAAGATCTCCATATTGGAATTACTTCAACATGCAACTATTTTCAAAGATATTATTTTTCAAACACTCAATCATACATATTTTCCTTGTGACATAAATCTAGCTTACTTTTCATCTACCATGAACATTATCAAGGACATCAAGGATGTTATATCTTTTTCCAATGTCATTTTGTCTTCACAATTAATTATTTATTTTATCACTTTTCATTTAGGTACAAATCAACACCATCACTATTAAATGAGTTCTAATTAATAGTAGTTCATGACTTAACATATACAACCTCACATTTATATAGACTATGGGGGTTTATATAGCATCCATTTAGAAGACATATAAGAACATCAGAGGTTTCGATGACATTCCTAGACAAACATTGGGTTCTATTATATTGGATATTACAGTTACGCCAAAAACCCTACCTATATACTTTTTGGTGATGCATAACCATTTTTGCTACAACATATTACTTGGGAGACCTTGTATACATGATATGGATTCTGTATACTCTACTTTGTGCATATATGCATCAAGTTTTTATTTGAGGGATAATTATACACTTGTCCAATAGATAATCAACCATTCAAATATTACAAAGTCACCAACCCTACCACCCCATGTACATCTTTATATGGGACACCTCATGTTATTATAAATTTCCCACCTCACAAGATTATAATTGAGTAGTTACATATATATCAAGTTGGGGAATCTATCACCACCATTCCTACACCCATTATAGATCCTCCTAAAACACATTACCTTCACCCATGATGGAGGAGGACCCTCCTATAATCTATTTATCCCCACCCAAAATGGATGATGGGATTATCAAAACATAATTACCCTTACTTGTTAATTCAAAGGAAGTATATATCCATAAATACAATACATATTCCTAGGCCACCATAGAGGATGATCCAATACCCATTGACATTGATGATTACTTATATGGATTGAGATTCACACTAATTGGCCATAGAGAGTACAAAGATGATTCTAAATCACTCATTCCTTTTTCCACACAACACCCACTAGTTCATAGTCCTATAAGTACAAGCCCACCCACTCAGTTATAGTTAGATGTAGATCCCTTCATTCACTTAGTATATATGGTTACATCTATGGATATTGACCCAATTATATAATTCAAGTAACAAGTTCACATGATAGAACATATCATATTCTATAGATATTTATTTACAAAGAATTGATGGCATTACCCACAATTGATCACAAATCCTTTAGTAGATTATCATAGCATTATGGTAAGTGCTTTTATCATTTTTATAGTATTTTAAGACATGACATAAATATATGCTCAAAATTACAACATAATTTGAATAAGTTCAAGGCTCATGGCACTATTCAGACTACATAGCCTCTACCTCTACTAGCACATGCACCATGATGAAATATTTACCAACATAGATATTCATATAATGTTCCCTCAAATATCTAGGTTTTTAGCTAGGACTAATACATCCCTCACGTTTATATAAATGAGGATTTTTATCCCAATGCTTGCATATTGGCATTCTTATAACATAGGACATTATGACTACAATATACAATACATTTTTAGGATTCCTTAGGACATATCACATTACCAACTACTTGTGGCCCAAAGGTGGCCAACACATTACTATTTATCATGAACATAGGCACTCATATACAAGTTACACTTGACAACACTTGGTTAAAGGTGATGGATGACATAGTTGATTGATTAGATAGATGTTTGACATTTAGTCTTAAGGGACACATAGTTAGCATTATACATGATGTTATATATGAGAACCATAGGTTTCATATAGATACCCTATGGTCCAATTTATTTTAACCTGGGACCACACATGAGGCTTCTTATATAATAGAGAAACATGCTATTCAGATACATAGAATGTAGACTAACACCAAGGATAAGGCTACACTAATACACATTGCATGGTATGATGGTTGACACAAAAATTTTAAAGTGAGGAAAACCTCCAAGAAGTAAAAAACACACAAGTGATATTAAATAATTAAGAAATAATAACCTCAATACAAATTCTTCCACCTTCTCACTTCTTCATAGCATGTCCTTCACAAAACTCATAGGTTGAATATGATAAAAATAATTCATATTCAGATGTGTATTCATAATAGGGGTAAAACCCTATTTTATAGTGCAATTTCAAGGGAGGTGATCATTGTAAAAATAACGGGTTCATCCATCCTGATAAAATAATTTAATTAAATTTTAGTAACTCATTAAATAATTATAATTTTATTATTTATTTTCATGACATTTTCACCTCATGTTAATAAATAATATATTATTATTATTATTATTATTATTATTATTATTATTATTTAATAACTTTACCAAAGCTAAGTGTCAATAACCCCACTTAGGATTAAGTACTCTAACACTCCCACTTAATGTTAAGTGGCGATAAATGTCATAGTCACCTTAGAAAGGAATTATATTATGTACAAAATTTGAAAGATTTAAAAACCTTCATCATGCCAAAAGTCACCTTTTGAAACAAAAGAAATTATAATCTATAAACTACTCAAGGTAAGTTTAGGCTAGCATGATTGTGAGATTATATCTCATTGTTTCTCATGAATAATCACTAAGCATATTTGGAGCCTTTTATAACATAAGGACCTCCATTACAAATTATAATTTTAAATGTATTAGGGTACACAACTAAAACTTCCACACAAAGTTTACTTAAAACACATAACTTCCACACAAATTTAATAATGCTTTACAATGAGAAGTATAGAGAAGGAGAAGAAATATATGGCTGAGGAAGTGGTATTGTCATGCACACTCCCTCTCAATGGAAACTTTGAAAGGCCTAGCATTGCATGAAATTGATAAAACTTGGTGGCACCAAGTTGTTTTATGAAGATATCTACCACTTGTTCATCCATAGGAAAAAAACTATAGATTTATATCACCATTGAGAAATTTTTCTTGGATAAAATACACATGAACTTCAATATGTTTAGTTCTTTGGTGTCTCACTAAATTTAATGCCAGAGTTATACAAATTTGGTTATCACAATGAAAGATGGTATTTTGAGAAACATCCAAATGAATTTCTCCCAACAACTTTCATAGCCACATGGCTTCTTTAGCATCTTCCATAGCACTTTTGTATTTAGCTTCTATAGAAGAAAGAGAGACAATAGGTTGCTTCTTACTATTCCAAGTGATGGAGCTTGCACCAAACTTAAAAAACACATATTTAGAAATAGATTTATAATTTAAAGTATCACCAACATAGTTAGCATCACAATAACCATATAAATTAGCATTATCAATGAAAGAATAAAATTAACTAAAATTAATTATTCCTTTGATATAATTAAGAATTAATTTAGCTAATTTTCAATGATCCAAATATGGATCCTACATAAATATAGAAGCAACATTAACAACATATGAAATACCTAGCCTAGTAATGGTTAGATAAATCAAACTTCTAATAAGTTGTCTATACAAAGTAGGGTTAGCTATTTCACATGCAGGTTTAGGATCAAGTTTAATACCAACTTCAATAGGATTAGAAGAATATTTATAATCAAGCATGTTAAACTTAACAAGAAGGTTATGTGCATACTGATATTGTGATACAATAATTGAATTTTTATTTTGAAATATAGTCATTCTTAAAAAATGATGTAGAATCCCTAAATTAGTTATTTCAAATATTTGACTTAGTTTATCCTTATATTTATGAATTCAACTAGTTAGATCACCAATAATCAACAAATCATCAATATATAATATAATTAGAATCAAATGACCATTTTAAATTTTAACAAAGAGACCACTATCTGAATAATAATTAGAAAAACTTAATTCTTTGAAAAAACAAGTAATCTTAGAATACCAAGCTCAAAGAGCTTGTTTTAAGCCATACAAAGATTTTTTTAACTTGCATACATAAAGTCCTCTATTAGGATCAGTGAAACCTTTAGGTTGAGTCATATATATTTATTCTTCTAAATCACTATTTAGAAATGCATTCTTGACCTCCATTTGGTGGATAACCCAACCATTTTGAGTTGCAAGAGAAATAAGAAGTCTAATAGTATGCATTTTTGTTATAAGAGCAAAGGTTTCAACATAGTTAATCTTAAGTTTTTGAGTAAACCTATGAGTAACTATTCTAACTTTAAACTTGTCAATTTTACCAATTGAATTATATTTGATCTTATACAGCCACCTACAATTGATAATATGTCTTTTAAGTGGAGGGAAGAGATCTTAAGTCTATTTTTTAATTAATACATTATATTCATCTTGCATAGAAACATTCCATCTATCGTACTAAGTAGCGTCCTCAAAATATTGAGGTTCACATTTATACATAGTCATTAATGCATGATACAAATGTTGACTTCTAGTTAATTTATTGAGGTTATCAACATTAAAAGATTAAATTAGAGATTATGCCTATTTAGGTATTTTAAATAGAACATTAAACTTAGGGGGTTACTTAGACTCTAGGTTATCCATAACTAGATTAACTTCCTCAAGGGCATTCATTTCATCATAAGGAGAAACATAAGAGTCAAGTTCATAAATAGAAGAACACTAAAGAGGATCCACAAAGTGCTCATAAAAAGATTTTTTAAGAATAATAACATTCTTATTCTCAATGATATGATGTTTAGAGAGATCATACACTCTTAAACTTTTTCTCTTACCTCCATATCCTACAAAAATGCAAGAATAAGAAGTGGGGCCAAGCTTCTTAATCTTAAATTTAGGGACAAAGATAGAAGCAGGACTACCAAAAATCCTAAAATGAGCCACACTAGGTTTCTTTTTAGATCACATTTATAAAAGGGTAGAAAGATGCAAGGCTTTGTTAGGGACTCTATTCAAAATATGAATAGTAGTGTTCATGGCTTTGGCCCATAAAAACTTAGGAACTTTTACAAATTACAACATAGTCCTATACATTTTTATGATGGTGCAATTTTTCCTTTCAGTAATACCATTTTACTAAGGGGAATAAGGAGTTATTAGTTCTCTTTGAATAGCGTAACTAATGTAAAAAGAATAAAATTATTTACTAACATATTCTCTACCATTATTAGTTCTCAATCTCTTAATATAAAAATCAGATGCATTTTCAATATAAGTTTTAAATTCTTTAAACTTAGACAAAACATCAAATTTATTTTTAATGAAATAAGACTATATTATTCTAGTGTAATCATTAATAAATATAATAATATATAATGAACCATTAATAGATACAATTTCAAGAGATCCTACAACATCACTATGAATTAAATCTAAAAGATGAGAGAAATTTGCATCATGATTCTTGTGAAAGGTGTTAGTATGTTGTTTACCATGTAAACAACCTTCACAAGTTTCATGATGAGAGAGGATAGAAAGAAGTTAAATAACAAATGTTTTTATAGAAATATCATGTAAACTTCTAAAATTAGCATGTTCTAATATTTCATGCCATAATTTAGATTCATTCTTATTATGCGATGAAATTAAACATGTAAAAAAATGAGAGAAGATATATAAATCATTATTTTGAATACCTTCAACAATCAAAGAACCAGATTAATTTCTATTGTACCAACTATCTTTAAACAATGTTACAATAAAATTATCATTAGTAAGTTGAGAAAAAGATAGCAAATTCTCTTTAAGCTTAGGTACATAGAAAACATTATTAATAACAATATTTGAAAATTTTATTTTTCTCAGTTTCGTTGCTTCTAAAAAACTTATCTCTTAAATAAAATTATTTTAGAGATATCTCTAGAATCACATAAAATATCAGATAAGCATGTCATATTGTGCGATGCATTGCTATCTAAAATCCATTTATTCTCATTTGAAGCACATAAAGTAGCATATAAAATAATAACAATTGAATCTTGATTGTTATTTTGATTAGGGTTTTGATTATTTTGCTTATTTTGATTAATTTTCTTCCCTTTTTAATTTTTAAAAGATTTATTATTAATTCTATCCTTATTTTTATAACAAGTTTCCTTTCTATGATCAAATTTACCACATAGATTGCAATTTCCATTAAACTTAGGTGTATGATTCTTATTACTAGATTTCTTATTTCTATATTTTAATTTAGTAGAATTAGAGTTAGATTTATAGTTTTTAGTATTATCATAAACATTATTTAATTTGAGAAGTGCTTGAGTGGCATGTTCTTTAGAATCAAAATTTGTCATAACTTGCTCTTCTTGAATTAGGAGATCAGACAAAGTGGTTAGATCATGGATATCTTGCTCAATTTAATACTTAAAATTTAAAATTGAAATGAAATTTCTAAACTTTTCATGAATATTTAACTGAATGATAAAATAAAGCAACTGATCTTAAATCAAATTATAGTTACAACCATCTAATTGAGCATTAATGTTTTTAATTTTAGCAAGAAAATTAACAATTTTTTCATCACCCTTCATAGGTGTAGTTAGCAATTCAAGGATTAATTTAATGATCTTTGAAAGGTGAGTGACTTCATGCATGGATTCAAGGAGTTTTCAAGCATTTCTAGGAGACTTATGATTACCAATATGGAGAAATAATTCATTCTTAACACTCTTTAAGATCATGGACATAGCTTTCTGAGATTTTTGTTGAAATGCATTAATAAGCTCAAGGGTTACATGTCATCCAAAAGGAGCTTTTTCAGTTCCAATGACAATATTACTTAATTTACGAGCCATAAATTCAACTTTAACATAATTTTTTTATATATTTTAATTACTTTCATTAAGCATTTGAGATTTATTTAAGGAAAAATGAGGTGAAGCCATATCTTCCCTTTAAACAAGATAGTAATGCTTAAAATGAAACCTTTTTAAATATGAATTTAACTTAAGTTTTTAAAATAAGTTAAATCACAAGTATAAATATATTTAATTACATAATTTAAATGCTAAGTAATGCAAAAAATTGAATTCAAAATGCAAAAATCTTAGTGTCAAAAGAGTCATACTCAAAATGACCACCTAGGCACTATTATTTAAAAAGTGTAAAAATAATAATATAAGGCTTAAACACAAAAAATGGACTACTCCAATATGCTCAGAATATGCCAAAACCTTAAGATTGATTGGTTACACGTTTATGCTTGCTTAGGTTTTGACTAGATCAAATGTCGCATGAAGGTTGATTGGTTTACCTAAGGTTTTGAATGCATAAAACATAGCATGCAAACCAAGACTTGAAATTAAAATCGATTTAATTTAAAGTTACTTTTTAAAAAAAAATCAAAAAATAAAAATAAATAAAAAGTTAGGGGGGATTTGAACACAAGACCTCCCTTGTGACAAGTTTTTAACAAAAAGAAAGCTACCAACCCTTTTAAGAGTTTACTTGAGATTTTACATGTACTAATTTAAATTTATATGTTTTTATGTAATTTTTCAAAAATAAATAAATATATTATGTGCATGTAAATAATATAAGTGAAAAAGATAAAAAAATAACTTTTTAGTAATTTTTTCTTTTTCCAAAAGTGGGACCCAAGGTTTAAAAAAGAAATTAATAATAAATTATTTTTTAAATACTTTTTCAAAACTATATGGTTTTTTTTTAAAACATTTAGATTCATGGCTACCTTGTATAATTTCAAGAGCTCATATCTCCTTGTACAAGTCTCAAATTTCTTTGAAAATTTAGCAACCTTCTTATTTTTGTTTGATAAACACAACTAGACCTTCAAAATGAAATTTTTTATGAAGAATTCAATATTTTAATTTGTCCAATTTGAAGTATGGTGCCCCTATAAATATTTGGGAGAGCCTATAAACTTATATAGGGACCCAAAAATCTTGAAATATGATCCAATCTTCTAGATTTTTTTAATAATGAAGGAATTTAAAAACTTGAATTTTGACTAAATTTTTTTTTTTTTTTGAGTTATTCCAGGCATGGGCCATACACTAGGCTAGTGGCATCCTAATATTTGAATAAAAATATTTAAATATATCATATATTGATATTTAATTCAATATAATTTGCTTCCCAAGATTTTACACTCTATAGGCTCTGATTCCATGAAAGATTTCATATATATATATATATATATATATATATGTTAGGTTGTGGAGCTAAAAGCTTCAACTTGTTACAGACAAAGAAAAGGAGGTTGCTGAAGACCCAGAAGCACTGGCATCGGTAGCATGACCGACGTCAGTCATGATCAGTGCAGAAGGCCACCGACGATGGTAGGAAGTCGGCCAGCGTCGGCAGAACCAGGCAAGAAGGGACCAGCATCGGTCGCCTGTGTGTTCCAAAACTACTCATTGCATGAATAGTTAGTTTAGTGAACGGAGTGTTTACATGTAAAGGCTATTTTGAGCCTTGAGTTGTGTGGATAATTATATTAAACTAAGAGTCTAAGTTATTGTTCAAGTCTGGGATCTATTTATAGACCCATTGGCATGTATTGTAAAGTTGTAGCTAGAGAGTAAGAGAGCAATAAGCTCCTTCTGAGAGAGGAGAGCAATGGTGTGTTCTTCCTAGTGTCACAGTACCAAGGTGGGTACTGGATTGGAGAATTAGCAGGATAACATGGCTTCTTTTGGAGATCTACAATGGTGAGTAAGGTCTAGTGATTTGCAGGTAGCAGCAGAGAGCAAGAGATCTACTTGGAGTATGGTTGTGTACTTGACATACTGGCAGTGTGTTACTAACTAGTTGGAGAGGTGAACATCAATTCTATATTAGAGTTGATTATTGAGACCGAGAGAGAGAGGGAAGAAGGTCTTGAGGTGTGGCGAACCTTTGAGGTGGAAGAAGAAGTGGCATCTTCTTTATTGTATATTCTTCTGTGTGATTATTAATACAATTGTGTATTGTCTCTCATATTCCTGTGTTGTTTCATATTTCTAGTTACTTTTGATTCTGGTTAAATTCTATGTTTAGTTGCTAATACAAGAAGTAATCATATGTGCTCTATTGGTGGAGCAAGATCCTAACACGTGGTATTAGAGCATGTTTATTATTCTAGGTTTTTGACAAGTGGTATCAGAGCCTTGGTTGTAGGTTCAAGAGCTGATACCATCAATTGGTATCAGAGCTTTTGGTTAGGTTGACTAAAAGGTGGTTTCAGATCTAATAGTGTTTTTGATTATAGGTCACTCACAGGGGTTTCAGATTGAGTGGGAGTATAGCAATGGAAGAAGATAGTAAGCTACGAATGGAGAAATTGAATAGCACGAATGGTCTGATTGATGGAAAGAAGGAGCAGGTAAAAAGAGATTGTTGGTCGGTAGAAGATCAGCGTGTAGAAGCATATGTTGTAGGTAATGTTGGACAGGATGTTCTGGATAAAGTAGAATCTTTGTTTACAGATTCTTTTGCCTCTTTCCATGCAGCCCAAAATAGAGCATCTTTTCATGGGTATGTCTTTGGAGAGATTTATTTAGGGGTTGGAGAGCCTTGTCAGATTATTGATGAAGGGGAAGTGAAGCTGAAATTAGAGGCAGATAACACATAGGTGGTGAAGGAAGTCATGCAGGTACTAGTCTTGGAGATGAGTCTAATTTCTTCAAGAAATTTGGGTGATGAGAGATGCACTGTAACTCTCACAGTGGATACACTTGAATTAGATGGTGGTAAGAAAGTAGGTATCCTTTATCTATCTAATTATATTACTGATTCACCTTCTATTGCAGAGATGTGGCTTTGTAGGCTTGGTCACATATGTAGGAGGGGAATGCAGGTTCTTAAGTGAAAGATAGATGTTTTTGATAAGCTAAAGAACTGGAAAGCCTTGGTGTTCATGGAGGAGATGACGGACAGAGATTAGGTGAGGGAACTGAATTATTCTGAGCAGAGCTATGTTGATTTGAATAGGGTTTTGATTCATGGAGAGCTCATGGGTAAAAAGTTATCACTCTCAGATGAACACAGGTACCGGCGTCAATCAGACAGTAACCAATGTCGGCAAAAGGAAGATCAATGTTGGTCATGAAGGAATTGACGTCGACAGAAGGTATACCGGTGTCGGCCAGGGAAATGATGTCGGCAGTCAGGGTCAGTGCAGGGAACTGACATCGGTCGAGAGTAGACTAGGAGATGGCCGAGATCGGTCACTGGTATGGATATTGGGTGGACAACAAGCTGTGAACAAGTCTCAAACACTCATATTGAGGTCAGAAAGGGTAAGTGAACCTCATATTCATTGTTCACCTTCTTTATATTGCTTACTGATGGTCAAAAACTAGGAAGATGGAAGAGGCAATGAAGGTAGAATCCAAATACAATGGGAGCTTAGCATGGATGAGGAGTGTGAGTCCTTGGAGAACCAAATAGGTATTTGTTGGTAGAGTTGTCAGCTGGAAGAAAGCACTGGATAAGGGATGGATTTCCAAGTTAAAGAAGATAGCGAATGGATACGTGAGATGGAAGGCCAAGGTATATGGTCTTGAGGTGGCTGCAGGACAGTGGTATAGATTTGACAGGTGGATGACTAAGCATGGCTTCAGTTAATGTCAGTGTAACTATTGTGGTTTTGTCTTACTAGGTGGATAATGAGTCGCGACATTATTTAGTTACTGTATGTGGGTAATTTCTAGCAAGTTTTGTATATATAAGGATTTACTGAGCTAAGGGTAAGGTTAGTTCAGAGGTGTGTCATGAAGAATTTGGAGTAGCAAAATTCTTTGGCAGAAGAGTCATGGAGATTATATCTCCAGTGGGAGTTGATGTGAAGATGGTGTTGGTGGGGTTTGATATGTAGGATGTAGAATTGGTAAGCACACCAAGGGCTGGACAGTTCAAGCAGAGCTTAGAATAAGTGTTCGAAATCATATGAGGTCTAGTGTAGACCTAAGTTTTCCCAAGTAGTGGGAGTTGTCAGAAAGTTTAGATCCAATTCAGGAAAGAAGTACTGGAGGGCAGTTCAGTGGATTCTTATAGGGACCAGCAACAGGTGCACATGCTATGCAGGGTCAAGTTATTTTCTACAGGTGTTTGTAGATGCAGATGCGGCAAGAGATTTGGATGATCGGTAGAGCATCAAAGAGTGCGTGGTGGTTGGTCTTCAGGTTTGAGCTTGAAGAGGGATACAAGCTAGGGAACAAATTAGATGGTGTATAGGTACAGGTATAGTTGTAGCTATTTATCTCCAAGTGGGAGATTGTTAGGTTGTGGAGTTAAAAGCTTCAACTTGTTGCAAATAAAGAAAAGGAGGTTGCTGAAGACCTAGAAGCACCGGCATCGGCAGCATGACCAAGGTCAGTCATGATCAGTGCAGAAGGCCACCGGTGATGGCAGGAAGTCAGTCCACATCGACAGAACCAGGCAAGCAAGGACCGACGTCGATCACATGTGTGTTCCAGAACTACTTGTTGCATGAATAGTTAGTTTAGTGAACGGAGTGTTTGCATGTAAAGGCTATTTTGAGCCTTGAGCTGCATGGATAATTATAGTAAACTACGAGTCTAAGTTATTTTTCAAGTCTGGGATCTATTTATAGACCCATTGGCATGTATTGTAAAGTTGTAGCTAGAGAGTAAGAGAGCAATAAGCTCCTTCTGAGAGAGGAGAGCAATGGTGTGTTCTTCCTAGTGTCACAGTACCAAGGTGGGTACTGGATTGGAGAATCAACAGGGTTCTTCATATTTGTATGATCTTAGTCAGCAGGATAACATGGCTTCTTTTGGAGATCTACAATGGTGAGTAAGGTCTAGTGATTTGTAGGTAGAAGCAGAGAGCAAGAGATCTACTTGGAGTACGGTTGTGTACTTGACGTACTGGCAGTGTGTTACTGACTGGTTGGAGAGGTGAACATCAATTTTGTATTGGAGTTGATTGTTGGGACCGAGAGAGAGAGGGAAGAAGGTCTTGAGGTGTGGTGAACCTTTGAGGTGGAAGAAGAAGTGGCATCTTCTTTATTGTATATTCTTCTATGTGATTATTAATACAATTGTGTATTGTCTCTCATATTCCTATGTTGTTTCATATTTCTAGTTACTTTTGATTCTGGTTAAATTCTGTGTTTAGTTGCTAATACAAGAAGTAATCATATGTGCTCTTTTGGTGGAGCAAGATCCTGACACGTGGTATTAGAGCATGTTTATTGTTCTAGGTTCCTGACAATATATATATATATATATATATATATATATATATATATATATATATATATATATATATAGGATGAGATCTAGAAGTGTAAATGAATAGGCAAAACATATGAGACAAATGATACAAAGATTTTAAAGTGAAAAAAATCTCAAAAAGGTAAAAATCACATGAGTGATATTCAATAATTGAGAAACAATAACCCCAATACAAATTCTTCCACCTTCTCACTTCTTCATAGAATGGCCTTCACAAAACACACAGGTTGAATATGATAAAAATAATTCATATTCAAATGTATATTCAAAATAGTGAAATTCCAAGGGAGGTGACCATTGTAAAAATAATAGGTCCATCCATCCTAATAAAGTTATTTAATTAAATTTTGGTAACTCATTAAATAATTATAATTTTATTATCTATTTTCATGAGGTTTTCACCTTGTGTTAATAAATAAATTATTATTATTATTATTATTATTATAACTTTATCTAGGCCAAGGGTTAATAATCCCACTTAGGATTAGATGCTCTAACAAATTATGATGATGAGGTATTATTTGAGTTCAAATAAATTTAGTATTTGACATTAGATGACCTCCCACCAGATCCACCATTTGATTATCCACATCCCATGGATGTGTTCTTGGGTCTATAGAGACATTATAATTTAGTTTTAGATTATCTCATTTATTTATAGCATTTACTTGTACATAATTTCCTTATTTCTTGTTCCTTATATATAGTTTCATTTTCATGTTGTTTATACATAGCTTATATCTAGAAAAAAAAATTCAAAGATTTTCTCAAAAAATATGAATTATAGATTGTATGCATTCCCATGTCTATATTTATTATATTTTCTAGGTGTAAAGATATTACTTCATCAAATAATAAAAATAAAGGTAATAGATCACAATGATATGTAAATATAGAAAAAAATATGAATAATAGATAATCCATGTTGAGGGGAAAACCTCCATATTACTTGAAATAATAAATGAATACTCTGGTATGATGATAAACAATTGCCCACTACCTCTTATATATAGTCTACCTAGGCCATGGTTACTCCATAGACCGACCTACTAACCCAATGAAAGCATAGAGAAATGTGATATAACGTCAAAGAGGGATAAATAATCTATAAGTCATTTATTCCTATCATGATACATGAGATAGGTTAGGGGCATAACATGCCCCTCCCCTTCAAACCAATGTTATCCTAAACATTGAACAACTCTAAATGTTTTTTTAGAAAATATTTATCCTCCCAGTTTGTATCCTCACTACTCAAGTTCTTCTAATTGATCAGATATTCCTTAATCTCTTTGGTTATCAATCTCTTAGTACATGTTTTTAGGATCTTCTCTAGTTCCAAAATGACTCATCCTTCTTCATCTAGTTTTGGTAGCTCTGTCTGAGCTAAAACTTTCTATCCAATGACTTTATTTAAATAATAAACATGAAATACTAGGTGTATTCAAGATGAAGGTGGTAATTCTAGATTTTAAGCCACACTTCTAATATTTTGTAGAAACTAATAAAGGCTATAATACTTAGGAGTAAGTTTGTTGTCCTTTTTTGGTTGCTTCAAGGAAATCTAATTGTAAGGTTGAAACCATACAAAGAATAGTCACCCACATAAAAATATCACTGACTACAGTGTTGATCTTCTTACTACTTCATCATATTTTATGTCAATGCTAAATTCTCTCTCAAACTAGCCAAAACCTCTTATTGATGCTGAATGTGCTCCTCCACATCTTGAACCTTGGTTTTCACCCTTAAGGAATAAGTGATGGAAGGTTGATGGTAACCATATAGTGCTAGACATGGGGAATTTTAGAAGAGGTATGGAAAGATGTGTTATACCACCATTCTACAAGTGGTATCCATTTAACCCAACATTCTTGTTTATCTGATAAAAAATAATAGAGATACCCCTCTTAACATGTGTTGACCACTTTTGTTTGTCCATTAGATTAGGGGTGGTATGATGAGCTATGATTTAGCTAAGTGCCCAAATAGAAAAATAGTTTAGTTCAAAAATCACTAGTGAAAATAGGATCACTATCACTTATAAGTATTTTTGGGGTTCTATGTAATTTTAAAGCTACCTCTAGAAAAATATATGCTATTGTACTTGCTATAAATGGGTGTGAGAGGGCACAAAAATGGGCATATTTTGTAAGCCTTTACCAATATAACATTATTACCTTTAGAATTAGGTAACCCTATGATGAAATCTAGGGAAACCACCTCCCACCTTTGACTAGGAATTTTTAAAGTTTGTAACATACATGGGGTCTTAACTATCTCACTTTTGCTCTATTGGCATATCAAGAATTTTTCTACAAAAAATTGTACATCTCCCTTGAGTCCTTTCTAAAATACTTCTCTCTTGATTATATGATAAGTTTTGAATAACCTAGAGTGTCCTTGAATTGGAGATGCATTCAAATCCACAAGAATCCTATGTTTCAAATTTGAATCTTAGCACAAGTACAACCTATCCTTATACCATAGGGCATTACCTTTCCATTAAAATTTGTCAGAGGCTATAAAGCCTTGCTATATATTTTGAATCAAAACCTATGTATCCTTGTCCTTACCCCACTCTATCCTAGCTTCATATACCTAATATTCTTGCAACATGGACATTTCATAAAGTAATACTTCTATGGATGTATCCTATCTAGATAGTGCATTTGCTACGACATTATCTTTACCCTTCTTGTATATGATTTCAAAATCATAACCCAAAATTTTTGTTACTCATTTTTGTTACTCCTCATATGATAATCTTTATTTTAAAAAGTATTTGATATTATCATGATCCATTTTCACCTTAAAATGTCTACCCATCAGGTAGGGCCTCAATTTATTTACTGCATAAAGAATAACTATCATTTCTTTCTCATAGATATGGTTTTGTAGATTCTTACCTTTGAATTGATGACTCTTAAATGCAAGGGGTCTTCCTTCTTGTATTAATCCTACTCCTAATCCTAATCTAAAAACATCACATTCAACAATGAACATCTTTGAGAAGTCTAAAGTATCCAAATTGGGGTGTGCACATAGTTTCTTTAAATTGATCAAATGCTTTAGTGGATACATCATTCCAATGGAAGGCATCCTTTTTTAGCAATGCAGTGAGTAAAGCTACTATGATACCATAACCTTTCACAAATATTTGGTAGTAACTTGTTAGTCCTAGGAACACTCAGAGGTTTTTAAGAGTTTTGGACATTGGCCAATCCACCATAACTTTGATCTTGAGCATCAAATTTGACACCTTCATGAGATATAATGTGACCCAAGTACTCTACCTCTTGTACTTAAAAATCACATTTTGATGTCTTCACATAAATTTGATGTTGTTCCAAAACTATCAACACCTATTTTACATGTTTCAAGTGTTCTTCCCATGTCTTAATGTAAATCAATATGTTGTCAAAGAAAATTAGCGCAAACTTCCTTTAGAAAGGCCTAACAATAATGTTCATCAAGCTCTGAAAAGTATATGGTACAATTGTAAGACCAAAGGGAATTAT
Organism: Torreya grandis; assembly: GCA_037957365.1. Lineage (NCBI taxonomy): Eukaryota > Viridiplantae > Streptophyta > Pinopsida > Cupressales > Taxaceae > Torreya > Torreya grandis. Next base: position 3,157,177 of record JARHVA010001026.1, read on the forward strand.
AAACAACTCATAATGGCCCTTATGAATTCTAAAAGTAGTTTTATGAACATCTTCATCCCTTTTTCTAATATGATGGTACCCTAAATGAAGGTCCAATTACATGAAATAAACAACACCATGCAACTCATCAAGTAAATCATCAATTACTAGAATAGGAAACTTATCTTTGATTGTGTACTTATTGAATTCCTTGTAATATGGGCACATCCTCCATGTGTCATCCTTATTATGCACCATGACCACCAGTGAGGAATATGTACTTTAGTTATTCCTAATGATCCCTACCGCCAACATCTCATGGATCATATTTTTGATTTCACTCTTTTGTATATATTGATATCTATATGGTATGATATTTGGTGGTTGACTCCCTAGAAGTAGTTTAATGACATGATCATGTTCTCTTTTTGGTGGTAGCCCTTTTAACATGGCCTCAAAAATAGATGGGTGCTCATCAATAATCATTTATATATAAATATGTGGAGATGTCTTTATGGGTTGAAATTCTATGGAACATAATTATGCTATAAATCCTTCTACCTCCTATTTTAGAATTTTTGTCATCTGATGTGAACTAACCAATTGTGGATATTTTTCTTGTAATCCCTATAGTTCAATTTTTTTACCTTTAGAATGAAATCACATGAATAGTTATTAGAAGTTCATCTCAATTATACCCAAGGTTGTGAGCTATTAGACTCCCAAAAAAATGTCTACACCACTCGTAAGAATAACAAACATGGAAGAATTTATATTGTACTCACCTATAACAAGTTTAATACTATGGCATTTCCCTAAACAATTTATTGTGCCACCATCTATAATTATGACCTAAAATTCTAGTGTTGGGTAAATAAAATAGTTCAATCGAGTGGCCAACTTATGGTTGATGAAATTATGTGTGCTCTCTGAGTCAATCAACATTATCACCTCCTATTTCTTGAGGAAACCCACCACCTTAAGTGTTTGAGGAGTGATAATACCCAAAAGTGCATGGCAAGAGATTGTAGGTTTGGAATCTTTTGGTACCTCCTATATATCTTCCTCATCATCATTAGAGGGATCATACTCTTCATCATATTCATTGGATCCCTAAATGATGAATAACTTCTTCTCAGTACATCTATGTCCTTTGCTCCACTTGTAATCACAATTGAAATATAATCCTTTAGCATGCTTCTCTTTAATTTGTTGAGGGGTCAATCTTGTAGGTGGAGGAAATGATGTTGTCAATATGATATGATCTCTAAAGTGAGTGAATGACTGCTTATTGTTGGATATGAATTTTTCCTTAGCCCTAAATGTCATGATAATAGAATTAGAAACCTTAAGTGGATTAAACATGTGTACCTCATGTTTAAAGTGGTCATTGAGGCCTCCCAAATATAGGTCATTCAGGTTCTCATCATAAATTTTATCCACATGTAAAGATAGGTTCTAAAAATAATGAATACAATCTTTGATTGAACCAATCTATCATAATTTTTCTAGTTTGTTGAAGTAAGTCTCTATCACACTATTGCTATAGTGTAATTGTAGCTCCTTTATAAAAAATGAACATTTTACACTAAGAGTAATCTTTTTCTTTTGAGCACAAAACCATCAATACCAAATGAATTATTTAGGTTCTAGATACAAGGATTCCATGGTAACCTTTTATCCACATGGGATCTAATGTAGATAAAAAAAAATATCCATTTGGTTGATCTAATTAAGTAGATATTTTCTATCAAATTTATGCATATCTACCTTTGGTAACAAGTTTCATTATGGAAAGATAATTGGATTTGGATTAGGTTGGTTGGGAGATCCACATTGGTGGGGTTATGTAATAGTGATAGCTAGCTAATTTGACTGATTATTTTGTAAAGCCATCATGATATTTTCCAAACTATATTGTACAAATTTCATATAAGATTGTATGCCTTGCATCTCACTTTGAATGCCTTGCACATTGTAGTCAAGCTGGATCACTTTATGATATATATAAGAGAACCATGGTATAAAGGATCCAGTAACTCCCTTTTTTGAATACATATAGTCCTTGTGAGGAGTTTTAATTAAGGTTTTTGTACCCTTTCCTTGGCCCTTATGTTTTAATCCTGCCATAAAAGGGCTTGACAATGTTAACCTTGATTGGTACTTTTGACCTAGATTTGACCAAGTGATTTTGTACTTATGTCAGTCTCAAATCAAAAAATAAAAAGAGCATACCTAATCAATGTTTTTATAATATTTCCAAAAATGTAAATAAATCTAAAAATTTTCATTAATTTCAAACTATAGAGTGAATTTATGAGAAAACATAAAAATGGTGATGACTTTTGCAAACCATATCCAATTGAGTTTAAATTTGAATGGAAGATTACTTGAATGATTTCTCACCTCTAGTAAAACAATTTATGATAAATTCACAACCATTTATGATATATATCAAAATTATAAGATCTAGGGTTTTTGACTTGATTATGCCCTAAATAAAATCTCTGATACCACTTGCAAATCAAAGCTCTTATACCACTTGTAAAGATATTACTTCACCAAATAAGTTAAATAACAACAATAAATCACAATGATATGTAAATATAGGAAAACATATGAATAATAGATAATCCAATTCAAGGGGGAAACCTCCCAAATTCTTTTAATAATAAATTAATACTCTAATATGATAAAAACAACTACCCACTACCTCTTATATATAGTCTACCTAGGCCATGGTTTCTCCATAGGCTAACCTACTAACCCAATGAAAGCATAGATAAATGTGATATAACATCAAAGAGAGATAAGTAAGCCAAAATTCATATATTACTATCCAAATACATGTGATAGGTTAGGGGAATAACACTAGACACTACATATGCTAGCTATCTTAGTATAATCAATTTTTATCATACATACATGCTTTACTTGTTCTTGTCAAGTGTTTTCAAATTGATACAAGACTCAAGTCCATCAAATAGGTCAAAATTTGTTAATATCTACCCATTGGAGGCACATACATATGTTCCTAATATGACACATTCATTTATTTGGGGGAGTCTTATAACTAGTTCTGATTACTAGGATATATCATTCTACACTACATTGATTTTTTCCAACTACTACTACTCTATAATCAGTTTATGTACATCTTTTCTCTTATACAAACTTGTACCACATGTTTATGAATACTTTCATTTCTAGATTTCCTAGTTAAGACTTGATGATGTCTCTCTACTTCTAAATCTATTAAATGGAATTTCAATATGCCATTGTTTTATGACTCTATGCCACTTCCTTTTATTGTATGTATGATTTGTACATATCCCCATGTTCTTATGTGTGCCTTATTAATTATGTATGTGGAAATTTTATCATGTCCTTCCATGTGGCTATAAGCCAACCTACTTGTTTATGTATGTGGACATTTTAACATGTCTTTGTATGTCTTGATTTCTCAAATTTAGTGGCATGCCCATGTCCCTTATATTGGGATCTCTTGGTCTAATTTATGTGCTTCATGTTTTTTGTATGTATGATTTCATGTATGCATCATGGATATGGCACTTATCTTTTTTGGTGTATACTCTATTTTTATATTTCATGAGGGACCTCATGTATCTTTCTTTCCTCCTTAGGTGCCTCGATGGACATCATACCCCATCCCCCTAGGTCATTACTTAGTTTATTACTTAGATTTTATATTCATATACATGATTACATTATTATATATATCTTGATAGACTTGTGAATATTATATCTAACATACATTTAACATTGAAAACTTATTTAGATTAGTTTTCATTTTGATGTCATATATATGCATTATATTTTTTTATTACATAGATATCATAAATGCTTAGGCTAACACACATCTTGCAAAGCTTTTTTACTTTTGAGGATAGTTATTGCATAGATTAAACAACTCCCCTCAAAAGAGGGGGCATTCACAGAGGTTTATCATAGAGATAAATATATTTGAATGTACTTAGAGTATAATTTTCACCACATATGCATATAATATAAAAATCACTTTCAATAAAACACAATGGGAAACAATTACACAGAGACCAATTTCAATTGTATAGAAATCAATATATTTGGACATTAGTGACCAAAGTGGTACACTAACACCACTAGTACTATTATCCAGATATGGAGCTACTATAAAATAGCCTCAATTTTTAAAAATTCTAGATTAGATAGAAAATTATAGTAGGTATAATCTAGGCTTACACAAGTTTAGTTACAAATTACTAGTATTTACTCAAGTTAGCATAGATGCATACCAGTTTTATTAGATTTTGAGAATCATGTGTGGCATGATCATTCTTATTTTAGTTTTAGATACACAAATATAAATTATTAAAATTCAATCCAAAATCAATATGCATAGATATCATATTTAGGGGCATGTTCATGGCACATTGTTTCCATATGCTAAATTTTGTTCCAATTGATCAGATAGGATGGAAAAATTCATGTCATTCTCTATGTTCTTAATCTAAACACCATTTGAACTAGCAAAATCTAGACACCATTCACATTAACACAATCTATATTTAATGCATTAATCCATATGCAACAATTGGCATTCTTAAGTGGCCCAAAGCCATTTTAACTTTTTAGATTTTCCATATGGCCCAAATCCATCCTTTACAGTTTTAATTACATCACACAATTTTAATTTTACATGCATCTATTATACATGGGTAGGCAATGATGGATTCATAGTCTACTTGAGTTTTTAAACCACTTACATAGGAGGGTTGGACAAGCCATTAGTTCAATCCAAGTTATTCATAGCATAAGATCTACTAAATAGGGGTGGAAAATGATGGAGTTAAGGATAGATTGAATTATTGAGACACCCACACATGGGGATTAATTAATCCATTCAAATCAGTCTAAGTTATTCATTGATTGATCACTAGATACATGTAAAAATATGTTTTCACTATGTTTATGCATTTGTTCATGTACCCAGTGAGGTGTACTTGTGCCTTTCCTCTCTCTTATCTCTTTACTCAATTTTTTATTTTTATTTTTATATCTGTTAAGTAAGGATTGATCTATGCACATTTCATTTACAAGACACACAATAGAGCATGTTTTACACCCTCAAATCTAAATTCATGGGCTTTACCTCTTAGGTAAGTCTAGGTACATTTATTTTCCTTTATCATAGTCTTTTTGATTTTTTGCATTCCTAGGGGGACAAATTTAGTCATCTAAATATGTCACTTGAGTGCTAAGAGTATTACTTGAGACCACCTATCCACAATTTATCCCTAGACCTATCTTAGGGCCTATTTAGATACTCATCTAGCCTTTATGTGGGCCATACACCTCCCTAAAAATCCCTAAATCAGTCCCAGACCCTCAACTTAGCATCATGCCCCATAGTGACTCAAGTTATACCACCTAGACACTCATGCCAATGGTGTTAGTGTCCTAGATTGGGTGTTATTATCTTTTCCCCATCTTTTATCACCAACAGATATTTTTTTGAATCAAAAACTACCCAAGGCTAGCATAGACCTTTTTCAATACCCACACAAACATTAGAATAATATATATACATGAATTTTATCCCTTTTCACTAGATTGAAATCAAATGCAAATAACATAAAATAGCTCAAAATAAGTTGTGCACAGTCAAGGTTATTAATCCCTATTTTGATCTACTTTTGCATATAGTCATCTATAGCCTTCCTAAGCTCAGAATACATAGATTTTTAGTCTCAGGCCTCACTCAAAGAAATCAATAAAGTATTCATACTAGCTTCACTTACACTTGTACTAGCACTTAGGTGGGGAGAACTACATCAGGCTTGATCCCCCCTTAGAGTATTGGTATGTAGGAAACTCTCAACATAGTGGGGTATTGAGGATGTCTAGCCTAACCCACTAACATCACACTTTGATATTTGTACCTATCAAATTTCATAATTGCATGTAGGTCTAGGGTTTACATGCAAAATTAGTCAAAATAGATCACCAACAAAGAATCAAAACTTGTGCACATAGGAATAAGCCTGACAGACTCTGATGTAAGTACACCTAGAATCTTAGATAAATTTTATAGTGAGGAAAATAACTCTAAAAGGATGACACTAGCATCATTAACACTAGTGTCTAATTAGGGTTCTACTATTTAGAAAGGGTTTTGACACTTGGATAATATTTATGACACTTAAATTAGCTCTTGTCCTAGTTTGCAGCCTCTAGATTTGTTACTTTAGTCAAATTCCATCGAAGTACTTGTTTGTATCATTTATTTCTATTTTTAGATAGTTCAAATTAGGTCAATTCAATTAAAAATTAGTGGATATATTTATTGCATATTTTATACCCTAATTTGCTATACTCAACTGCTTTAACAACCTAAGGCTTAAAATACATAACCCTATAAAACTAAATCATTTGGTGAAACTGGCTCACTTCAAGCACATTATTTCAAACCCTAGTACACTATTAGGGTTTTCCTTCTTATTTCCAAAATATACTCAATTTTTAGTTTTCAATCTATAATCATGATTATCATGATGGATCCCATTTTATACTATTTGGTACAAAGTCTTATGGTTTGCCTTACATGCTTATTACCTACCATTTGTATAAAGATGCACATGTATGTCACTCCTCTCATGGACCATGTTAGAACTCAACTTATTTAACACATTAGTTCACGCTCTCTTGAGTCCCTATTCTATGAGGATCATTGTTGCATGGCTCATTTTGAGTTACCTCCAATTATTACTTGATGATAAAGATCTCATATAAATTATTTTATTCCACCTCCACCTAGACCAACTAATTACCTTCACTCACATCCTACCTCTACTACTCACCCTTAATAAATAATATATCCTATAGTTTGAAATATTACTAGACAAAATAGGATGCCTCCTCAACCTATATAGGAACAATGTAATCCCATAATCACTCCTCATTCCAAAAACACTATAATAGGACCTAAGGATCAACATAGAGCATTTGATATTATGGATCAATTGATAAACACACTAGCTAAGATCTCCATATTGGAATTACTTCAACATGCAACTATTTTTTCAAACACTTAGTCATACATCTTTTCCATATGACATAAAACCAAGTTATTTTGCATCTATTATGAACACCATAGTTAGTTATTGATTATAATATACTACTCTTCATTTAGGCACAAATCAACACCATCACTATTAAATGAATTATGGGGGTTGATATAGCATCCATTCAAAAGACAAATAATAACATCAGAGGTTTTGATGACATTCCTAGACAAACATTGGGTTTTATTACATTAGATATTATGGTTGGGCCAAAAACCCTACCTACACAATTTTAGGTGATGCATAACCATTTATGTTACAACCTATTACTTTGGAGACCTTAGATACATGCTATGAAGGATGTACCCTCTACATTACACATACGTATCAAGATTTTACGTGATGGATACTTATACACTTATCCAATAGATAATCAACCATTTAGATATTAAAAAGCCACAGAGCATGCCATCCTAGGTACATCTTTATATGGGACACCTTATGTTCTTATAGAGTCCCCACCTCACCAGATTCTGATTAAGCATATGTATACATACGAGCTTATGGAATCTAGCACCACTATTCCTACACCCATTCTAGATCCTCATAAAACATAGTTACCTTTACCCATGATGGAGGAGGACCCTCCTATAATAAATTATCCCAAACCATGGTGGATAATGGGATTCTCACAACACAATTACAATTACTTGTTAATTTAGAGGAAGTATAGATATTTAACTATGATACAGATTCCTAGGCCATCATAGAGGATGATCCATCACCCATTAAAATTAATGATTACTTATGTTGATTGAGCTTAACACTATTTGTCCTTGGAGAGTACAAAGATGATTTTAAGGAACTCATGAATTTTTCCACATTGGTAGCATCACTAGTTCATAGTCTTAAAGCTATAGGGCCACCCACTCAATTATAGTTAGAGGCATATCCCTCCATTTAATTAGTACATATGGTTACATCTATGGATATTAACCCAATTATATAGATTCAAGAAGGCAGTACATAGGGTATACCACATCATATTCTACAGATATTACTTGATAAGGGATTGATGGCATTACCCACATTTCATCACAGATTCATCAATAGATTATCATATTAGGATGGTAAACCCTTTTTTAATTTTCATAGGCTTACAATACATGATACAAATACATGCTCAACATTATAACACAAGTTGAGTAAGTTCAAGGCTCAGGGCACTATTCATATTACACAACATCTACATCCACTAGTACATACACCACAACAAAATCTTCACCAACACATATATTCATATAATGATCCCTTGACTATTAACTTTTTCATCTAGGACCGATACATCCCTTATGTTTCTATAGATGAGGATTTAGATCCCAAAACTTGCACATTGACATTCTTACAACACATAGGACATCAAGAGAGTAAGCTACAAAATGCTATACATTGTTAGGATTCCTTAGCACATATCACACTACTAATTGCATGTGGCCCAAATGTGGATAACACATTACTCTTTATCATGATCATAATCACTAATATATAGGTTACACTTGGTAGTATATGGTCACAAGTGATGGATGCCACATTTGATCAATTACATAAATGTTTAACATTTAGTGATGAGGGACACATAATTAACATTTTACATGATGGAACATATGAGAATCATATGTTTCATATAGATACCCCATGGTCTAATGTGGTTTACCTTGGGACTACATAGGAGGCTTCTTACATAGTAGATCAACATGCTATTTGGATATACATAATAGACAAACATAGGACACATATGAATATTATTCAACATACAGTATTATTTCTCACACTCTAATATATTTCCTATTACATTTATCCTTTAAAAACCATCATATATATAGGAGTATATTTCCTATAATTAGGGTTTTTAAGATCCTAAAATATATGTCCCAAATAATCTCTGAACCTTATGTGACATTATATTGTTATTATTAACAATATAATATCAACTATTGACTACAATCTTACTATATTAACCATATAGTTACTAATAAACCTGTAAGTAATATTTACCTCTTGGAAAATAACCTGCCAAATGTAATTAGTATTTTACATAATGTAAATTCTAAACTCTAAAATTCCCTTCTCTTAGTTTTTACATGGTAAAATATATCCCATTCTCTGATTGTGGCATGCTACCTCTGGGTGCTCATGATAAACTATATTCTTACAAGTGGATTTCATGGATGGATACAAACACCATATAGGCATGAAAAAATACCTACACTTATGATCATCCTCCACAATTGTCTACTGATGGTTTTACCTAGATATACCAATAACCTTACCCAATTAGTTTTACAAGTGTACCAATATCTTTTCATAATTAGTTTTCCAAGTTTACCAAAAACCTTTCACAATTGGTTTTTTAGGTTTACCAAAAACCTTCACATCATGATTACTACAATACATATTTTTTTCAAAATTATAAAATGTTTATACAAAAGGAGCGACATGGAAATACACACAGTGAACAAGAAGAGTCATATGTTCTTATTTCATAACACATTGAAAAATTTGAAAAACTGAAATCCACACAACTAAAAAATGCATGCCACTAAATCAAAAGTGGCCTTATTTATAGTGGATAATGAGAGGATTAAATAGCCTCCATCATCCAATGCTTCTAACTTCCAACAAATGAAACTAATTAATTAGCTGATGGAATCAACATGTGTTTCAACGGTTCTAGCATGTTATCAATTGGTTGTTTCCATATAATTTAGAACTCCCCCATAATCCAAATGTTGTGTATAAGTAATAATGCATACATGAGGCAAAATTATTTTTGTGCTTTACAATTTTTGACAATGAACCCAAAAATAATTTGACTTTAGAATTTAACATAAACAATAGGGCTCTTGATAAAATGATTCAACTTCTAATACTTTAAAATGTTTGATATGACTCTTTTGACAATTTTATAGTGACTTTTATGGACATTGACAAATAAGGACTTCAAATTTATTTTATCATATCTTATATGACATGCAAAGTTTATTGTCATGGGTTAAATAAATATACCCCTACTACTAAACTAATGACTCCCTAAAAGTTAAAAAAAATGACTTGTACTACTATTGATCCAAAATAAAAATAATACCCTTGACCACTTTAATAACAATATTGATGCCTAAGATTAAAATCATAAAATAAGTCCCTATTGACTTTTGACACATCTATATACTTTAGATTAAATACCAATGAACTGGGAAAATGCTTTAATAAGATAAAAAAAT